>MU182711.1:195752-218429 GCA_016904865.1 Pissodes strobi
ATTATTATTATTATTATTATTATTATTATTATTATTATTATTATTATATTAAATAGTTTCAATAGAGATAAAACTCTGTTGTAGTGCATTTTGTCGTTTCCAAATCCAACTAGTTGAGATGGGTTCACAGTCAGCGGACGTAACCTTTATCGTGAGTTTTCTACCAAGATTAGACTAGGTGAGTGCAGATATTTGGTTTCTGTAAAATGTTTAATGATTTTGCAAATAATATTTAAAATGTTTCGTTGAAATCTTCTCCAGTTACAAAAAAAATACATTCTTTTGCCAGACAATAGTGGCTGGATATAGAAATCTGTCTAGCATGTACAGTAAACGAAGTATGTTTGAATTAGAAGCATACAGACTACATAAAATAACTAACTTTTAGATTAACGAATATTGAACATAAAAATTCGTATGAGTTCCAGACAAAAATGTTTTCAGTAACTGATGCAAAATACACCAAGAAAATGTCGTCCATCAATAAGAAACTTTAAAAACTCAGGAAAATTAAACCTAATTCTGATAGTTCTCAGGAATTCGTAAACCTATTGAAAAACCAATCTTTTGGTACAGCTGAACTGAATTTTTCAAATAAGGGTGGGAATTTTGCAATACATCCTCCAAATGATAACTTACTCGATATTGTAAGTAACATACAAAGCTCTATTCCACATGTTCCTAACTACTATGCAGAAATCAGATCTCAAAAATGTACTAAATAACAATAAAAATTCACAGTCCTTCGCAAAGATGCAACCGAGGGAGACATTGAAAATGCCGAAGCTGAATGCAACGCTTATTAAATTTGAGAGCTGAGAAAACTCATAATTGTGTGGAAATATAATAGTTAATAGAATCCTGGTTAAGATGCCTGCAAGCGTGGATGTGCGGATGGTGATACTGGCGTCAGTCTACTTCCAACTTTGCTTACCGGCGGGAATTGGGGATCTGGTTACCTGCTGCGAGGAGGTAAATATCTCACCCCTAATTGGATATGATAGAAACGCGCATCACATAGTGTGGTTCAGTGATGGGTTCAATCGAAGAGGAGAGGAACTAGTGAAATTCATTGCCTTTGTGTGGCTACAAGTTGCCAACAAAGGAAGTGAGCGCACTTTCTTCACTACGGGATGAAGCTCGCTCATAGCTTTGCCTCTGTGCACCAGGGCTTTGTTCCCGGGTATTACATAGTGGTTTGTCTCTATGGAGGACTCGGTGTGTGACTACAGATATATCGCTATAGAACTTGGCCCCAACTCAGCGAAAAGTGAGAAAGTTATGAACCCTAATGCAACCAACTGACACCTCTATTCGGAGAAGCTAAGCTGGCGTCTGAGGGACATGCCATTCCAAACTGACCTTTCAGGAACACATTCGGCTGAAGACCACGTCAGCGCTCGTTGCCCTGTGGGCTTGACGCGGGGACTGGGGATTGGCCTGGGGACTTGGACCAAGAACAGTGTTGTTAATTTATAGGAAGATGATGGATTCGATGCTCTCGCACGGACCGGTTGTTTGGTGGCCAGGTTCCGTGAAAATGGTGCAACCTAGTGACGTACAAACTTCAGCGATCTGCATGCCTCTGCAATCACCGGAACCATGAGCACGGCGCCAGCGAGAATCCTAAAAGTGCTGATGGATTTACCTCCGTTGGTAGACTGGGTGAGGCATGAGGCGGCTGATGCAGGGATGTCGAAGAACAATGGCTCTTACCATGGCTGCTGCAGTCTATGGCGGGGCTTGTCTGAGGACCTAACTATTTTGGGTATGCGTGATGGTCCCTAAGATAGGCTTCCTCGAAGAAATGAACTTCCTCGAGGAAATAAACTTCCTCTTCCCAAAGATGGATGACTGGATGTAGAGAAGGATGGGATCCTAGTCTGGTTTACAGATGGATCCAGAATGGGAACACTGTTTGGAGCTGGTGCGTACTGAAGCGACGCTGAGGGGCAAACAGCCAAAACTAGTAATTACAGTATAATGCGATCCTAAGCATTTAGGGAAAATATAGACATAAAGTTTCAAAAATTCACTCAAAAGACCGCAGCGGTTAAGCTGCTGATTTTAGAAAGCGATGAATATTTAAAATTTTTGACAGGAGATTCGGTTGAAGATTATTCGCATTTGATGGTAAGCTCTTCTACGGCTCAGAAGAGAGCTCTGCTCTTGTCGGCGACCCGGAGTTGACCCGCGAGCTGGTTAGCCTGGAACATCGCAGACATGAGGTCAAGATGTTCCTCTTACAGATATTTTCACGGTAGATGTTCCCAGGATTTGTCCCGGCTCGTCCAATACAATGGCCAAAATTCCGTTAAGATTTAAACATTTTTTTAATTAAAAAAAAAACCAGAGTTATACGGGCTATCTCCAAAGAGCTTCAGCTACGACGTTCCTCAATATAGGTGGTGATTTGGTGACACTTGAGCAGCATGGAGGCTGGCAGTCCGGGAAGATCGCTGAATTTCAAAATTTTGAACTGTCCTTTTCCAAAATTTGTGTAATAGCTTGATCAGGAGTACTTTCTGACAGACACAAGCTTAATTTTCCATTTCAATTTTCTCTTTAAAAAATAATCTTGCCACATGCTTACTAAAAATCCGATTCTAAACATTTATTTTTTGGATGCACTGAGTGGTATGAAATGAGGTTTTGGGTTGCTCTACAATTTGCAAGTTTGCCTGTTTATTTTTACCTATAAATAAATGTGCACATCTAAAAAACAGCAGTTGTAGAAAAAATGTTTATTAGTAATAATTTTATCACTTAACATCTAAAAACATTTTGACCTCTTTTCCATATCTTAATAATGCAACCCTGAAACTTAGTTTATTATGTATGATCAAAATTAACTTGTTAAGAGAATTCGCACTGCCTTTAGTTACACCAGACCGTTTTGCAAAGACAGAAAACAGACATTCTAGACGAATATTCCACTATATATGTTTTCTTTTCGAAATAAAATGGAATATTCCGCTTGGTTGAAGTTATATTCGGCGCCGTGATAAGTTAAACATTATGTTGTTTTCTTTTTAATTTCCGCCAAAGTTATATTGGATAAGCAAATTTAAATAAGGCTGTAAACTGAAGAGTCGGGAGGAAACAAAAGCTCGCGGGAAAATGTTCTATTAATTTATAGTCTTTCCCTTGCTTTTGACTTCTGCTTTGCACTTCTGACAGCAAAGATATGTAAACTTATAACTTCAGAGGATTCACATCGCCTGTTTTGTTACCTTTACATAATGATAGCGTTTAAATAAACAGTTAAATCAACTTTTTACGATGTTTGGAATTTGATGTTATAAGATAACCAAACAACGCTTTATGTCTAGGTCAGCTATTAACGAGGCATATTTTGCAAAGTTTATTTGACGTAAATACTGAAGTTATATACTGAATTGAGTTTCCGTCGGTAAGATGAGAATTATGACCTCGAATAGTTCTTCAAAGTCTGATTTCGTTGGTTTGTTCGAATATAGCACCTCATGCTTGCCTGGGCTTATTCAAGTCAGGTGATTCCAATACTTGTTAAACCTTCAAGAATTCTCATAAATTCTGCAAACAGTATAAGTGAATTGCATGGACTTCCCAAATATCCAGATCTCGTCAGTCTTTTTATTTATTTGAAAATGCAAGTAAGACACCATGTGCTCCGATTACGGGGGTGCAATGGGTCCACGATTGCGTTTGTCCCACGTCATTTTTGACATTCATCCAAAGGTCTAAAGGACCACGCACATTGTAAATCGGCATAGGTTAAATTACTTGAGGTTGTAGTATGTTAGAGTTCTACTGCTAATAATTCCATAACCGGTCATCTCATATTTTTGAGTTAGGGCTGCCAGATACGCCACTGGAAAATATTAAAAATAACATTATATTACTTTACTTCAAATAAATTTTAGAAAAACATGAATAAGACAGAAATTTGGGTTATTTGATTAAAAATGCATACCCTTAGAAGATAGAATCATGTCTTGATGTTAGCCGGCCCGCTAAGTATCTATAGGATGGTCCAAATCATACACCAGAAAAAGTGTGCCAATACAAACATATTTTAGGTGTATAAAACAATAAAAAAGCAAATCAAAACAGCTTAAGTTACATTATTTTATTGCACTTTTCATTACATAATATGTTTCTTAAGTTAAAGTCTTTGAGACAATCCTACAGGGTGTCCGAAGTTAAAATTGAATTGAATATTACTTACAACGAACTATTTATTCTTCTTCAACTTATTGTAACGGTTAAAAAATTTGTAAAATATTGATATATCTTTTTTACATATTCAGTGGATTAGAGTAACTTACTGGATGATTCCAAAGTAAGGTGTGACATATAATATGTGCAGGACATGCATTCAAAAGAAAAGTCTAAAATGGGGATGAATTATTATAACTCGTTTGTCCAAACGAAACAACAAAAACAATCTATTCAACAAGTAAGTTGTTGCACATTTTTACCGTATTCACAACACAAGTTTTAAGTGTTACTCTCTTTTAATTTAAACGAACCTTTAACATAATTGACACATAAAAATACCTAGCACTCAATAATTGGAAAAATGTTGGCATTCAAAGTTAAAGTAAATAATTTTGGAGATGAATTAAATATGAGTAAACGTTAGGATGTATCTAAAGGGCGCAACAATTAGTATAGGTTTCGCTTGTCTATTATCTATGGGAGTTACATATCTGACGAGGAGTTTAATTGTTTTTTTTTCGATATCTCAATCGGTACTATCAATATAGGCAATGCATTTTGCCTCATCAAAAATCGGGTTATATATACAAAGCGTTCGCAAATTCAGCAACATGATCCTGTATGTAGTTGGCTCTGGATACCAAATTTGTGCCTACTGATTACCTCAAAAATCGAATCCCTAGAGACTGCCTAACCTTCTCTTGGCACCCTTTTTTGATTTATGATTTGGACCACCCAGTAGATACTTTGCAAGCCCGCAAACTTCTAAGCATGATTTCCACCTATTATTCATGTTTCTTCATTATGGTAGAATAATTATTATCGGTACGAAAAGGACTCACAATCTCAAACAATATCACCGTTGCCGGTTTTCAATGTAATTAGTGCGGGATCCATGATAATTAAGTACGTATAGATAAACATTATGTGAAACAGCTTCTGAATTCTGATAATGGTAATTCCAATATATTTTGTTTGTTATGTTAGTTTGAATTATTATTTTGCACGGTATAATTTTGTCAAATAAAATTTAAATATATAGTATATATCAATCAATCAATCAAAAACTTTATTTTCAAAATAGTTAATATCATTTATCTTAAATAAAAGAATGAAGCATAAGAAATTTAAAATAATTAGCAAAAAAAGGGTAACTCAAGAAGAAAAAACAGACGAGGCAACCTTGCTAAAACTTTTTAAACATATATAAAAAATGAAGTGAATTATTATTAATAGATAAAGATATTTCTACGTTAAATAAGATTCTAAAGAGAACAAATTGAGGAGATTAAAGCAAAACTGAATTAATCCACTTTTTATCAAAATTAAGTAATGAGTATTCCAGTCTGTTAAACTATAGTTTTAGGGTGGAAATCGACTGTTACGTGCAAAAACCAATAAATTTGTTTTTAATTGAAAACCAAATAAAGCCGAAAAATTCTGTTATGCCTATGTTGAGGAGTAAATTTTGTATTTAGAATAATAGATCGCGAAGATGATAAATCAGTAGTCTAGTTGGTTAAACAAATGTCCCACATAAATTATTTTGCTTGTTGGAGGTTCATATAAAGAAGTTGCAGATGTACCTTAATAATTGCTTATAGCGAACTTAAAGTGAATCTCTCTGCAAAAAACACGCAGTCAAATAACTGAAGAAATTAAAATATCATTCGCAAGCTTCTAAGACTGCCAATAAAAGGGGAAACAGTTTAAAGAATTTTTCGTTGTTAGAGATTCACTTGCGAGATAACATTCCACAAAGAAAAATATGCAAAGCCCTTTATCGAAAAACAATTTTAGAGAGTTGTACAGAATGCTGTTATGTCAAAACATCAAAACGATTAGGAAATAACTCGAGTAGAAGAAACTGGGGTCTTAGAGGAGGAATCTGCCATCTTGATTATTTTTGTTGACTCCTTTAATGAGAACTTTTTATTCTTATTATTTATTCTATTAAATACAGGTTTTTAAGAATTAAATTTTTACAACGGTTAAAAAATAATTTTTGTATATTTTCCTATTTTGTTAGCAAAACATAGTTTTTATGTTATATTAGCAACCAAAGTTACGATTGATGTACAGGGTGTTCATTTATATTTTGACACCCACATGCAGAGTTTATCAAAAGAGATAGTCAAAAACTTTTGATGTAAAAGTTGTTTTTTTCTCTATTACCTTTTGAGCATATCAGTAAAAACAAATGAACATCGCAAAGTTAAGAAAAATGAACAACTTTACTTTTTCAAATATCACAGCCTACATATTACTACATTTTTGAACTCTCTAGAGAAATCTGAACACATTTCGTGTATAATATCCTATACCTATCTTTAGCTGTTCACGAAATATTGACAGTTAAAAGTCGGTCATTTTGACACTTTGACAGGCTCTAAAATCTAAACTTCACGAGATCAAAGAAATCGGTTTGCACATTCCTATCTTAAGCTGGCCATACACCATGCAGTTTACCGGAAGGTTGGCCTTTCGATTTGCAAACCGGAAGGCAAACTGTATCGTTAGTGGTCATATTGGCCGAAAGGCCGGGCCTGAACTCTCGGCGTCCCAAAAAACAGTCATGGCTTGATTATTTACCTTCCGGCTAGGTTTTTTGCTTGCAAGTCGGAACGTGTATTGTGACGATATGGGTACAGGCCGAGAGTTATCAGGTTCCAGACGTAATTTGTTTATTAGGTGCATATGTGAATTCACTTGTCGATTTATTAACCTCTGTTTGACCCATTTCGAACGTATGCGCTTTATTTTTTGCTGTTTTTTAGACAATAAAGCAACTCCTATTAACATAAGATCATTTTCCGAGATCTTGTCTACAACTTTTCGCTTCGCACCACACTAAAACTGAACAAAACCCTCCGAATAAAACGTAACGTATATGCCTTAGCCGAGAATACAGGCTTGCTTCGGGTTTGCGAATCGAAAGTCCTGCCTTCCGGTAAACTGCATCGTGTATGGCGGCCTTTAGGTTTTCATAAGGTATCGAATGACAGTAACTTTGAATTCAACCCGGGGATAAAATTGACCGGAATTTAAAAACTCCGGTTAAATTCAAAGTCACTGTCATTCGATAGCTTATAAAAACCTAAGATAGGAATGTACAAACCGATTTATTTGATCTCGTGCAGTTTAGATTTTAGACCCTGTCAAAGTGGCAAAATGACCGACTTTCAACTGTCTAATTTTGATACATTTTCTTACAAAAAATTAAACTTCGACCTATGTCGTTACAAACTAGAAACATTTCAACGGTGAAAAATTTTTAGATATATATTTAAAAATCGTCTATTTCCAAAAACCGTTTATGGTGGATTTATTTGGTTTCGCCCCAAATCACCTCAATTTTTTCCAGTGAAAACGAAGAACTAACTTAGCTTTAAATATAATTTTAACCATTTTATAATTTTAAAGTAAAAAATTAAATTCAAAAATTGTTAGATCAAAAAACTAATTCAGGTTTTGAACATGAAATTACTTAAGGCTATTTAGGTATATGACAGTTAAATAAATTGTACCTATAAAATAACTTTCAGCTTGAAGGTCAATGCATGTTTAATTTTAATAAATATGCGTTTAATGCAACATAAAAATAGGTATAATTTTTCTAACTACAATAATAAAACAATTATCTATAAAATTAAATAATTTTTTGGAAAAATAATCTTAATTTTAATTATGCACATGCAATCTTAACTGAAACTAGTATGGCCTAAAAAATTTCTCTGATAATATTATTTCTTTTTTTATAATGAATGGGTAAGATAAGGAAGATCAATTGACTTTTTATGATATTTTCAATCCACTATTTACTGAAGAAAGATTGGCTTAAATTTACAAAAGCAGCTGACGCATCTGAAACAATTTACTTTTATTTAAAAGAAAAATTATGAAAGAACTGCGTAGTAGATGAATGTTTTAAACGAACATCAAAATTGAAAGAGTTGTAATTTTATTTAAGGTTGAATAAATAGTACACTCTTGGATAATAAATCTTGGACAACAAAAGATTTAGGGAAGTTTGTTTGATAACTTTTGCATTCTTAGACCTAGCTCGATATTTTTTACTTAAAAGTTTCAAGATTATTGCTGAATTGTCCCAGTTTCCAAAAAAATAATCGTACTATTTATGAAACCAGAATAGTTAAGATGATGTTTTTTTTGTTCGAGTTTAAAACACCTTGAAGGGTTTTTTTTGGAGACCTGGTCATATTTCACTATGGTTTGCTATCAAACTTATTTTCGATTCATTTCAAAATCATTTTTCTTGAGTGAGATAAAAGTTGTTTATATGCAAAAGAAACTATACATTGTATCGTGTATTACCACATCGTGCTCTTATGATTGCTGAAATGCGACGTAGCATACTTGGAATGAGGTTTAATACCTCTCCTGTTGAATATTTTTCCACTCTTCAATAAGAGCCACTCGAAGTCCTGCAAGGGGTTCCGCTGTTGATTTCCGTTGTCAAACTCATCTTCCCAGAGTGTCCCATATAGTATGCTCTATCGGATTGAAGTTCAGGCTGTGAGTAGGCCATCGTGAATATTTAGTTCAGTTACCACCAGCGCTAAATGCGGTTGCACATTATCATGTATCAGGGCAAAGTCCTGGATGCATATACAGTAAGAGCACCCGTGCTAGGCGAAGGTAGCGGGCCGAAGTTAGAAACAGTAGCAGCACCTACGCTAGGAGTAGTGCACAGTAATAGCATCTGTGCTAGAAGTTCTATTCATTATAACATATTTTAACTCCAATACGGTACTAAAGCGGATTCACTGCCTTAATTTACTGACGCCAACCACTGCAGTAAATGAATATCTTTAGTGCAATATTGAACTAAAAGATATATTTTATTTTAAAATATAAGAGTTTCATTAATTTTAATACATACATTTTAATGCACACAGTTACAAAGAGAAGTTCAAAATTCAGAATACAAAGTAAAAGCCTAAAATTTTAAATAGAATGTAAACGTAAACATGTGTGATTATAATAAAAATAAATTGAAAAAGGGACGTGAAAAAATGTAGTAGGATTTTCATCAATTTTTTCTAATATATCAAGATAGTGTTAGTTAGTGTTAGGTCATTTATTTCTTGTGGTGCTTGTACATTTTCAGGGCTTATGTTTATATCAGGTAAAATTTCATTCTTTGTTTGGTATTATTACTTGGTTTAGTCACCATGTCAATACATACTGTTTCTTCATTCATTCCATCTTGCAGAGGTAAAAATAATTCAATATTGGGCTCTTTGCCACTCGCTACTTTATATATTTGCTATTTAACATTTTCAATTAAAGTATTCATACTGCATTTCAAATTATATTTTATTAACACGGCAGCTTGATACTTACAATGTTGGCCATTGATCCCTACATAACAAGTGCATTTTCCTGAAAGCAGAGCTACTGTGTAAGAGTTAATATTATCACTATTGTCACTACTGCTCAGTATTCAAATTTATTTGTTTCATGAGTGCTATTTTGGTCAACATCTTTATCAAACTCAACATTTATTAGATTTAGAACACTTTGTAGTATTTCGATTCATGATGAAATCTAAAAGGCAGTGCTTGTAGTAACTTTCGAAATTCCTCATAATAAAATCCACCAATTGCATTAAATTAAATGTCTTTGTTCTATCTGGAGCTATGTATTTAAGCAATAGATAACCAAGTTTTCCGAACAATTCTGGCGAAAGTACATCCACACCGCTGCCCCCTTATGGATCTTAATTAATCCAATAGGAATTCACAAAAGTGATGGATAATGGACGGAGCTAGATAAGCGAGCTAGGGAAACGCATAGCCCTCCGGTAGCTTCAGGCGGTACAACCAAATAAAACTAACTCAAACTAACGCAAGGCATGTCTAAAATCAGTTTTAATCTAGCAGAAAAAGTTACTGGCTTTGTTATTAGATTTTTGAAATTTCATCTAGTTCAGCCCATTAACTGTCACTTGTGAATTCCTATTGGTTTAATTAAGATCCATAAGAGGACCGTGGGGTGGATGTACTTTCGCCCAATCCTATGTCTGATTTTCCTTATGTGACCTTATTCGTTATACTAGCATCGACCGCGAATCACCCTGTATAGGACAACGTGGGGTATCAGGTGAGATAGCTCATTATTTGTATTATATCAATTGCTTATATTATTATTAACCTTACCTCAACATCAAATTTTTTGTACAATTTTAGCCTTATCACATCGTAACTGATGACTTTCATCGGAAAGTTTTTTGGCAATCTTCTTATTCTTTCCATACTGTGTCTTATACATCTATGATCGGTAATGCACAACTGTTACTGAATAACCAACCGAACCCATAGTCTCACAGATCAATATTTTCTTCCTCTTTCAGAGTGGATATCGTTTCTTGTACGTTTACGTGCATTGCTGATATAAACGAATACATTTCTAGCACAGGTACTTTTAGTTGGATGACGAATTTCCACGAAATATCTAGCACGGCTGCTGTTACTGTATACGTACAGCGGATTTCGCATAGCGCAGGTGTCGTTACTGACATGGAAATCGGGATGACGAGTTTGAACGAATTAGCTAGCACGGGTGCTGTTACTGTATATGCGTCCTGGATGGCAGTTTGAACAAATTAAACAACATGATTTGCCACGAATTCCTGGATATATCATATATAGCACCGTTTTGTAATAGAACAAAGGCTGTGCGAGCTTGTATAGGAACGCCATGACATACCATTATACTGCCCCCTCCAAATTATGACCTAGCGGTTATTCAATCCTGTTTAAACGGTTCACTTTGCTTTCTCCACACACGTTCGCAGCAACTGTGTAGATAGTATGCCGCGATCAGGAAGAAAAACGATTTTTATGCTCATGTGTAATGCGTGATCGCGTTGATCTGGTCTCCTAAAATATTCACCAGTGTCTCGATAGTGGCTGATTACATAACGCATTGCTGGATTAACCACGAAACCTATAATATGTCGTATATTGCAACCATCTACGTATAATGCTGCAATACGAGCTAGATCTTCGTTTGTTTGGAAACGGTATAGAAGAGGCTTATTTTTATGACATGAATATCATGTCTAGATTTGCCTATAAATTTGTATTTTCCACATGAAATCGATTTTGGAATAAGTCAAAAAATAAAAGATTCGGGAAAAAATTGAGCTTAATAGCAGACCATATTGGAATGTAATCAAAATACTCTACAGAGTGTTTGAAATTCAAACCAAAAAATATCTTGATTATCGTGGTATAACAAATCGATTTTATTTGGAAAGTGGAATAATTCAGCGCTAATCTCGAAACCTTTAAGTATGAAATGCTGAAAAATTTTTAGAGATTGACCAAAAAATGCAAAGGTTATCAAGTATCAACCTTTATAAAAATTCACTGTCTTTCGCACAGATGCAACCGGGAAATGAAAAATGGTGAATAAAAACGCAAACATGTAATATGTGTTGAAATAGTTTCCAAAAGCAGAGTTTAAAAAGAAAATACTAACACGAGTATATATAATATATATACATAATTAAATAAATGCATTTTTAACAATAATATTAACCATTATCATAATTAAAACAAAATTAAATAAAAAAAGGTGAAGATATGAAGGCCTAAAGATTATCTTTACTTTTAGATACGAAAATCTCTTAATATATAATTAGCCATACCGTTACTCTAATATTTTTAACCTGTTCCGATTAATTTTAGCCCATTTTGATTGTTTTTAATTCATTTTGGTTGATCGTTCAATCAACTTTCCGTTAGTTTCAGATAGTTCTATTTATTTTAGTAATTTGGACCGACTCCAGTACGTCATAATCAAATTTAATTTTTTTGGTTAGTTGGCTAGTTAACTAGTAACTTACTTTAATTTTTGAAACCCATTCCGAAGCGTTTTAGCTCGTTTCAGTACTTTTGGTCACTTACGATTAGTTTTAGTTAGTCATCCAATCAGCTTTCGGTTAGCTTTAGTTAGTTTTAAATTATTTTAGTAATTTGAACCGGTTCCTATCATTGATTTGTATAGGAATGGATAAGCAATAGCCGTTTGTTGCACTATTCAAAAGTGGCAACCTACAGGCGAAAAAGCGGGTTTCTGCGCATGGCAAAATCGACGCCAAATCGAAAAACGTAAACAAAGAACATTCCGTTTTGTTCTGCGCACTAAAATACTTGTCGTCTCAGCAGGCGTCGATCAGAACCGAACTTGGCTTTTGTCTTTGACGTGTTTTTGTTTTGACGGCGCGGCGTTTTGTGTTGATAATTCGAATACTTTACTTTTTATTGACTTTCTTTGGACCTAGTGTTTATAGTTGCTTAATTGGTTTTAGTTTAGTGGTTCACGTCTGTGCTTTGTGCGTACCCTATTTTGATTTTCGTTTTAACTGAACAATACGCACATAAACAATGGGCGATGCTATCAAAATAGAATCCCTAAAGTGTATGGTTGTGTTTTGTAGCAATAGAGGCAAAATACCCGGGATTTCCTATTTCAAGTAAGTATAATTATTATAAGTATCTTGTTTATACCTTATTGTTTGTTTCACTATGCTAACTGGGGCCCATTTCACAATCGGCAAAACTACTCTACTGAATATTTGGTGAAATAATTACTTTCGTTCATAATCACAAGAGTACGAGTTCAAAATTTGGAGTCCGGGCCTGCCTAATGGCCTTCACACTGCAACAGATGGCGCCCACTAATTCTCTAATGCGCATGACAAAATAGGAATTGTTTTGTTTACATTTCGCGGTCGTAAATTGGCCATGTTTGGTCTATTTATTGCTTATCCACTCTTATACAAATCAATGGTTCCTATACGTTGAAACCAATGTTAATGTTTTGATTAATTTTAGTCAGTCGGAAAAATTCGGTTAATTTAAGTTCGTTTCAACTTACCTTTATATTTTTAATCTGACATATTTTATCCCATTTTGGTGCTTTTGGTTAGTCGTTCACTTAACCTTCTTCTAATTTCAGTTAGTTCCAACTTATTTTAGTTATTTCAACCGGAGCCGGGGTTCCAAGACGTTATAACCAGCTTTTGTGTTTTTGGTTACTTTTAGTTAGTCACCAAATAAGGTTAATTTTAATTACTTTTACGTTACCTCCAAATTTTTAATCTATTTCAATACGTTTTAGCCCATTTTGGTGCTCTTAGTTACTTTTGGTTAGTTCTTCAATCAATTTTCAGTTTATATCAGTCATTTGAACCGGTTCCGATACGTTATAACCAAATTAAACGTATTTTGGTTAACTTTAGTTAATCGCCAAAATTCGTTTAATTGGAGTTAGTAACTTATTTCAATATTCTTATTCGGTTCCGATACGTTTTAGCCCTTTTTGGTGTTTTTGAATACTTTTGATTTGTTTTGGTTAAACATTCTTTGGTTGGGTTTAGTTAGTTTTAATTTAATTTAGTTATTTGAACTGGATCCGACACGTTTTAACCAATTTTAATGGTTTTGGTTAATTTTAGTTAGTCTCCAAAATTCGGATAATTTAAGTTAGTTAACGGTTAGTCGTTCAATCAACTCTTGATTAATTTCAGTAAATTTTAATTTACTTTAATCATGTGGGTTCCGATACGTTATAACCAATTTTAGTGTTTATGGTTATTTTTGGATAGTCACCAAAATTCGGTTATGTTTAACTTACTTCAATATTTTAAATCTATATCGATGCGTTTTAGCTCGTTTTGATGCTTTTAACTATTGGTTAGTTTGGTTAGTTTAGTTAGTTAGCCCGTCTTTGTGTCATTTGAACCGGCTCCGATACGTCATAAGCAATTTTTATGTTTTTGGTTAGTTTTGGTTACACATCAAAATTCGATTAAGTTGGATTAGTTTCAACATACTTCAATATTTATTAATCTATTTCGATACTTTTTAGCCAGTTTTGGTGCTTTTAGTTACTTTTGGTTAGCCATTCAATCATCTTTCAGTTGCTTATACATGGTTTCAATTTATTTTAGTTATTTGAACCGGTTCTGATACGTTATAAGTAATTTTAATGTTTTTGGTTAGTTTTGGTTAGTCACCAAAATTCGGTTAATTTGGGTTAGTCTGAACTTGCTTCAATATTTTTAATCTATTTCAATACGTTTTAGCTTGTTTTGGTGCTTTTAGTTACTTTTGGTTAGTCATTTAATCATCTTTCGGTTACTTTCAGTTAGTTCCAATTTATTTTAGTCATTTGAACCGGTTCCGATACGTTATAATCAATTTTAACTTTTTGAAAAGTAAAGTGGATTCAAATTTCTAAGCAAAATCTATATTTGCCTATCCAGGATTTTCTCTATCGCTTTCCATAGCCAGGGCGTTTGCTGTTTAATAGGGCCTTCATAATCGTTATTGGTGTATTAAGATAGCAACCCCATACAGTTTGGTTCTGGCCGTTTTTCACTTTTTTTCGCCAGAAAAATGCCCCCTAGCCTTATTAAATACAGGTAATAGTTATTATTTATTTGTATTATATGTCTAAGTACTGATTAGTACCTCTTCAGATATGCAAATGCCGTCACTGGATTTTAGTTCCGTTATATGACTAAAGATTGTTCAGTTTCCTCGCTTCACGTGAATGGCATACAATCACTAGCCAAGCACATTTGTTCTATTTGTTCCATCTAACATCAGCTTGTGATGATAACGAATGTATTTTTACGGATGTTAGATATGGCTCGCTCATAAATCTTACTAATCCAGCTATTATTGTTATAAAGCCTCTCACTTTTCGTCCAATTATTCCATACTACATAGAAGTTGCTAGAACTCTAGATTTCCGCAAAGCCTCAATCTATCGCATTCTGCTTTCCTTCACATCCATGATGTTGTTAATGAGTGATTGAGTTAGTGGATTGCTAGAACTATGATGCCAAAAGTAGTCGCTGTCACATTCGAAATTTACGGAAAGTTCAAGTTACTTTACAAATTAACCTATGCCTATCAAAGATTGGGTTTAGAGTTTAGAAATAAAGGCAGGCTGATGGTTTTGAAGATACTGAATTTATTAAAAGACCTAGCAGTATCAACATGTAAACCATCATCACTACATTACCAGCTCGATGGAACATAATCAGAAGAGAGTTTTGACCCGAAAATTTTCACCAGTTAGGGCAGTGTGGATATTTTATTTATCCATAGTATACTAATAAATTATCTTCAGGCTAGCCTAAAAATTTTCCATATAATTTACCAAATGTGTAAATAGGCTACCTAGTTCTGTGCATTACGTATTTCGGATCACTTTTTGCCATACATGGCTGGTGCGTGAAAGTGACCCAGATTAATTTCTTCTCAGATATCTATACATCACTAATTTGCAGGAGTCCATATACAAATGGTTGTTGTTTTCAACCAGCATCAGCAGCCGTTGATTGACCAAGTATGTGAGAAAGCGTTATATGTGTGTATCGTCTACCGGTCATTTCAACTGGTGATTTCAACTCCACTTTTCCCTGAACCCATTTGTTGGTGGCGTTACTACAAATTAATTCATTGTCTGGAATAATTCCCTAGATTTTACTTCCTTTGGAAATGAAATTTGCTCACCCGAAGATAATTCAACTTCATTCTTCCTGTGATTGGAATCAGACTATACTATTGTTGTCCACACATGACATGTCTTCAACCTTCCCATTTATTGGAATATAAGAATATATTTAGTTTTGTGATTTTTTGATTAAGTTGTCAACCAGCCGTGATCAAAGGTGAGGAATAACTTGTTATAAGTTAATTTTGTATGGAGTCGGGATCTAATAACTTTATCCTACATATCCATCCGTTGATGCAACTTTTGATATCACCATAGATCCAGCCCTTTGAGTGAACCGTTTCTGATACCTTCTGACGACGATGTCTATAAAAAATTATTTGTTTCAAACTGGTGAGAGCAGTTTGATTACGAGAAGTGACGCCCCCGCGCCATTCCGAGTTGTCATGGGATATGGCACATCAAATCCCATCGTCCTACCCCAGTCTGGAGAAGACTAGAGTATAAAGTCTGAAGCTGATGAGTCTAAGGCCGATGCTTCCAGTGGAAACGGCCCTAGGTGGTCGATGCATACGCCTGCTCGCATCGTCCGATGAAAGACCATCCCAGCAGGATTGGGAAGCGCTAAGTGGTATTTCCAAATCACGTTCCGCTTCCGCGCTGGTGTTCCCGGGTTCCACAGTAGGAATATATGGCCATTCGGATCTCCGGGCGCTGTGTGGCTCTGGGAGCCCTTCATTCCGAATTTCACAGGTAGCAAAGATACCGAATCAATTTAGAATAGATTTCTGCAACATAAGAGGCCTAAATACAAACATAAATTCGGTACACCAACATCTACAAGCAAATAGACCACACATACAAGCCCTTAGAGAAACACAAGTATGTTTTACAACAACGGTGAACTACCCCTATATCCTGGTTACGACTTACATACCCGATTTTGACATAAGTTCGGAATATGCCTTTTTGTCAGAAGCGACCTTTCATGTCACCGCAACGAAATACTCGAACTGAAAAACCTTGACGTCATGTGGCTCAAGTTCACCGCCAAGGGATTAACCAAGTTTATATGTTGTCTCTATCGCTCTCCGAGCGTCAGTCTGCTGCGAGGAGATCGTGCAAGTAATCTCCTCAGGAATGGAAGCATACATCCCAGTTATCATCAAAAGGAAAGCCTTAGTTCGACAGAAGATGCGAAAGAGCTGTAGGTAGGAAACAGCAAGCCTACAAGTACGGGCAGCAAAATCAGACCGATGAAAATCGAATGCAAACGTGTGATCGACCAAACTAAGAACAAACACAATCAAAGGATCAGGAATAAACTTTTGCAATGCCCCAGTAGTCCAGGAGTTTCTGGTCGGTAGCAAAGGCACTAAGTAATAACTTTACAAAAACGTCTCTCCCACCTTTGACGGACGAACGTGGCATCACGGCGACTACAGTCAAGAAAAAAGCCAACATGCTCGCTAACATGTTTTCATCGCACTCTACCTTAGACGGCCCCCAAGGCAAGACTCTCCCCACCATATGGAACATCAACACTACCATGGCAGAAGTCAAGTTTCATCACCATGATTTTCGTAAAATCATTAAAGAACTATATACGCAAAAGGCATCAGGACCGGACGGAATACCTGCCATTGTGCTAAAGAACTGCGTCAACCAACCAGCACCCGTTTTTCCAGGTTTTTCTCTCTTTCTTACGGAAAAGGGATTTACCCATGCTCTTGGAAAGTCGCTCGAGTGCAACCTGTTCCAAAAGGACAGAAAACCATGTCCTCAAACTATCACCCAATTGCCTTTCTTCCAATAATCTCCAAAGTCATGGAACGTGTAATCAACCAGCATCTACTCAAGTACCTCGAGAACAACAGAATAATCAGCGATAATCAATACGGCTTTCGTAAAGAGCGATAGACAGGAGACATATTGGCCTATGTCACTAATTTATGGAGTAGGGCAATTGAAAACTACGGAGAGTCTCGAGCGACAGCGTTGGATATTTCAAATGCATTCGACAGAGTTTACCATGACGGACTGCTCAACAAGCTGCCGTCCTTCGGACTGCCAGCCTCTCTCTGCAGCTGGCTGGCCAGTTTCCTTAAGAACCGATCCCTACACGTTGCAGTCGATGGACACATCTCGGACACATTCACCATCAACGCGGGCGTGCCTATGGGCGCAAAACTTTCACCAACTCTGTTCCTCATCTATATTAACGACCTGCTGATCGAAATGAATAATCCTGTAACAGTTTTGCAGATGACTCCCACTTTAGATCAGAAAAACCCTTACCAGCGACTGAGACTCATCACCGGAGACAGGAGCAGATTAAAACTATTAATCAAGACCTGGAGAAAGTTCAAACTTGGGGCGACCGAAATTTGGTCCAGTTCAATGCAGCAAAGACCCAAGCAGCAACGTTTACCAAGAGGACCAATAGAGTGGGCCCTGACATCATTATGGCAGGATCGACCATTCCTTCATCCTCGTCAATCGGACTGCTGGGGGTCTCGGTCAACAGCAATTTGTCATGGCATGACCATGTTGCTAACATCGCAAAATCAGCCTCTCAGAAGTTAGGTGCGCTATTTCGCAACAAAAAACTCTATACACCGCAGCAGTTGCTCTTGCTGTACTGTAACGAAGTTACTATATTTCTAGGGGAATGGTATGCAAGCCGGATTAACTTTCTTATTTTACGAGCTATTCACATCATTCTTTTTCGTAAAATATAATATTCTAAACTCAGTTCAATAAAATATTCCGTCGCGAAAAGCCGGGAAATCGGTTTTCACAATTTCCGTAGTACTCGCGCGGTACCGGTAGAACGTCGCGATCTCCGTCGCAGCACCATGCGCATGAAAGTCCCCACTCATCGGCCGGCCGATGACGTGATTCCCCACTACGCGTCGAGGTAACAAAACCGGGCTGCATCGCGTTGAACAGGGGAACTCACCCGGGTTCTCGAAGAAGAAGTCGCCAGCCAGCCAGCCGCCTAGCCCAGCCCAGACCAGAGGAAGAGGACCACCACTACCGCCAATGTAGGCCGCCAAGCTGAGCCAGACCCACGACGCTTCCTGCAGGTCGCCGCCATGACAGCCGCCTTCAGAAGACCGCCATTGTCGCCGCCTTTCTTGTCCATCTTCACTGCTACTGCATAGGTATTAACGTAGGTGCTACGCAAACATCTGTACACTCCCTCTCTCACACACACACTACACCTTCTCTCTCCCTCACTTACATTACACTACGGCTGGTTTGCGTCTCAGTCCGATCAGCCTCACCTTTTCTCTCTCTTTCTGCTATACGCCGGTTTGTGTCTCAGTCCGACCGGGCGCTATCTTTACACACACTCTCTCTCTCTCTCTCTCTCTCTCTACTACACTACGGCTGGTTTGCGTCTCAGTCCGATCAGCCTCTCCTTTTCTCTTTCTTTATGCTATACGCCGGTTTGCGTCTCAGTACGACCGGGCGCTATCTTTACAAGCTCTCTCTCGCACATACCCTATCTACCACCCTTCAAAATCGTAGTAGCGAAGCACGACCGGGAACCAATGACGTATTCGCGCACGCGCAATCCGGGATTTATTTTTCATGTATGCAGGAAGCCTCATCAGGTCATTTGTTAATGACGCACCGTATCCTATGTATCGTCGTCATCCTCATTTTTGTTATGATCCGAACCTTAACGCTATCGTCGCATGTTTCCGTCTCCTTCTAAGCATCAGGCCGCGTATATCCATACCCGTTAGGACCAAGTCAGAGGAGCTACGTTGGACCGATGTAGGACGGTCATTCGAGTGCCTGTCCGTGGACTCGTGGATACCATAATCCAAGATATCGCGGCTCTGTTTCTCTTCTCAATGTCAATGTCATTCCGTTACGTTTCGCATACCATACCCCCCCCCCCCCTCTGGCAATATTTTCGTTTCTTTATCTTTTGGGTTAACATAAGTCGCATTAGAGTAACTTTTAGTTAAGAATTGATAGTTTAGGTTAACCGCAGTTTAGGTAGGTTGGATTAGTAAAGCATAATTCTTTCGTTGCAACGCTAGGTTAGCATAGGTCATCAGGGTTTTGACGTCACCATTCTTTATATTTCCAGATTGGCAAATAGAGATGCTGTATTAGGTGTATTTTGAAATTGTGTGTTTTCTTTCTAAATCCCTTAAGCAAGTGAATTTCTGAAAGCAGCCGGCAACCACGCAAACATTCAAGATTGACCCCTGGTTAGCCGTTTCTCCACTGTCTAAAAGCAACCCGGTGCGGAGTGGGCCCTCTACCACTATAATCCAGATGCGGTGGCGCCCGAGAAGCAACCATTGGATGACGTATTGGTTAAACTAGGCAGTCCGATAGCATTTTATGCAGAAGAAATAGTATAGCATGCAGAAGCAAAGAAGCGCCTAACGAGAAACCCCTCACAGTACAAACCGCAAATAAGACCGTGCTTAGAGTATTGCTCACACATCTGGAGTGCCGCACCAAAGCATACTCTAAAGCTGCTGGATTCCATTCAGAAGACAGCTGTGCGTCTCGTCGGCGACCTGGAGTTCACACGGAATCTGGATAGTCTGGAACACCGCAGACATGTGGCGGAGATATCTCTGTTTTACAGATATTTTCACGGCAGATGCTCCCAGGATTTGGCCCGCATCATCCCGCCCCTGGCAGCTCCTGTCTGACAGTCACGACAGACGACAAGAGCCCACCAGTTCGTCGTACAACTAGAAATACCTTTTTTTTTATGGCAGTGGCACACACACTAAAGGGAGACCCTATGGCGCTCGACGAGCGGTGTGTGTGCGAAGATGTTGATTGACACGGCTCTTGAATATTTGTAAGTTGTAATTAGTGGGAAACATATGTCCTGGGAGTGAGTTCCACAGTGATGCAGTACGCCAGACAAACTAGTTCTTGTAAAGCGATGTTCTAGGTGTTTCCAGTTGTACGACGAACTGGTGCGCTCTTGCCGTCTGTCCTGACTGTCTGACAGGAGCTGCCAGGGGCGGGATGAGGCGGACCAAATCTTGGGAACATCTGCCGTGAAAGTATATGTAAAACAGAGATATCTCGGCTATATGTCTGCGGTGTTCCAGACTATCTAGATTCCGGGTCAACTCCGGGTCGCCGACGAGGCGCACAGCTCTCTTCTGAATGGAATCCAGCAGCTTTAGGGTGTGCTTTGGTGCGGCACCCCAGATAAGTGAGCAATATTCTAAGCACGGTCTTATTTGCGCTTTGTAGAGCAAGAGTAACTGCTGCGGTGTATAGAGTTTTTTGTTGCGAAATAGCGCACCAAGCTTCTGGGAGGCTGATTTTGCGATGTTAGCAACGTGGTCATGCCAGGACATATTGCTGTTGACCGAGATACCCAGCAGTCCCATTGACAAGGATGAAGGAATGGTCGTCCCTGCCATAATGATGTCAGGGCCCGCTATATTGGCCCTCTTGGTAAACGTGGCTGCTTGGGTCTTAGCTGCATTGAACTGGACCAAATTTCGGTCGCCCCAAGTTTGAACTTTCTCCAGGTCTTGATTAATTGCGGTAATCTGCTCCTGTTCGCGGTGATGAGTCTCAGTCGCTGGTAAGGGTTTTTCTGATCTAGAGTAGGAGACAAGGGTACTGTCATCTGCAAAACTGTAAACAGGATTATTTGTTTCGGTCAGCAGGTCATTAATATAGATGAGGAACATAGTTGGTAAAAGTATTGCGCCCCGAGGCACGCCCGCGTTGATGGTGAATGTGTCCGAGATGTGTCGATCGACTGCAACGTGCAGAGATCGGCTCTTAAGTAAACTGGCAAGCCAGCTGCAGAGAGAGGCTGGCAGTCCGAAGGACGGTAGTTTGTTGAGCAGTCCGTCATGCCAAACTCTATCGAATGCATTGGAAATATCCAACGCAATCGCTCGAGACTCTCCGTAGTTCTCAATTACCCTACTTCATATATGAGTGACATAGGCCAATATATCTCCTGTCGATCTCTCTTTGCGAAAGCCGTATTGATTATCGCTGATTATTTTGTTGGTCTCGAGGTATTTGAGTAGTTGCTGGTTGACTACACGTTCCATGACTTTGGAGATTATTGGAAGCAAGGCAATTCGACGATAGTTTGAGGGCGTGGTTTTCTTGCCTTTTTTTGGAACAGGTTGCACTCGAGCGACTTTCCAAGAAGATGGGTAAATCCCTTTTCCGTAAGATAGAGAAATAAGCCTGGAAAAAACAGTTGTTAGTCCTTTGGTGCAGTTCTTTAACACGATGGCAGGTATTCCGTCCGGTCCTGATGCCTTTTGCGTATCTAGATTTTTAAGGATTTTACGAATATCACGGTGATGAAATTTGACTTCTGCCATGGTAGTGTTGATGTTCGATATGGTCGGGAGGGTCTCGCCTTGGGGAACGTCTAAGGTAGAGTGCGAAGAATACATTTTGGCGAGCTTGTTTGCTTTTTCCTTGGCTGTAATCTCCGTGATGCCACGTTCGTCTGTCAAAGGTGGGAGAGGCGTTTCTGTAAAGTTGTTACTTACTGCCTTTGCTACCCACTAGAAATTCCTGGAGCCACTGGGGCATTGCAAAAGTTTATTCCTGATCCTTTGATTGTGTTTGTCCTTAGTTTCGTCGATAACACGCTTGCATTCGTTTCTCGCTTCGACAAAATAATTGTGATTTTCCGCAATCTGATTTTGCTGCCAGTCCTTGTAGGCTTGCTGTTTCCTACCCACAGCTCTTTCGCATCTTCTGTCGAACCAGGGCTTTCCTTTTGATGGTAACTTGATGGAATTTGGGATGTATGCTTCCATTCCTGAGGAGATTACTTGCGTGATCTTTTCGCAGCAGACTGACGGGTCGTCAGCGCCAAAGCAGACGTCGAGCCAAGGAAAATCTAGGTAGAACTCCCTTAGATCGTCCCAGTTTGCAGAATTGTAATGCCAGATTTTGCGAGGCAATGGTGGATCCTTCTGTATG
>MU182711.1:218829-235652 GCA_016904865.1 Pissodes strobi
CCCCTCTGGCAATATTTTCGTTTCTTTATCTTTTGGGTTAACATAAGTCGCATTAGAGTAACTTTTAGTTAAGAATTGATAGTTTAGGTTAACCGCAGTTTAGGTAGGTTGGATTAGTAAAGCATAATTCTTTCGTTGCAACGCTAGGTTAGCATAGGTCATCAGGGTTTTGACGTCACCATTCTTTATATTTCCAGATTGGCAAATAGAGATGCTGTATTAGGTGTATTTTGAAATTGTGTGTTTTCTTTCTAAATCCCTTAAGCAAGTGAATTTCTGAAAGCAGCCGGCAACCACGCAAACATTCAAGATTGACCCCTGGTTAGCCGTTTCTCCACTGTCTAAAAGCAACCCGGTGCGGAATGGGCCCTCTACCACTATAATCCAGATGCGGTGGCGCCCGAGAAGCAACCATTGGATGACGTATTGGTTAAACTAGGCAGTCCGATAGCATTTTATGCAGAAGAAATAGTATAGCATGCAGAAGCAAAGAAGCGCCTAACGAGAAACCCCTCACAGTACAAACCGCAAATAAGACCGTGCTTAGAGTATTGCTCACACATCTGGAGTGCCGCACCAAAGCATACTCTAAAGCTGCTGGATTCCATTCAGAAGACAGCTGTGCGTCTCGTCGGCGACCTGTAGTTCACACGGAATCTGGATAGTCTGGAACACCGCAGACATGTGGCGGAGATATCTCTGTTTTACAGATATTTTCACGGCAGATGCTCCCAGGATTTGGCCCGCATCATCCCGCCCCTGGCAGCTCCTGTCTGACAGTCACGACAGACGACAAGAGCCCACCAGTTCGTCGTACAACTAGAAATACCTTTTTTTTTATGGCAGTGGCACACACACTAAAGGGAGACCCTATGGCGCTCGACGAGCGGTGTGTGTGCGAAGATGTTGATTGACACGGCTCTTGAATATTTGTAAGTTGTAATTAGTGGGAAACAGATGTCCTGGGAGTGAGTTCCACAGTGATGCAGTACGCCAGACAAACTAGTTCTTGTAAAGCGATGTTCTAGGTGTTTCCAGTTGTACGACGAACTGGTGCGCTCTTGCCGTCTGTCCTGACTGTCTGACAGGAGCTGCCAGGGGCGGGATGAGGCGGACCAAATCTTGGGAACATCTGCCGTGAAAGTATATGTAAAACAGAGATATCTCGGCTATATGTCTGCGGTGTTCCAGACTATCTAGATTCCGGGTCAACTCCGGGTCGCCGACGAGGCGCACAGCTCTCTTCTGAATGGAATCCAGCAGCTTTAGGGTGTGCTTTGGTGCGGCACCCCAGATAAGTGAGCAATATTCTAAGCACGGTCTTATTTGCGCTTTGTAGAGCAAGAGTAACTGCTGCGGTGTATAGAGTTTTTTGTTGCGAAATAGCGCACCAAGCTTCTGGGAGGCTGATTTTGCGATGTTAGCAACGTGGTCATGCCAGGACATATTGCTGTTGACCGAGATACCCAGCAGTCCCATTGACAAGGATGAAGGAATGGTCGTCCCTGCCATAATGATGTCAGGGCCCGCTATATTGGCCCTCTTGGTAAACGTGGCTGCTTGGGTCTTAGCTGCATTGAACTGGACCAAATTTCGGTCGCCCCAAGTTTGAACTTTCTCCAGGTCTTGATTAATTGCGGTAATCTGCTCCTGTTCGCGGTGATGAGTCTCAGTCGCTGGTAAGGGTTTTTCTGATCTAGAGTGGGAGACAAGGGTACTGTCATCTGCAAAACTGTAAACAGGATTATTTGTTTCGGTCAGCAGGTCATTAATATAGATGAGGAACATAGTTGGTAAAAGTATTGCGCCCCGAGGCACGCCCGCGTTGATGGTGAATGTGTCCGAGATGTGTCGATCGACTGCAACGTGCAGAGATCGGCTCTTAAGGAAACTGGCAAGCCAGCTGCAGAGAGAGGCTGGCAGTCCGAAGGACGGTAGTTTGTTGAGCAGTCCGTCATGCCAAACTCTATCGAATGCATTGGAAATATCCAACGCAATCGCTCGAGACTCTCCGTAGTTCTCAATTACCCTACTCCATATATGAGTGACATAGGCCAATATATCTCCTGTCGATCTCTCTTTGCGAAAGCCGTATTGATTATCGCTGATTATTTTGTTGGTCTCGAGGTATTTGAGTAGTTGCTGGTTGACTACACGTTCCATGACTTTGGAGATTATTGGAAGCAAGGCAATTGGACGATAGTTTGAGGGCGTGGTTTTCTTGCCTTTTTTTGGAACAGGTTGCACTCGAGCGACTTTCCAAGAAGATGGGTAAATCCCTTTTCCGTAAGATAGAGAAATAAGCCTGGAAAAAACGGTTGTTAGTCCTTTGGTGCAGTTCTTTAACACGATGGCAGGTATTCCGTCCGGTCCTGATGCCTTTTGCGTATCTAGATTTTTAAGGATTTTACGAATATCACGGTGATGAAATTTGACTTCTGCCATGGTAGTGTTGATGTTCGATATGGTCGGGAGGGTCTCGCCTTGGGGAACGTCTAAGGTAGAGTGCGAAGAATACATTTTGGCGAGCTTGTTTGCTTTTTCCTTGGCTGTAATCTCCGTGATGCCACGTTCGTCTGTCAAAGGTGGGAGAGGCGTTTCTGTAAAGTTGTTACTTACTGCCTTTGCTACCCACTAGAAATTCCTGGAGCCACTGGGGCATTGCAAAAGTTTATTCCTGATCCTTTGATTGTGTTTGTCCTTAGTTTCGTCGATAACACGCTTGCATTCGTTTCTCGCTTCGACAAAATAATTGCGATTTTCAGCGGTCTGATTTTGCTGCCAGTACTTGTAGGCTTGCTGTTTCCTACCCACAGCTCTTTCGCATCTTCTGTCGAACCAGGGCTTTCCTTTTGATGGTAACTTGATGGAATTTGGGATGTATGCTTCCATTCCTGAGGAGATTACTTGCGTGATCTTTTCGCAGCAGACTAACGGGTCTTCAGCGCCAAAGCAGACGTCGAGCCAAGGAAAATCTGGATTAGATCGTCCCAGTTTGCAGAATTGTAATGCCAGATTTTGCGAGGCAATGGTGGATCCTTCTGCATGAGTGGCAATTCACAAACCGTTGTAATAAGTTTGTGGTCGGAAGTACCTATTGGCGGACCAACTGTAACTGTGTACTGGTCAGGATTGGTGGTTAGAAAAAGATCCAGGAGGGCGGCGAATTCGCCCCTCTCTGAGATTCGAGTTGGTTCGTCTACAATTTGAGTAAGCCCGCAGCTGATGGCGAATGCTTCAGCCTCTCTACCTTCGTTGTCGGTCTTGTTGTGATATTTGAGCCAGATGGTGTTGTGCGCATTGAAGTCTCCCAAAATGATTATTTCTGAACTGGCGAAAGGTCGCTTCGGACAAAAAGGCATATTCCGAACATATGTCTAAATCAGGTATGTAAGTCGTAACTAGGATAAGGGTAGTTCACTGTTGTTGTTGTAGAACATACTTGTGTTTCTGTAAGGGCTAGTATGTGTGGTCTATTTGCTTGTAGATGTTGGTGTACCGAATTTATGTTTGTATTTAGGCCTCTTATGTTGCAGAAATCAATTTTAAATTGGTTCGGTATCTTTGCTGTCTGTGAAATGCGGAATGAAGGGCTCCCAGGGCCACCCAGCGCCCGGAGATCCGAAATGGCCGGGGTGTTTACCTCCGGAATATTTTGATCCTGGAAGCACCATCATGTCCATATTATTATATTCCTACTGTGGAACCCGGAACCACCAGCGCGGAAACCGAACATCACTTTAAAAGAACTAATTTGGCGCACTTCATCACAGTGGAACTCACTTCCAGGACATCTGTTTTCCACTAATTACAACCTACAACTATTCAAGAACCGTGTCAATCAAGATCTTCGCACACACACCGCTCATCGAGCGCCATAGAATCTCCCTTTAATGTGTGTGCCACTGCCATAAAAAAAACTCGGTCTTCAGTAAAAGAGGACTCAAATTGATTACTTATGAAATTTGGGTTTGAACTAGAAGGCCTCTTACCTAAGGTATAGTCGAAATCGGAACCATTTTAGTTTAGTAAGTTGACAATAAACACTAACCAAGAATCACTCTCTAGAACACGGTCTAGCTGACAAATTTAACTTTAGCAGTGCTGCTTAGGATGCACGTCTCGCAATATTGTTAATACGAATCTGCATATTAGATCAGATAAACAACTTGCCCTTCCTAACTCTAGCAAATAATAAGTAAAGTCACACATCCATAAATATACCGACGTTCATCCTCGCAGGTAAAAGTGGTTGAACTATTTAATGAGGCTCCCAGATTGAACTAATTAAACCCGAATTAACTCAACCCTTGAAAACGCAGCCACTCGTCTCCATCTATGTACAACAAAATAATGTAGGTCGCTTTCCATTTTTTTATTTCATTAATAAATTAGGCTTAGGAAACCCTACGCCGCCGACTGACATAAAACCCCCATTTAAACTACGCCGTATACCGCCCCCAAAGGTTTTGTCTCTAAATAAATATGAAAGTACGAGTACGTCGGGCTATTTACAAGTAGTGAGCAAAATGCGGGAACACGACATCCATAAATTATTTGGCGCCCTGTGAAAGAAGCTTAGAAATGCCGGTTGAATGCCAGAAAAAAAAACCGTAGAAATGGAAACAAACGACTGAAAAATTATGTTATTTTTTGCTTGGGAGCTTAGAGATATTTGGTATCTTTGTTCAAATATTTCAGTTTCATCTAGCCCAATTAATCAACAAATTTAAGAATACAATATTTGCCTCAAATTATTTTCATAACTGAAGTATGTTGAAAATGTACATTTATAATTCGGCTTATCATTTATGGGGCAACAAAATTTTCTCATCCAGAGCAACTTCCTTCCGGTAAATCTTCAAATTTTTTATACTTGCTGATCTATAACACTACTCTAGTTATTCAGTAACTCATAGACATTAAAAAAAAAATCTATATAAAAATGATCCTAACAAAATGTTATCTGATGATAAAGGACCCCGCAGATTTTTTATGGAAACCTGTTCCCGGTAAAATCATTTCAATTTTTGATACGATATAGGTAGTTTTCGACGTTCTGATCAAAAATTATTGTTACCACAAAAAAACTTCCCTTACGTATTTGAGTTACAGGGCCAAGTTGCCAACTTACAAACTTTTTTCATGCATTGGAACAAAAAAAAACTGCAAAAAATATTTAGAAAAGGTTCAATAAAGTAAGCATTTAACCAGAGTTTGGCATTGTATACAGGGGAGTGTCAAAAGGAGTTATAAACTTATTTTTGTCTATATGCGGGGTGCTATCCCAAAAATACATGGCATTTAGCTTCAACGTTAAAGTTTCGACATACGAAACATTCAGAGAGATCATTATTAACTAGCGCTTAATTAACTTTTGTTTAATGAGAATAATGTTTGGGAAACTAGAGGAGATCAGTATCAGTATTACTATGAGAAGAGGTGGCCTCTAGCGAGTCACCACTTGGCCCCGTTGTGCACTAAGCCCACATTAGAGAATTTCCAGGATGCCGGTCGAATCTCCTTCAGGCTAATACGACGCACTGAATCTAGCTCGATCGGCGTCGCGCCCAAGATTCTGAGTCTTGACCACACGAAGTCGGGGCATTCCGTAAGTATATAGTCTCATCGTCCTCCATGCATAATCTACACTCCCCTCCTCTGCAATTCTCAGGTACCGACTAAGCCTACAGTGCTTTGTGTAGAATCCTATCAGGGCCCTACACTCCTTCTTCCTAGCCACAACAACCCCCTGATAAAAGGAGATTCTTAATTAAACATATTTTAAGTCAGTATTATAGAAGTTGGTAACTTCTCTGCCAAACTTCTTTCGACAATGTCTTTTAAAGATATTAGATCTCTCAAGATGATTCTACAAATTTATAATATTAAAGAATGTTAGGTCATTTACATATTTAATAAATGGATATAATATTACCTTAGTTTACTACATTAACATTTGTTGCTCCATTTCCTGCATCGAGAACGTGTTCTAATAATTCAGTTACAGGATATTTGATAATGCTCCCTTGCCGGTGTGCATTTCACAAATACCACATTGTAGATGCTAAATGGACGCACGTTCCCAATATCCTGGCGCGCGATTTATAGGTACAATAATATCGTTGAATTGATCTATTATTAAAAATGTATAAAAAGTTGATATTTCGTCGCATTTTGTGATGCGAATATAGTCGCAGTCTTATCACGTTAGGGTAAATTAGAGAGGTATGAACTTTTAGTTAAGTATTGTTTGGCCCTGCGCATTGCATCTTGGATGTATGAAGAAGCAAGATTGATTTGATGAATATCTACTTCTAAGTCTCTGAAATAATCTAGATTCAGTTGAGGAAAGTTTTCGTGAAAATCGCCCAAATGATTTACGTGTGCAGTTGAAGTAGTTTCATTAAAAGACCTAAATATAGATTTCATATATGTATTACGCTACTTTATAATCCATCAGAGTTTTATCACCAATCCTGATAAATTAGCCTCTTCTGTGGATAATTATTACTGAAATTTATTTGCTAGAGGTTGGCTGGACATTCTAGCAACGACACCCAAATCACGGTATAAATAAGTATATACGGTAGGTTCACTCGAGGCAAATTTCCAATTTCGCCGACAGTTTTTACCTTCGAAGCGAATCCGGCTCAATCTCGTTCGCGGCCACGGGTGGCTACACTACGAGGGAGAATTATTTTACGGCCAGTGTGCAAACGCCTTGATATTCTGTACTGTTGGGTCGCGTTGAAATAAATAATTATTAAGATCGCTACAATGGCGAGATATTGTTGTGTGGATAATTGCATTATAATAGTGGGTGAAGGATTATCATTTCTTAGATGCCCCAAAGACCCTATCAGGTAAGATTTATAACAATTTTTTAATAATATGCGGTTTTTCAATTACACGTATAATCGGTTCAACAAATTTATTATATTTATTAAAATTCTGTTATTTACTTAAATTTGGATAAAGATTGTAGTGAGAAAAGAAAACAAATACGGCAAAAATAAAATGCCTGTCACCACAAGCGTGAGCTAAAATCTGTTTATGTTTTAATAATTGCGAATTTTTCACATGACCTTTTGTGTTTGTAGCAACTCCTTATATTAGGTACAAGCTTTTATTTACTTTCACCTGTGGGTCTGTCTGTCTGTCTGTAATCAAATCTTGCAAGCTGAATTAGAACTACTGCTAAATGTCCGATTGACTTGAAATTTTGTTACACGTTTATAGTTCCGAAGACAATACAATAATAATGTTGTTAAGTTTACACCACCCCCGTTTCAGGGATAGGGGAGGGGGGCACTACTTAAAGTATGTCCGATTCCGTTTAAAACTGGTATATTGGGGTTTTTGGGGACAAGGAATATGAATTTTCTATCAGATTTTGAAAATTCAAAATGGCGGATTCAACATGGCCGATATTGAGTTAAATGTTACAAGTCAATTTTAGCTGACTTCTACATATTTAATTGACTTCAAATTTGGTATGCGTTTGAATTCAAAATAAAAATAAAAAATGGGGTTTTGCTTCCCCCCCCCCCCCCCACCCTTTGAAGGGTAGGGTAGGGGGGAACTACTTAAAATATGTCCGATTTCGTTTAAAATTGGTATATGGGGGTTTTTGGGGACAAGGAATTTAAATTTTTTATGAGATTTTGAAAATATAAAATGGCTGATTCAACATGGCCGATTTTGGGTTAAATGTTCCAAGTCAATTTTTAGCTCACTTCTACATATCCAATTGGCTTCAAATTTTGGTATGCGTTTGTAGTTCAAATGAAAATATAAAACTATGGTGTTGCTATTGTTTATTCTTGTAAAGACAGTGGTGTTGCTTACACTTCCCCTTCCCTTTAAAGATTAGTGATGAAGGCACTACTTAAAGTATGTCCGATTTCGTTTAAAATTGATATTAGGGGGTTTTTAGGGACAAGGAATATACATTTTTTATCAGATTTGGAAATTTTAAGTGGCGGATTCAAAATGGCTTTTATTATATACTACGAATCTAAGTTTTATAAATAAAAATATAATATTTACTAAATTTGTGATTTTGCTATGCCATAATACCTACTAAAAAGTAAAAAATAAATAAAGTAAAAAAAAAATAAAAGAAGCTTTTATTTAAATGCACTAAAAAGAAGAAAATAACATTTGAAATAAATCAAACCCATTATTTTGTTACATTAAACATTTTTATATGATATAAAAGCTTGTCGCGAGAAATTTAAACAGGAAAATCTGGCGACAAGCTTTTATATCATATAAAAATGTTTAATGTAACAAAATAATGGGTTTGTTTTACTTGAAATTTTATTTTCTTCTTTTTAGTGCATTTAAATAAAAGCTTGTTTTAATTTTTTTTTTACTTTTATTTATTTTAACATTGAAAATTTCTTTTATCCTAGTAGGTATAGGGCCTCAAATCGTGAAAAAGTGTATGCTACATTTGACACATGACATCATACGCGTGAGAGATCGTGTTAGTTTATTTACTTAAACTTAAATTTGATTTACAAGGTATCGGAATCGATTAAAAAGACTAAAATAAATTGGAACTAATTGGAACTAACGAAAGTTGATTGAATGACTAACCAAAACTCGCCAAAAATAACCAATACGGGCTTAAACGTGCCGGTACAGGTTTCAAAAATTAAATTAAGTTAAAACTAACCAAAACGAACGGAATTTTAAGGACTAACCAAAACTAACCAAAAACATTAAAATTGATTATAACGTATCGGAACCGATTCAAATGACTAAAATAAATTGGAACTAACTGAAAGTAACTGAAAGTTGATTGAAAAACTAACCAAAAGTAACTAAAAGCACCAAAAAGGGCTAAAACGTATCGGAAAAGATTAAAAATATTAAAGTAAGTTGAAACTAATCCAAAGTAACCGAATTTTGGCGACTAACCAAATACATTAAAATTGGTTATAAAGTATCGGAACTGGTTCAAATGACTAATATAAATTGAAACTAACTGTAATTAACAGAGAGTTGATTGCACGACTAATCAAAACTAGCCAAAGTAACCAAAAGCACTAAGGGCTTAAACCTATCTGAACAGATTAAATATATTAAAGTTAGTTGAAACTAACCCAAATTAACCTAATTTTGGCGACTGACATAATTTAAGCAAAAACATATAAATTGGTTATAATGTATTGGAACCGCTTCAAATGAGTAAAATAAGTTGGAGCTAACTGAAAGTAACCGAAAGCTGATTGAATGACTAACCAAAAGTAACTACAAGCACCAAAACCGGCTAAAACGTATCGTAATACAGTAAAAATATTGGAGTAAGCTAAAATTAACCCAAATTAACCGAATTTTGGCAACCAACCTAAACTAACCAAAAACAGTAATATTGGTAATAACGTATTGGAACGGTTCAAATGACTATAATAAATTGAAACTGACTGAAATTAACCTAAAGTTGATTGAACGACTAAACAAAACTAACCAAAAGTAACCAAAAAAATAATTCGATCCGTCTCTTAATCCCCGATCTAGCGCAGTTAGTTTCACTTAGTATCAACTTATTTAAGTCATTTCAACCGGTTCCGATACGTTATAATCAATGGTAATGGATTGGGTGAGTTTTGGTTAGTCGTTCAATCAATTTTCCGTTAGTTTCACTTATTTTATTCATTTGAGCCAGTTCCGAAGCGTTATAATCAATTTTAATAGATTTGGTTAGTTTGGTTAGTCGTCCAATCACTTTCTGTTCGTTTCGCTTAGTCTCAACTTATTTCATTTGTTTGAGCCGGGTCCGATACGTTATAATCAATTTTTCATAAACCGTCTTGTGACGTTCAGGAAAAATTTCCGTGTCGTGACGCGACCACAGAGGTATTCATTTGAACCGGCTCCGACACGTTAAAATAAAATTTTATGCTTTTGAATAGTTTCGCTGGTGCTTTTGGTTACTTTTAGTTAGTTTTGTTTGGTCACTCAATCAACTGTCGGCTGGTTTCAGTTAGTTTTAATTTATTTTAGTCGTTTGAACCGGTTCCGATACGTTTAACCAATTTTAATGTTTTTGGTTAGTCGCTAATATTCAGTTAATTTGGTTTATTTTTAACTTACTTTAATATTTTTAATCTGTTCCGATACGTTTTAGCACTTTTTGGTGCTTTTTGTTACTTTTGGCTAATTTTGGTTAGTCGTTCAATCAACTGTCGGTTAATTTCAATTAGCCTATTTTAGTCATTTGCACCGCTGCCGATGCAGGTAGGTACGTTATAACCAATTTTTACGTTTTTGGTTAATTTTAGTTAGTCGCCAAAAATCGTTTAATTTGGGTTAGTTTCAACTTACTTTAATGTTTTAAACTATTCCGATACGCTGTAGCCCTTTTTAGTGCTTTTGGCTAGTTTTGGTTAGTCGCTCAATAAACTTTCAGTTAACTTCAGTTGGTTTTAATTTAATCACTTGAACCGACTCGGATACGTTACAATCAAATTTAATGTTTTCGGTTAGTTTTGGTTAGTCGCCAAAATTCGGTTCATTTAATTTGCCCGATACGGTTTAGCCCTTCTTGGTGCTTTTCGTTAGTTGTTCAATCAACTTTCAGTTAGTTTCAGTTAGTTCCAATTTATTTTAGTAATTTGAACCGGATCCGATACGTTATAACCAATTTTAATGTTACTTTACAAGTACTTATTACAAGTACTTACTTTAATTTTTTTAATCTGTTCCGATACATTTTAGTTCTTTTTGGTGATTTTGATTACTTTTGGTTAGTAGTTCATCACGCACATGATATCATGTGTGGCAAATGTAGCATGCACTTTTTCGCAATTTGATGCCCCATAACAGGAAAACAGAAACATTTTCAATGTTAAAAATATACGGCAGATGTAGCGCGATGAGATAACGTCTCACAAAGGCAGCCAATCACTTGAGAAATGCACCCGGTTAATTGGCCATGTTAAATTTTCCGAAAACTAACGATTTCGCATAAAATGTGAGAGAAATACTTGTAGCGCGAGTAATGACGTGTTAAGACCTTTAAGAAGCTATAAATTTAGTTTGCTAGCTCAATATGTCCTTTTTTATATTTAAATTCCCACAATATTTGTCAGGTACTTTGAACCTTCTGCTTTATTGATGTTTTAATAGATAAATCAAGTTACAAACTGTCAAATAAATTATTTTAATTGGTATTACCTTTATTTATAATGTTTTTGAATTTAGTATACGCTACTATTTTGTATAACTTTAATACATAGTTTTATTCATTTGAATCACGTATTAAAAATTACCTTAATCCCTCTTTGAAATATCATGCAACCGATGTTTTCGCATCAGCTAATACTTTTTGAATCTCCCCTCACAGACTGCTCGCTGCTGCAGGTAGAGAAAAAAACTATTTTTTTACCGTGCTGCGGCTTTTGCGTTTGATCGAAAAACATAAAACGATTTTTGCTGAGTGAAGCTACTCGATATTATTTGTACTCTGCCCAAATCTTCCAACTTTGGCCATACGTCTCTATACCTCAGGTCTACTATAAATATGTAGTTAGCCTGAAACCAGTTTTGTAAACCTTCTATATCCCTTGCATATTTATTTGGAAATTGGTGCATCATTATTAGTCAGAGTCAGAAAATACGATATGGTTTCTGAATTGTCAGTATGTAGAAATTAGGGGCTACAATCTAGGCTGCTATCCAAACATATGAAAAAAATATACATAGATTAGTTTACTATATATGAAGACGCCAACATCGTTCCCCTTCTTTTCCCGTCTTATAAAATAGTACACAAGCCGCAAGGCAAAGGATAGGTTGCCCGATAACTTTTCGGATCGACGCGTGACGTCACCTGTTGAAAGCTGACAGGTTGCGGCACGGTTTTTGTTGATTTGCTCAGCCATTTTTCAAGATAGATATAAACCCGGAAATATTTATGATCAGGAAGAATAGCTTTTTCAAATCTAATAATATACAGGGTGTTCCATTAAAAGAAACACTTTAGAGGGCCTTAGGCTTAAAGTTCCATTTGAAAGAAAGTGCTGAGAATGCAATTATCTGAATTGCTAGGAATAAGTATGTATAAAATAATACTAAATAAAAGCACTGTTTTTTTATTGTTTCTTTACCGTAAATGTGTCAAGCCAGATCTCATTGTTTCATGACTAACTCTTAGACATAGAAATGAAGACATCACAATTTATGTAAATTGTGTATACATGACTTGTGAGATATAATGTATTTTTATGATAATACGCCGTATATATTTAGGGACACTTTACGTCATTCGTAAAATAAGCGTGCATTGTAGTTTATAACGTAGGACGGGTTTTAAGGCGCTATTCGTATTTATTTATTTGTTATTACTCTTTGGCGATTTCCTATATATAAAGGCAGCAGTAGGTCTAGTATCTATGGTCTGCGCCTGCCGCCGCGTGGGGGGATGCGCAGTAGCTAAAATCGTCCACCTGGGCTACGTCATATTGAAGGCGTGGCATCCGATCGATGATGATTGTTAGTTTGGGCGGCAGCCGTTGGTAGTTGACAGGCACGTTCGGAGTCTCTCGGACATCCTCTCGGAAATACCTAAATTAATAATAAAAGTTTTAGAGTTTTGCGTGGATCGAACCACGAACTTTTGGCATGCGAGATAATGACGAAACCACTGAACCAACCGAACCTAGTAGAATTCCTATTTAGAAGTGTATATAGGACGCAATGGGGGTTATGTTCATTTAATAATTAGGTCCAGCTAAGGTAATGCCGTTTTGCTCTAGATCATCACGTTACCTACTCCATCTACCCTGTATCTAATGTGACATCATCATCATGCCAAAGGGTCTAACCACTACTAAGACGGGTAGTTTAAGGGGTGAATTTAGCCTAGCCTTATGAGACTCATGCGTATTATATTAATTTCTTGTCTATGTAACGATTATTTAATATCAGAGCAATCATAAGCGATCTGCGATTTTAGTATCTTATAGTAGCTAGCCTAGTAACGTACTGTGCAAAATGTCTGAGCAGAAAATAGTTTTTATCGATATACAAGGTTTCCCATGTTCAGGAGGATTTATCCCTAAAGGGCTTGCTATCTATGATGGAGAACGAATTTGTACTTTACTATTCAAGCCACCTTATTGCAAGCATCTATTGAGACAAAAAGATCTAAAAGTGGTTACATATTTAGAAAATAACCACCATGGATTACTTTGGGAGTCTGGCTTCATTGACTTAAACGATCTAATCCAAAATGATCAAAGGCGACATAAAGACGGGTGTTATAAAGAAATTTATTGATACGAAGCAAATATTCAACGTCCCTATGAAGAGTGAACCAAAGTTGTCTACATTTAAAAAAACGCCAGAATATTGTTTTCACAAAGATAGTGGTATTTGGCATTGTGCCTTAAACAATGTTAAACTATTATATAATTTTAGATTCTGTGTTTTAAATGACATGTGATTAACAATAATCATAATAAACCAAACAACAGAAAAAATGTTTTTCATTTCCTTTCGTTATAAATAAAATATAATAATCCATTAGTACTCGTATAATATCGAAATACAGTTAGCATTTTGTAAGCGATGTTGCCATTTTAAATATCAGCTGGAAATAGAGGAAAATAATTCGACGATAAATATATATTGTACTCTAGAGCTTTTAAAGGTGAGTTTAGCCTAGTCTTACGAGATGCATGTGCAGTTATGATAAAATAATATATAAATGGTTAGTTAATTGCTTCAACTCTTCATATTTACTTGAGACAGAGCCAACAATTTACAGTAAAATACTTAAATACGTAAAACAAAAGAAAAGTAGTGTTTTGTATTATCCCTAATATGTCAAGTAAATCCTATTTAGATTTGATAGACTGTTATGCCGCCAGTTCGAAAAAGAATTAGATGGTATCCTAAGAACTTGGGATGTACTCGATGTCCTCGCCGATTAAATGGACGAAAAATGTTGTGTTCTTTTTCTTTAAATCATGTCAGCGATTGTTTCAATATATAATGTGGGAAATGCTATGTAAAGTATAATGATACTGTATGCAAGAAGAAGGAAAAGGAGGATGAGAAGCAATAAGAGTAAACCACGAAGAGAATTTACTACTTTTATCATTTCAAATAATTATTATTACAATTCAATGTAAATTTAAAGCAGCTGTGATAAATAATAAAAATATAAACTGTGTTACATTTGAAGTTATTTATCATTGTTAAACCATACAATATATTGACTGTTAGTGACTGTATGCATAAGCTTAGTTAGTAATATACAGCAAGATACAGCTATAAATAAAATTAAACTAAAAGCACTGGTTGAGTTAACTATCTCATTGGGGTCATGGAGAGTAGTATTATCACTGATCACGGTTTTTCATTCTGTTTCTGCAAAAGTTAGGTTGTTATACTTAAGCCTAAACTTGTAGCGTATATAATTTATAGCAGAAGATGAAATATTAGATGTAAAAACTCCTATGTGTCTGTTGTCTATTGTCTGATAAATAATTTTTTAACAGGTGTTGTTGGTTGAAAAATCTTGTGTTCTTGCATTATTGACATATCCTGCACATTATAAGGACTGTGTACGTAGAATAAATTTTGCGACAAGACAACCAAGAAGATGCCTGATAAAATTAACAGTGTCATGTCTGAAGGTATAATGATCTAAATTCTATTAGTTTTATGTTTTTGTGTGCGGTCTTTATCGTAGTAGAATTTACTTTCACATTACAAGGTAGTGTCATTGATGCTGATAGATGTTGCAAAACTGCTCATAAAATTAAGTTTATCGGTATTTTTCCCAAAGAGTAACACCACGGACTTTGACTTAATCATTTGAAAATACGTCCTGTATACCATGTAAGCTATCGTAAAATTTATACGGATACAGTTATCATCAACGACCTCTAACCCAAGAATTCTCTGGTTATTATCATTACACTGCAGTAAATTTATATTCTTTAATAAAGTAGGCAACATGCTAACAACTTTAAAATAATATTAAAATTTAAATATATGAAGAGATTAGTAAAAGCAGACTCTATAGATATTCTAAATAGTCCAAGCACTTGGCTATTCGAGCAATAAGTTTCCTTCTTGCCGACGCGTCTCCCTCACCCACAAACTTCCGCTTCTACCGGTCGGTCGGCAGTTCACTTCTCAGTGGGTTGATACGCGGTGTCCTAAGATTTTAAGCTTACATATTTACGGAGCGTTGTACGTGGTCAGCAAATATATTATAGAATTTAGAACAATAATTATTAGAGTGTGCGTTCAAACGTTACTTTTTTCAGATGGCGATTATTAGAACAACGATCATTTCCTATTGGCAAGATTTGCCAGCAGCAAAATTTATATTTTCTGTGCAATGTTGTATGTTTGCGATGGCTGAAGATGATAATAATCAATATTTTGAAAATATAACATGTTAGTCTGCTTTAGACAAAGCACTGAACACTCCCGTGGAGCTTCTCAACTATATTTCAATAGGTTTGAGTAACCTCAACTAAATATTACAATGCTAGAAAACTACTTGCTTATAACCGTAAATAGACGACAATACCTACGAATTTAGGAGAGGAGAATTGTTAGGTCATTTTGATCATTTAATAGTAAATCGGTCTTTTTAAATATATTAATTTATATGGTTTCTAATGAATTAAGTTTTTTACTTGTATTATGAAGGTGGAAAATATCAATATTTGTATAATTAAGAAAACCGTGTAATTGTCTATCAATCCCGTTACAAGTTAGTGTGTCTAATATTAGAATATCTATACACTCTGCTAATATATCTTGTTTTTTGATTGGGTTAGTTTTATTACGGGTTAAAATTAGGTCCATAATGTTTATGATATCTATTGGCGGTATACTCGGAAATAAGTTTTGGATATAAAACGAAATTAATTATGAATTTTCTGGTAAGTCTAGAGATTTGATAATATCTATTAACTGGTACGAATTTTTAATGCCATATTTTGCAGAGAATTTACAATGATGTGTGATTATGTTGATTAATTTTTTAGATGCTTTTATGACAGGGCTGACATAAAAGATAGTATTGGTCTAATTGGCATTAACTATAGAATATAGTTTTGGTACTACTGGATTCATATTGATCAAACCAAATTTATCAGAATCTATGAATAAGCTACTATTTTTAACTAAGTCTTTAATTTGTTTTTGGAATATGTTAGTTGGGTCAGATTGAATTTTATCACCAAGGTCTTCTCTTTTAGCTGCTTTAATTCAAGCTTCACATCTAAAGACAAGGGACATTATTTACTTCCTTATTTGATAATATCATTCAAAAGAACGTCTATATAAAAGCTTTTAACACATTGTAAGGCGTAGTTCTTTTCGTCCCTATAAATTTGAAAATAGAGAGTTTGTTTATCTGCAAATAAAATGTATCCAATATAAAAGTGTGATTTACGACCGCTCGCAAGAAAAGTCGGCTTTTAGGATAATATCATAGGAGTGATCGAACTGTCTTAAACTGTGGTAAAAGCTGAGAAGGTGTTAAATAAGGTAAGATATATTATAAGAAAATTACTGATAGCAGACTTTTAATGAAACGTATAAGGTATTTTTAAAACGACGGCTAGATAACTAAAAATGTATTTTCTATAGGAATGGTCGATCATGAAAAACCTCTTAACACTTTTCATTGAAAAGGGGATCAGCTCGTAAAAGCAAGCTCAGCAGGAAAATGGCTTCGAGCCCAGAAGCGGAGCGAGCAACAGTTGAAAACGCCAGATGCGATTCTGGCGAAACGTCGTGAAGATGAAGAATTTCAAGACGAACGGATTGACACTCGG
>MU182711.1:236052-291010 GCA_016904865.1 Pissodes strobi
ATGTAGATAATAAAAGTTAGATGAAGACCCATGCGTCAGGGGAGGCAGAGCTTGACTTGCTTGCTTGCTGTAGTTCTCACGCGCACTCACCATGAAGCTAGCCTAACAGTATATAAATTGTTTTTTGGCTCTGAACATTTAGAAATATTTTTTGTTTTCCTCGTTCCCATGTCCCGATGAACTTAATAATTCTCGTACATAACCACAGTTCCACGAGTGGAGTGAGACTTTCCACACTTCGAATGATTTTACCTATGCCGCATGACATTCCTCACAAGAGCCTTCCACACTTCCACACCTTTATACTTTCGCTAGAGAGGCATAATGCAAACTATTATAAAAGGGTGTTAACATGTAAGAAATATGATATAGATTTGTAATAATACCAGCACCAGCTTAATTTGATATAGATAAAAACAAAATATTAATTATTGTATATTTCCTTCCTTTACCAGCAAGCTGAATTTATCAAGTGCTATTTGTGATACCAAGATATATATTTTCGGGGTGGCTCGTGTCTATTGAAAAAATTGTGCTTTTTCATAATAACTCTCTCCCACTTTGACGGAGGAACGTGGCATCACGGCGACTACAGCCAAGGAAAAAGCAAACATGCTCGCCAAAATGTTTTCCTCGCACTCTACCTTAAACGGCCGCCAAGGCAAGACTCTCCCCACCATATCGAGCATCAACACTACCTTGGCGGAAGTCAAGTTTCATCACAATGATATTCGCAAAGTCCTTAAAGAACTAAATACGCAAAAGGCATCAGGACCGGACGGAATACCTGCCAACGTGCTAAAGAACTGCGCCAACGAACTAACACCTGTTTTTTCAGGATTTTTTCTCTGTCTTGCGGAAAAGGAATTTACTCACCCTCTTGGAAAGTCGCTCGAGTGCAACCTGTACCAAAACAAGGCAAGAAAACCACGCCCTCAAACTATCGCACAATTGCCTTGCGACCAATAATCTCCAAAGACATGGAACGTGTTATCAATCAAAAGCTACTCAAATACCTAGAGAACAACAAAATAATCAGCGATAATCAATGCGGCTTTCGCAAGGAGAGATCGACAAGACATATATTCGCCTATGCCATTCATATATCGAGAGACTCGAGCGATTGCGTTGGATATTTCAAAGGCATTCGACAGAGTTTGGCATGACGGTCTGCTCAACAAACTGCCGTCCTTCGGACTGCCAGCCTCTCTCTGCACGTTGCAGTCGATGGACACATCTGATACACATTCACCATCAACGCGGGCGTGCCTCAGGGCTCAATACTTTCACCAACTCTGTTCCTCAACTATATTTATAGCCTGCTGATCGAAACAGCAATTAATCAAGACCTGGAGAAATTTCAAACTTGGAGCGACCGAAATTTAGTCCAGTTCAATGCAGCAAAGACCCTAGCGGCAACGTTTACCAAGAGGACCAATCCCTGACATTATCATTGCGGGATCGACTATTCCTTCATCCTCGTCAATCGAACTGCTGGGTATCTCGGTCAATATCAGTATGTCCTGGCATGACCATGTTGCTAACATCGTAAAATCAACCTCCCAAAAGCTTCGTGCGCCATTTCGCAACAAAGAACTCCATACACCGCAGCAGCTGCTCTTGCTCTACAAAGCGCAAATAAGATCGTGCTTAGAATATTGCTGACATATCTGGGGTTGCAATCAAATTCGATCAAGGTGCCAAAATGATCCTCTTAGGTCTCCCTACTACTAGCGATTCTTTTCTGCTGTTATCTAGCTGTGTTAATATATCTAGTGAGTTCATAGATTATGTTTTCGAATCTCATTATATTCATAAAACCAAATTGATCACTTACCCATTCAAAAAATTGATAATTTCGCGTTTATTAACTAGTGTTAAAAGCATGTTTGCAAAAGTTCGATTTTTATTTTCAATTTTAATGATAGAGATTTAAATTCATTACATATACCATTACCAATATTCTTCAAAAAAATTATTGCAAAAGTTTGCCATTTCTTTTTCAGCACAATTTTTAAACTTTTAATATTTCTAAATCATATGTAACAATTTACTATAAACTGATGGAAAATATTAAATTAATGTGCTCTGCTTCCTTGTGTAACACTAATAAACAATTAGGATTCGGTTATCTGCTAACGCCAGGTTTGGTGCTTCAATGCCATATTCAATTACATTTTTTTTATGAATAAAAAACTCACCCACTAACATAAGATCGAATGAAAATATATATTTTTTTAAAGTTTGTGTCTGCTATATTGTGTTACGCTGTGTAAAAAAAATGTTTTACAAGAAATACTTTCTTATTCGCATATTATAAAATCAGTTCAATGAGAGGTGCACATCACTCTGACGCATAACAGAGAAAATACCGATGGTTCATGTAATCGAATACCAACATGTCCATGTCCAAAGCCCAGTGCGGCATTATTGCCATATCAATTTCGGAACGTAATATTTTTTTGCACAGGAATTCACGACAATAAGCTGTTGTCCCAAGTTTTATTAAACATAAATGAAATCCCTGCTATATTGATTCGGGTCTACTAAATCTAGTGGAAAATATTGGATCTCCTGTCACTGTTACAAAATTGGATCTATGCACCTACGTAGATTATGGAATATATCAATGACATTGTTACTGTATGGATTGACAGAATTCGGGATCAGTGTAAGTTAGAAGAATGGATCAGCTGTAAAAGTTAATTTCGGATATGTTAAATCAAAAAGTTTTAGTGACGAGGTGTATGTATCTACTTATTTTAATTAAAATAGCTTTGAAAATAAAAACTGGAAATTGTTTTTATTAACTGAATAAGTTAAATTATTATGATTGATTTTATATATGATATTCTTCCACTCATGAAATTAACGAACACACTATCAAAAAAATTATTTTGTTAAATAAAACGATTCGTTCTTTCTGTAAATGCTTGCTCATATTTATTCATCAAATAAACTGAAAAATATCATACGTTCAAAGTTACAAATGTACCTTGTGTAAAATGTAATATTAAGCTTAAGTATAACATATTATTACGATAAGTTATAAAAATATTAATAAACCCCTAAATATTTCTCAACTGAGTTCTACTCAGGCCGTTATCCCGTTAATGTTTTATAAAATTACTAATTACTAAGAGTGGCTACAACTAGTGTTCTCTATTCCAATAATCCAGGATTTTATTTGGCTCTCCGACTAGCAGTACCAGATGTGGTAGAGTGGTGTGGGTAAACTAAGAATAAAACAAAAACTAAGCGCCACCTGTTTTTGGCCTCAAAGCAAAATCCTGGATACGATGAAATGAACAAAAAAAAACAGGAAAAGTAAATGGTCAGAAATAAATAAAACACCAATTGAAGCAGTAGTTCTGGTTAACGGCTTTAATTAATAGAAACAAAGAAAGAACCAAAATTACCAACAAAGTAGCTCGAATATTTGAAAGATAATAATAATAATATCGTGTTCCCAAAAGAACGTCTAAGCTCTCCGGTTCAATTACCGAACGCACTCACCAGCGACAACTGACAGTTGGCAACCAGTTTCTTTTCTTTACGCCGGCTTATTATTGGAAAAACGTAAACATTGTAAACAAACCATTATAATCATATAATTTATAAAATTATGATGCGTTTTTCCCTTTTTAAGAACACAATTGATGATTATAAATTCGCTGGAACAATAGTTAAACTGTTAAATTACGAGTTAAATTAAATTGTTAAATTACGTTACCCAGATCGAGAGTTGGTGATATTATAATTTGTAATATTCAGTATCGAAAATTAATAAGTTTAGTTGGTTAGGTTAGGTGCAAGGAATTAAAAATGGAAATGTTATAGTTAAGTTAAATCCTGTGAAGTGATTCGGTCAAACTTTCAGGAGTATTTAATTACCTATTCAGCAATTAGCAAGAATGTCACAAGAAATCAACTTTATACGGGGCTCGCTTAAAAATAGACCGCATAGAGGAACGACATTAAAAAGATAGTTTTTACGAACTGCTTTAAAAGGGTGTATTCCTGAGGTAACACACTACACAGACAAACCTGAGATACTGGGAGCTGGTGTCGGTGTTGCTCGGCGTCACAGGTACAGGTGGTACTCGCAGCAACAATCCAGGTGGCAGCTACTTGAATTTTCGAATGTAACCAATATAAAAAGGGGCCTACAAAAGAACCGAGACTAAGAAAGCTGTTCTCCGACAACACTTCAGGTAGGTAAATAAAGTAATATTTCATTATATACTTAAGAAGAGCCATAGATATAAAACAATCCAAAAGATGTATGAATAGTTAAAAAAGAACACTTACCAATGAGTTATCAGTGGCCTCTCACAGACAAAATCAGGAGTTTTTAGATGTTTAATCAACTATATTAAAATTAGCACAATGCTACAACGGTGCAAGACACATTCTCTTCTTGCCACCAGTTATGAAAGTTAAGATTAACTCCTTAGAGTAAAATCGGCAGGAAATGCCCAGAAAACCACAAAACAGCTCTGTAGTAGCTTTCTTTTGACGAAATTATACAAAATTCTCTGTTCTCTTTTTTTTTAAACAAGGTCCCGAAACTCTTGGTAACAAATCCAGGGATACCTTTGATGAAAATAAATTTTGACAGACACATGACATATCTGTTTGACTGTTATACATTTTTGAGATTAAATCAGAATATTTTACTACTTTTTCCAATTTTCTATGATATTTCAGAAGGATTTGTGAAAAGTATCTGTTAAAAACCTAAAGACTTTACAACAAACCTTCCAGGTAGCAACAATTTTACTCCTTACCACTCATATTTGCAACAATTTAGATCTTTGTTATTGTCTTGATAACTGACCTGCACATTAATTTTAATAAATTTAATTGTAGTTGCAATAGAGAAAGTTATTATTAAGTTACTTGTAAAGAAAATGGTGTCTAAAAGTTAAATTTGATTTGAAATTAACCAGTCTACAGTTTGTATAAGAGAAATTTAGTACTTAAAATTGTAAACTTCCGATCTTTGGGTAACATAACGATTACCTACCTACTAAAAAGAATACAAGAAACTTAAGCATTCAATACATTAATAATCAATACATTAATTTACAAAGCAAAATTAAGGAAGAGGCGAGTAAACATATGCACGGCTTGGCAATATATGTGAATAGGCTATGAAATTCATTTAGAAGAACATTCTGTGATCTAATTATTGTTTTATTTGCTTTTCCAGAGTTTTGGCTGATCTATGAATACAGAAGGTCGAATGGAAAAACTCAGTTGGCAAAAGTGATCAACCATTAGTTAAAATAGTGAGGGTGATTTGATGTAAATTATCACTAGAAAATAAATGCATTTGGACTAACCAGTTTAATATTTTTATTCAATCTAAATTTTAAGAACTAAGCTCTGGTAAGTAAGATTTATCCTGATTTTATTTTATTCAATGGAGTATTTTCAAACCGTAACAATATTACATATGGAAATATGTCGTTTCGTTCATAATCAACATTCATAGTTCCAATGAGTACTAAACGACAAAATAAAATTAGAGCCTACACTCAAACATCCAACTAAAAAACTAAAATATCAAGCCATTAAAATACTAATTAAAGGTGTGTGATCTTTTAATTGGTTTTCGAGAACCAATGTAATTTCGGTATGTTCCTTAAAAAATTGAACCTTTTCTACCCTTGCACCAAGCTCCTTAGTACACAGGTTGCCTCAAAATATTAGGTTCATCTTCGTTTCGTCACGAAAAAATTCACAGTCTTTCGCAAAGATGCAACAGGAGAGGATATTAAAAATGATGAATTAAAGCGCAAAAATGTGATTTGTGTTGAAATTCAAATAGTTTCTAAACGCAGAGTTTAAAAAAGTTTAAATACAAACACCAGTGATTATACTATATATAAATTATGAAATGCATTTTTAACAATAATATTAAAGATTATCATAATTAAAACAAAAATAAATATAAAAGGTGCAGATATGAAGACCAAAAAGATTACTCTCCGCTTTTAGATAGGAAAATCTATTAATGTATAATTAGCCAGAACATTACTGTAATATTTTTAATCTGTTCCGATTCGTTTTAGCTCTTTTTGGTGCTTTTGGTTATTTTTAGTTACTTTTGGTTAGTGGTTCAATCAACTTTCCGTTAGTTTCAGATAGTTCCAATTTATTTTAGTCTTTAAACCGAGTCCGTTACGTTATAATAAAATTTAATCTTTTTGGTCATTTTGCTTAATCGCAAAAATTCGTTTTGGTTAGTTTTATTTTACTTTACAACCTATTCCGATAATTTTTAGCCCGTTTTGGTGCTTTTGGTTACTTTTAGCTAGTTAGTCGTTAAATGAACTTTCGGTAAAGTTCAGTTAATTTTAATATATTTTAGTGATTTCAACCGGTCCGGTACGTTATAAAGAATTTTAATGTTTGTGGTTAATTATGGTTAGTCGCCAAAATTTTATTAATTTATGATAGTTTTAACTTTGGTTCAATATTTTAAATTTATTTCGATGCGTTTTAGCCCGTTTCGATGCGTTTAGTTACATTCGGTTAGTCATTCAATTATCTTTCGGTTACTTTCAGTTAGTTCCATCCTATTTTAGTCATTTGAACCGGTTCCGATACGTTATAAACAATTTTAATGTTTGTGGATAGTTTTGGGTACTTACTAAAATTCGATTAGTTTGGGTTAGTTTTAACTTACTTCAATATTTTTAATGTATTTTGCTCTTTTTGGTGCTTATAGTTACTTTTGTTAGTTATTTAATCTTCTTTCGGTTACTCTCAGTTTGGTTCTATTTAGTTTAGTAATTTGAACCCATTCCCATACGTTATAAGTAATTTTAATGTTTTTGATTAGCTTTGGTTAGTCACCAAATTTCGGTTAATTTGGATTAGTTTTGGCTTACTTCAATAATCTATTTCGATAAATTCTGGAGCATTTTGGTCCTTTGGTTACTTTTGGTTAGTTAGTCGTTCAATGAACATTCGGTAAAGTTCAGTTAGTTTTAATATATTTTAGTTATTTGAACCGGTTCTATTACGTTATAAGCAAATTTTAGTGTTTTTGGTTAGTTTTATTAGTCACCACTTAAACTTAAAAGGCCTTTAACTTACTTCAATATTTTTAATCTATTTCGATATGTTTTAACTCGTTTTGGTGCTATTGCTTACTCTTGGTTAGTTGGATTAGCCATTCAATCATCTTTTGGGTTACTTTCAATTTATTTTAGTCATTTGAATCGGTTCCGATACGTTATAAGCAATTTTAATATTTTTGGTTAAATTTGGTTAGTCGCCAAAATTCAGTTAATATGTGTTAGTTTTAACTTACTTCAATATTTATAATCCATTTCGATGTGTGTTAGGCGGTTTTGGTGCTTTTAGTTACTTTTGGTTACTCGTTCAATCATCTTTCGATTGCTTTCAGTTAGTACCAGTTTATTTTAGTCATTTGAAATGGTTCGAATCGTTATAAACAGTTTTAATGTTTTTGGTTAGTTTTGGTTAGTGACTAAATATTGATTAATTTTGGTTAGTTTTAACTTACTTCAACATTTTAATCTATTTCGATACGTTTTAGCCCATTTTGATGCTTTTAGAACTTTTGGTTAATTTTGGTTAGTCATTCAATCATATTTCGGTTACATTCAGTTTGTTCCAATTTAATTAGTCATTTGAATCTGTTCCGATACGATTAATCTAATTTAATGTTTTTGGTTATTACTTCAATATTTTTAATCTATTTTATTTTATTTTATCTATTATCCCGATTTGGAGCTTTTGGTTTCTTTCGGTTAGTTAGTCGTGCAATGAACTTTCGGCAAATTTCAGTTAGTTTTAATATATTTTAGTCATTTTAACCGGTTCCGTTACGTTGAAAGCAATTTTAATGTTTTGGGTTAATATTGGTTAGTCACCATAATTTGATTAATTCGGATTAGTTTTAACTTACTTCAATATTTTAAATCTATTTCGATAAGTTTTAGCCAGTTCTGGTGCCTTTGGTTTGTTAGTCGTTCAATGAACTTTCGATAAAATTCAGTTAGTCTTAATATAGTTTAGTCGTTTGAACAGTTATAAGCAATTTTAATGTTTTTTGTTAGTTTTGGTGAATCTCCAAAATTCGGTTAATTTAGTATATTTTTAATCTATTTCAGCCAGTTTGTATGCTATTAGTAGCTTTTGGTTAGTCATTCAATCATCTTTCGGTTGCTCTCAGATAGTTACAAGTTATTTTAGATATTTGACCCGGTTCCGATACATTATAAGCAATTTTAATGTATTTGGTTTATTTTGGTTAGTCGCCAAAATTCGAATAATTTGGGTTAGTTTCAACTTACTACAATTATTATGTTTAATCTATTTCGATACGTTTTAGGCGCTTTTTGGTGCTTTTAGTGTCTTTTGGTTAGTTTTGTATAGTCATTCAATCACATTTCGGTTACTTTCAGTTAGTTCCAATTTATTTTAGTCATTTGAACCGGTTCCGATACGTTATAAGCAATTTTAAAGTTTTTGGTTAGTTTTGGTGAGTCACCAAAATTCGCATAATTTGAGTTCTTCAATATTTTTAATCTATCTCGATACGTTTTCATGGAATTATTTCGAAATGAGATGATTTGCGTCTCAACTCGGTCTCAATAGTTTAGTTGTCAAGGAGAATTTTACTGGGCGGTAGGCGTCAAGGGTAACGACTGCGAATACAGTCCAGCGCCAAAGTAATGACGTTTGTTTTTTATGAATGAATAAAGATTTTAACAATCAAATTTCATATAAATTATAATATTGCTAAAAGACTTTTGGCCGGTTTAAAAAATAGGCATAGGTGGCAGTTATTGGTGAGGCGACCCCGCCACCGTGTTAATCCATCACAACACCTCACTTTTATTTTTAACCGATAAATTATAAAAGAGTTTTAACCGCTGCTAAATATTGGCTAAAAATATACATTCCGTTTGGTGGCTAGTTCATATGGCTAAACCGTATAAAATTATGTCTTGAGTTTTTTCATAAAACAGTTACTGTTAAACTAAATTAGTAAAACTGTAATTATTTGACTCCAAAACTGATAATTACAGTAAACTCTTACGGACAACGATAATGTAAAAAGGTTTTATGTATCACTAATATTGGCCTTAAAACATCCAGATCGAGATATCAAAAGGCAAATTATTTAACCCTATGCATTTATACCCGGTTCTGTATTGTCTACATTTCAGCCATGATGAGTGAATTACGTACATTTATATATACATTTCGGTTTTAATTCAATTACCCCTATTTCAGCGGTCAGTTGGATGAGGGCAATGATATTCTCAAAACGTAATGCTTGAATAAATATTCCTAAACAAGCAGAACAACTCTCATTGTCAGTATAATTTAAAAATGTAACGGCTTTGTTCCAAATAGCATTAATAATAATGGAAAATTTGAATAGGGGCGAAATAAATAAAGCGAGCATTGAGCGATGATAAAATGTGGTCTAGCACTCCTTATGATTTAATGGACTAATGGAATTCATATGAAACCAAAACGTTTCCAAGAATGAAATTATGGATCACTAAAACTTTTAAACTACTTATTAATTATTAACACCCTGTCTTAAGTTTGAACTTGAACTTGGAAAATATTATGTAAACATTCAAGACAAATTATTAGCCATGTCTGCGAACAGTGGGGGCAATTATGAATCTTAAGGTTGCAAAGGTCTGCAGATTTTTTTATATAAATCATATATAATCAGTCTGACAAACTATGTCTCCCAGCCTAGTCCGCTCTAACCATTGTATCGCAGTCTACAGAGACGTGGTGTTTGGTGGTTCTACCAATATCCTAATACTCAAACCTAACTCAAGAGGTGCTCTTCATAGGAACGCAGTTTCTTGGGGAATACCCGTCCAAATTACCCAAGTCGAATCTACGATAAAGCTGTCAAGCATTCTAAATCAAGTGATGTTAAAAGTTAAATAGTTTAAGGCTCGTTATAACGTGACATTAAACTGCGACTTTTAGTGCCACAGCATTAACTGTCGTGACAATTGTCATCGCGAAAACTAAAAGTCATGTGGTCGTCGACAATCGGTTAATGTCGTGACTTTAATGTCATGATATCTAAATCTGTTTGATTTTAGTGACACTTGTTTGGAAGTGCCACGCTCTCGACATGGTGAAAAGAGTATTGTCGCCTTATCGTGACTGTGTTTACTTCACTGGATGCCATATTTGTAACAGTGAATGTCACACCAGTTAAAAGACACAAAATTGTCGCAATGTCATGACGATGAAAGTCACGACATTGCGACAATTTTTGTAGCTTATTTTCACGTCTTTTAACTGGTGTGATATTCACTGATACAAATATGGCATCTAGTGAAGTAAACACTATCACGATAAGGCGACAATACTGTTTTCACCATGTCGAGAGCGTAGCACTTCCAAACAAGTGTCACTAAAATCAAACATATTTAGATATCATGACATTAAAGTCACGACATTAACCGCTTGTCGACAACCACGCGACTTTCAGGTTTTACGATGACAATTGTCATGACAGTTAATGCTGTGGCACTAAAAGCCACGGTTTAATGTCACGTGAAAACGAGCCTTTAATGAAATAACCAAAGCAACACCGCTCTGAAAAAACTTTACTATAGAACAGAGACTCAGACCGGTAAATAATTCGAGCAATACCTCAACCGAAAGACATTAGGTCTTCTTTTAGTGCCGTTTTTGTTGCGAAGGTTGGTAATCATCAAGGCTATACGTATTCGTGGTGAAGCTGATCGGAATAGCTGATTTGTGGTCCAGTTGAACCAGTCTCGGAAATTTCGCAACCAAGAATTGCGTCTTTTCCTCACACTTCACCATCTCTGTATTTTCCTTGCATTATGAGTCGCATTAAGTATTTTTCTCCCCTCATCACATTTCCCAAATATTGCAGCTTGCGTTTTTTTACTGCTTGAATAATCTCTTTATCCTTTCTCATTCTTCTCATGACTTCCACATTCGTTATTCTATCGGTCCATTTTATCTTCAGCATTTTGCGGTATATCCATAGCTCGAATTCTTCCAACCTTTTCATTTCTATCCCTTTAAGGGTCGATACCTCTGCTCTATAGAACAGTACCGATAGCACATAGCATCTCACCAGCCTGATCTTTAAATCTAGGCTGAGATCACTGCTGCGAAATACCCTTTTCATTTTCATAAATGTTGCTCTCGCCTGTCCTATTCTGGTTTTGATTTCTTCAGTGCACTCGTTGTTTTCATTTGCAATAGTATCTAGATAATTAAACCTCCTAACTCTTTCTATGGCTTGGTTATTTACTATGATTTGGGAGTTACTTTGTGTTGTTTTGGATAATATCATGAACTTAGTCTTTTTTTACATTTGGCGACAGTCCAAGTGATAGTGCTATTTATTTTGTCTAGCAGCACCTGTATATCATCCAAACTAGTAGCTATCAGAATAGTATCATTCGCATACCTTATATTGTTACTATGCACTCCGTTAATTACAGTACACTTAGATCCGTCTTCTAGTGCTATTTTCATTATTTCTCCTAAATAGAGGTTAAACAACATTGGCAAGAACACGTGTCCTTGCCTGAGACCTCTTCGAATTTTTATTTCATCCGTGTTTTTGCCTTCTATCTTCACAACTGCTTTTTGATTGAAGTAAAGATTCGTAAAGATTTTGACGTTACGGGTGTTTATATTTTTCCTTTTAAGGAGCTGGATGAGAAGGTCATGACGTATCTTATCAAACGCTGTTGTATTCAATGAAGCATATATAAAGGCCCTGGTTCATGTCCATAATCCGTTGCGCAAGAACGTTCAGTGCAAAGAGTCCTTCTCTTGTATCCAAGCCATCTCGAAAAAGGAACTGAGTTTCGCCTGTATCTTGTTCTAGGATTTTGTACATGCTATTATGTATCGGTTTCAGAAATATTTTTAACGTGTATTCATGAGACTAATAGTTCGGTAGTCTGTACACTGCCTTGCATTATGTTTTATTGAGATGATGACAAGGGTTGATAACAGCCATTCTCTGGGTATGATACCTGTTCTATATATGGTATTGAATAGATTTGTAAGATGGTCTGCAGCTTTACCGTCTTATATGGTCCTTATTGCACGGATTACCTCTTGTTCAGTGATCTCTGGTCCGCTCTAATCAACTTTAAAATAGTAAATGACACTACCCTACTGAAAAGCTTACCAAAATGCTTTTCCGCTATACCAAAATTAAAGAGATTTAACTATGAAAATTTAGCAAAATTTTGTTAAAACGCTTTAAAACTGAACTTGGCAAAATTTGGCCGAAAAACTAGAAGATAAACCTAAATGATGAGAAAGGATACCAAGCCTAAATTAGAACACTATTGTTGTGCTAAAGCTATAATTTTTGCGCAATGACGCAAATACTTGTTTTATGTCATTGCTTGGCTATTTTATTAAGTGCTCAAAATGATTTCTATTTTGCTCTAAACAGAAATACAGTCAATTTTCAAGTTCCATCTCAAGATTACTTAAAAAATGTCTTTTGAAATATTCCGACAAGCATTTTAGCAGTATTTTTTCCAGAGAGAAACCCAAATTAACCCAACCAGCTAGCACTAGTGATTTAATGTAACCCCATAAAAAGAAGTCCATATGGTTAAAGTCAAGTGATCTTGGCGGCTATACTTCTGGCATAAGAAGAATCCACTGGTTTACATAATATTAGTCCAACTATTCTCTCGCTACAGTAGCATAGTGTGGGGGTGCACCATCTCGCCGAAAGTACAGACGAACTTTGTTTAAAATGTAGGTGCCGTATAGGTCTCTTTGGTCTTTAAGTTCATGGACCATCGAGAACTCTGTCGCTTGGCTGAGCAATTCATCATAAATTTTGCCAGTTAAGTTTTCTTCATTATAAAAAGGACCTATGGTATTGTCTCCCAGTACTCCCGCCTAAACATTAACTTTTTGGAGATATTACGTATGTCCCTCTGTAAAAAGTTGTGAATTAACGTCACTCAAGTAGCGACAGTTTTGTTTATTTACATGAGCATTTAGGAAAAGAGACACGGCATCACTCAAGCAAATGTCTGGAGTTTTTATCAAGATCTTTCATTATAAGTAATGGCATGTCTTAAATAGCACATACAAGCGAATAGATATAGTTCTTCTTTATGGTGCTTAGGGTAATAACGAAAAAGAATTATGTCTACTCATTCTTTCATAGAATACATAATTTCTGAATTAAAATAAATTCAAGGTAATATATAGGCACAAGTGATGATAACAGCAAGCCAAAAATGATCAAAAAGAAATATTTGCGTTGAAAAAATAGAGGATTTTGCTTCTACAATAGTGTTTTAATTTCATTTTGGGATGCTTTTTCATAATTGACGATTATTTTCTAATTTTTCCTGCAAAAAAAATAGTTTTAAATTATTTTATGTAGAGTAGAGATTTGGAGCCTTCGGCAAAATGAACTAAAATCGACTTTTATCCACAATACCGAAACAGAATTTTTTACTCGACCCGCGTTTGCTAACTATGTTAGCAACATCAGAAGATGACTAATTAAATTAAAACCAGTATTAATAATCTCCTGGTGATGCTAACATGGTTAGCAAAAGGCGTGTCGAGTGCAAAAATTCTATTCCGGTATTGAGGAAAAAACTCTGATTTAATTAAATTATTTTCTCATAGTTTGTTTAACATTTCGTATTTTGATAAGCTTCCGAGAAAGGTGTCAATAATTTGAGTAGTGCCATCAAAGATTTTAAAGTGGAAGTACTACTTCAGGGGTGGGTGAAGGTGGCATGCAAAATAATTAAGATTATTTCCCACCGTTTTTTAAATTGAAAGTTTTGTTTCTTTACACCTTCTTTAATTTAGGTAATATAGCCATTGTAAATTATCAAATTATTACTCTCTATATATCAAATGAAAGTTTTCAAACTAGCAACAATGGCACAACCACATTAGTAACATGCACCTGAAAACCTCATTGGCGTAATTTTATCAGCCGGCAGACGCCCTATCTCGAATAAAACAATGATAGAAATCTGTCTAGTTTACTGATGTAGACATGACAACAATGCGACGTCAGATGTGTTAGTATTGGTTTCCGTATAAACTGGAGCTGCAATTAGAGCTTTTGTTCTCTGGCAGTAAACTTTGAAATTTTTGACTGAACCTAACGAATATCTAAATTATATTCTTTCATTTGTTTGGTGATGATTATAGTGGAATACTTTACCGTATTAAAATTGTGGGAATTTAATGCACAATGTGTAGAATATACCGTTTTCATAACCGATAATTGTATGATTCACATGATATAAAGACCTCTATCATTAAGCGATGCCATGTGATAACATTTCACTAAATATTTGTGCAAGTTCTAAGTTTTTGACACCCAATTACTTTAATGTTATATCATACATATTGTTTCATACTGTACCAGTATTTAATTGGAAACATTTAATTTACTCGATATAGAGTGATCCTAAAATAACCAAGGTTTCGTTTTTCTATTGAAATTAAATTATTTATTTAATTAATACCTATCACAACTATATTGCAGGTTAAAACACATTAATTTAAGTTTAAGGATCTATTAAGTTTTTATATTTTTATTATCCAATTTAATATTAAAACGTATCATTATTAGCTGAAATCATTCAAATCTTTTTTTCAAATTAGATTTCAAAATAATCTAAGTCAATCAAATCATTTAGTTTATCAGTGCCTTATTAAATTATGTAACTATATGTTAAGTGCACAGACTGGGATTTAAGTATCAAAAAAGAAGGTATTCTGCGCAAAAATTGACAAAACTCAGTGCAAAACGCTTTTGCCCTCAGCCATCATCAGTGCCACCTGGATTAAAAGTATGACATAGAACAATAAACTGAGAATTTGTACAAAATTTAAAAAGGTAAAATATTTTTATTAATTACATTGTATTTCTTTATATAAAGCTTTGAAGATATATTTTGTGGATTGAGATATGAAAAAAATAGGGTTAAATATGAAAAGTTACATGATATGAGTGTGACGATTTTTTATATAATTTTTTTGGTTATACTTACTTCAGGTTAACAAAAAGTGGATCAACATCATATATTAAAAAAATATATATATTTTGTGAACATCTGAAAAAAGTGATTGTAGGAGTCATAAAATTATTAACACTTTTGCAAGTTGTGCATGTGCGTTAGAGGCCAATAAAACACAAGTTAATTAATGTTGAGGTTTCGAGAATTTTTAAATAAAAGCAGGTTTAAATTGTCGTGGAAAACAACAAGGATGTAATGCATCAATACAAGGATGTAATGCATTCTTGATTGATTCAGTATTAATCTTAAAGGCGCCTATGTAATTGGATGTATGTTCTATTTAAGATAACTTCTGTGTTCAGACAAGAATCATCGACCTCAAGCTCTCTTTGAATTTCAAAATCCTCGATGAAGTGCAGACGATATAAATTCTTTGATCTTACCTTGGGAAGTAATTTGGCATTCCCGTGAGGACTGAAATTGTAAGTAGTCGATCGAATAAGTTCGCCAAAGAGCGGGTTCTGTCTGTTTACCTGTTCATTTATGATGATTCTTATAGGTGTGCAAGTGTGGTCAATATATGTACTAGAACATGAAGCAAAGAATATAAATTCCATTTTGTCTATTATATAAGCATCTTTATTTCTACATTAAACAGTTTCTCAACAACATTTCCTACATCTAATCATGCCTAATTTATGTATACAATACTATCTACTGTTGTTGTGCTAGGCGTTGTTAGCTCAACGCCGTTGCCAACAGTAAGGCACCCTTAGGGGGCTGTTCTTAACCTAATTATTTATAGGGTATGTGGTGCTGCATTGATTGTGACCTTTACTTGGGAAGAAACCCTTCAAAGGCGTTGCCTTCTTTGTTATTTGCTTAGAGCTCAGAAAAAATACTTAGCGAAGGTTACCTGAAGGGGTAAATGTTATTGCCAGGGTAGGTATGCAGGGAAAACATCGAAAAAACCTGCTTGAACTGCCCATTATGAGCAGGCGATCATAAGAATAAAAGGACAATCACACTGTACAACATGAATGAATATATACAAGAGTATATACAAGAGTGGCTTTATGCCATGTATAGACATAGGGCTGTTCCAGTGTAGTTGAAATTGCATTAGATTAGATTGGTCGAGCCTCACGGGTCCGGCTACGGAGTCATGGATGCTTCGGTGGCTTGAGTTCAGATTATATGCATGGGCACCGCTTGTGCGTATTTATACGCGCAGCGAGTCCCTTGGCAAGCCCCGCCCCCGTGTCCGAACACGGTGAGCGGGCCAACCAAGAAGCAGCTCGCGCATACTACCTTGTTGGTAGGTGCGTTTCTGCTCTCCTGATAGATAGAATTTTAAAGACATTTTAGAAAGTTGATTTTTGAAAACTAGGAGTAATGTGGTTAGAAAGATGGGATGAAAAGTGACGTTATTGAGAGTTGTGAGTTAAGGCGGCCTTAGTTGCTTGTAAAATAGTGAGATATCTCTATATATGGTGCCGTGCGGGGTGCGATGTTCGGGGGTATATCTGAGATTGGCCAAATTGGCCGTAAGTGGCGAGCCCTTTATTTGTTGTTCGTAGAACCTGCATGCTATATTGTCAATATATTCATTGACATATTCAATGTTTGCCATAGCATGCAGGTCCGTGATCCTCACTCTATCCCGGAGGGATAGGGAGAAGGCTGCCCGTAAATAATTATTCTGAATAACCTGGAGTCTTTGTTTGTGGCATTTTGCCGCCGAACACCACACCGGGGCACCATATAGTAATGCTGGCCTTATGAGCGATCGATAGAGGGTGAGCTTACTGGCAGGACTCAGGTAGGATTTGCCTGCTACCAGCAAGCTCAACCCCTTTTTGATAGCTACGTTTTTATTTACTGTGAATTGAATATGTTTCCCGAAGTTTAATTTGGTGTCGAGAGTAATGCCCAGGTATTTAACCTGGGTTTTCGGCGTTATGACAGTATTCCCTACTACGAGGGGTGTGATGTCGATATCCCGTCTTTTGCGGGTGATTAGAATAAGCTCCGTTTTTGCAGCGTTAAGTGTGACTTTCCATCTCTCGTAGTAGGGAATGAGTGCATTTAGATGCGCTGTCAGGTTAGATTTAGCTACCTCTGCTTGAGGGTTGCGGGAATAAATTGCCGTATCGTCGGCAAATAAGGCTAGTCGGGTGCTAGGATGAGACGGGAGATCTGCTATAAAAAGATTGAAGAGTAGCGGCGATAAGACTGTACCTTGTGGCACTCCGGCTAGCAGTCGCCTGTTAGTCGAGGAGCTACAGCCAATCCGGGTGGTGAAAGTGCGCCCGGCAAGGTATGACTCGATGAGCGCTATCCAGTACAGTGGGAAGCTGTACTTTGCTAAAAGCTTGTACAGCAACCCATCGTGCCACACCCTGTCGAATGCTTTCTCTATGTCCAATAACAGGAGCGCTGTAGATTGCCTGCTGTTAAACCCTTTATATATATCGGTGGCCAACTTCGCCGTCAGCATGACAGTGCCATGCTGACCGCGAATGCTGTCTATTAAATATACTAGTACGTTATTTAGTGATTTTACTGACGATCAGTTGTACTGCTATTAAAAATAGTTTTTAAATATATTTATTATCAATAATATATGCCACAATAGATATTAGATGCACTAAAAATAGATGTAAGTATTTATAGGTCAAAGAGCTAAAAGACTAAGAAGGGTTCACTATTATTTTCAAAAAATGAAAATCACACATTTTTGGGGGAAAATATTTGGGTTATTCATAATCAGAAATCATTATTTAACAAAATTGTCGTTTGGTTAACAAAGTCCAATAATTTTATCGATATACCTGTTAATAAAATGTCAGGTGTGGGATTATTTTGACTGTTGGGTCAGTAAACGAAATATCTTGATGTGTCTAGAGGTAAATCGTCAATACGTTCTTCAATTTCTGTTTCAAGAAATTTTAAATAAACCTGATCATTCAACGAACCATAAAAAATTATAGGTTCCAAAACACTTTCACCAATTAATCTGCATCAAATACTAACGGGCTGCCTACCGTGATACGGACTTTCCTGTGTTTGATGAGAATTTGAATCAGAGCAAAAGTGTCCATTTTGGCCATGGCAACCTCTGCTAGTTAGAAACGACGACTCATCGGCCCACAATATTTTATCCAGAAATGTGGCATCCCTTTGAATGATTTATAAGATATGTCGGGAAGAGTACAGTTTGATTTTCTTTTGCCTTAATTATTCGAGCGAAACTATGACAATTCCTGGACACAAAATAATTAACGCGGGTATCTTGATTTGCGCTAAACTAATGGAAAGAAAGGGCAAGTGTGGCATACTTTCGTAATCAGAAAAAAATCCTTTTTGAATATATGGTGATATATAGGGTGCATCATTTAAAGAAGTAGTTATGTTAATAATTTTGACTTTTGACAGTTTATAAAATTTCTGACTCCACAGAATAAAACTTAACGAAACACACTACATCTTTTTCGACATTTTAACTCGAAAATAAATATTTTACAGCCTTTTAAGGCTCAGACAAATTAAAATGAATGCACTGAACTAATGTTGGGCGCTCTTGCACAGAAGTCAGCCTTTGGGGAACACATCCGGTCAACTAATCACTATTTTAATCCTCACAGCAGTGCCAAATTACTTCATAACTTCACCTCAATCATCTGGCCTTCATCGAACATAACTGAAATTCAGAAAGAAATTAAACTATTTATCAATAGAATATACTAGTGAAGGGACTATTCGAATACAAATAATCGAAGTACTCGATTCTCAACGAAGAATGCCAGAAATATTGGAATGCGCTAACAACGAATTAATCGTCCCTCCAATGCTGGTTGAATCGTAATGAAATATAATTGTCACAATTCGCGTCAAATGCGATTAAAATATAACTTGTTCTATTATGCTGGTCTGCCGTCTGAGCAACAAATAATATCGGACTTTATTTTGTGATATGGTGAACAATAATCGAAAACGCTATACTATAAATAGTATAAAATAGAGTAGATTAATTACTGTGGTGGTTTCTTAATAATTGTTGTATATGTTTCTTCTGTAGTAAACATATTATTAATAAGGTATGGCATACATATTTTTGCAATATGCAGAAGATAAGGCGTATTGAGAATTCAAATTTAGATAATTAAAAAGTGGTGTTTTTAGTAAACCTTTAATAAACTTTTACATAACATCTAACCAAAACAACTTTTAACCAATATTTTATATTTTAATCGTGAATGTTTTCGCTAATCTGTAAAAGATTTGCTCTAATGCTTAAATGTATCAATTATGAAGACTTCAAGATCAAACAATCCAGAATCAGACAATTTATAAATTTTAATTCGACAACGAGACTTCGAAGTCACTGAAATCTCGAGAGGTTGAATCGCTGATTGAAATATTTGGGATATCGCGACGAATCCAAATAATTCGATTCTTTGTATTCGAATAATCATTTGATTTTAAAAAAGTATTCGAATGCAAGATATTCGACTCTAAAAATCATCCGATTTTCCCTTCACTAGAATGTACAGGGTGACTGGAATTCGTGTCTATGTATGGGGAACTCGAAAATTGTAAAAGATGCAGTGTCGGTTAAATTAAGGTAAAATTGGGCATTTAGGTGCCTAACAATATGCCGTTTGGAAAGTTTTAAAATTCCGAGTATTTCCGGAGATATCCGGAAAAAGCGAAATTTTGAAAAATCGTTTTATTTGTTTTTTCCTCACCTTACTTAAAAACGGATTTCAAATTGAATTGCACTTTTGCATTGTCACTTTTTCCGCTCTATCCAATGATGATATCCAATTTGAAATTAGACGTTTCGTCTTCAAGGGATCATCATCAACTTTCTTTTTTTAAATACGAACTTTAATTTTTTTATCGTTTGTCAGATGGTATTGGCGTTATTATTATTAGTATGCGTTTTTGTTATTTTTTTAATTGTTTTTATTTTTTTTAAATTATATATTGCGTTGGCGTAATTTTAAATAATTTAAAGTAGGTACTTTTGAAAATTTTATATTGTATAAAAATATTTTATTTTCTTATTGTATTAAGTGGAAAATTGAAGCTCGTATTAAAAATAAAAAATAGTAAAATAATTTTTTACGAGAATATGATCATGAACTATTACTCAAACAAGTTGCTTGGTGCAAAGATTATATATTTTCAACTTTTAACCAATTAAAAAATTTATTTAATAGGGAACATCAACAATTTATAATCATACTACGTGATACTATAAGTACTTTGATGGAAAAACACACCTATTGGAATTTTGTTTATAAATTAATTATATTTTCAATTTGTAAGCAAAATTCCAATAGGTGTGTTTTTCTATCAAAATACCTATAGTATCAAGTAGTATGATTATAGATTATTGATGTTCTCTGTTAAATACATTTTTTAAATGGTTAAAAGTTTCAAATATTTTCTCTTTGCACTAAGCAACTTGTGTGAGTAATAGTTCATGGCCATATTCTCGTAAAAATAATTTTACTATTTTTTTATTTCCAATACTGGCTCCAATTTTCCACTTGATACAAGAAACAAATAAAATATTTTTATAGGGTATAAAAAGTTTAAAAGTAGCTACCTCAGAATATTTAAAATTAAGTCAAAGCAAAATATATAAAATAAAAATAATAAAAATAATAATAAAAATAAAAAAAAATAAAAACACGTACTGCATATTTAAAACCGCAAATATCATCAGAAAACGATAAAAAAAAGTTTGTATTTAAAAAAAAGAAAGTTGATGATGATCCCTTGAAGACGAGACGTCGAATTTCAAACTGGATATCATCATTGGATAGAGCGGAAAAAGTGGCAATGCAAAAGTGCAATTAAATTTGATATCCGTTTTTAAATAAGCCCAGGAAAAAATAAAACGATTTTTCAAAATTTCGCTTTTTTTTTCGGATATCTTCGTAAATACTCGGAACTTCAAACTTTCTAAACGGCATGTTGTTAAGCACCTAAATGCGCAATTTTGCCTTAATTTGACTGACACTGTATCTCTTACGGTTTTCGAGTTCCCCATACATAGACACGAATTCGAGCCACCCTGTACATCTTATGGTCGCACATCCTTATCTCAATGAAGAAGGTTTTCAGCTGTACCAGGGTGTCACTCAATACCACTCAGATTGAATTCCATCGATCTGCACTTCTCTCCATGCAAAATAAAATAACAAATTTAATAAATCTTTAAAAGATATTAAAGATTGAAATTTAAAATCACTACTTATTTCAATATTATGTTCTTTATAATTAAACAATATAGTGGTAAAAGCAGTGACTATCTTTATAAAATGTTGCCAAAATGTCACTAGTGTTAATTATAATAATTTCTACAACTATCTATTATGGATATCCCCTTCTTTGTTAAGAGTTGTAGTAATGTCGTGAAATGTTAATGTATTTTGCCAAATTGTTTGTCCATATTATTTTAAAGGGCGTTACTTTGGCAGAATCTTTAATTAATATTAAATGTAGACTATGTTTGTCAATACAAAATTTAATAGACGTAAAAATACCCTACCTACCAAACTTTGTAACGTTGTAAATGTTACAAAATCCAGTAGTGCGATTTTTCCATTTTACTGGTCGATTTGTGTTATCGATACTTTCGTTACCTTACTTCCGCTGTTCCGAGTTGCTCGAAAGATGAATCCGTTTCGAGCGCTCTTTTGACATATGTGGTACATATTCTGTTTTGAGGGGAATTCACAGTCTTCTCGTCTGGAACAGCAGAGTCAGCAGGGAGCAGACAGTTTGAGTTTCTAGAATTATCGTTCTTATTTTTACCTATCAGGCGTAAATACCGCCCGATTGTGTCATTCAATTAATTGGCAAATGAGCTAGTATGTGCATTTTCTGAAATTATCGGTCATATTGCCTAAAAACGTTGTGTGTCGAATAGAATATAAAGAAGGTTTGTTACGTGTTAGCGTGTTTATATTGGATTAGGATCATTCTGTGAATAATTTCCTCCTTTGGGTCTGAACCTCTGTCAGCTCTGTTCTGTGCCGATCTAGAGAATTCCCCGTGCCATTTCGCAGGATAGAGCCCATTTATCAAAGTAAAATGAACACATGGTTGAAAAGTAGCTTCGGAGGAAACTCCTATGGATTCCACGTCTGCAAGATACAAGTAGGTTCTAAACTGTTTATTTAAATGTGAATTCACGCTTACTGTCAAGAACTTTAGATCAATAATGACCACTTTATCATCTCAATTATCATTTTTTTTACCGTTAATTGAGTTTTTAAATTAATTAAATTATAATACAGTCAAAGACAAACATTCCGATGAATTCGGTCGTAAAAAGAATGTGTTTTTGAGAGTTCTTCTTCTTTCTCTCTTAACAGTTTACTGGATATGGCTTCTGTCCCTCAAGGGACAATTTGCCAGCACCTTTTGAAAGTGGCATCCAGAAAGCTGTCTGGCTCTTGGTCATGTTTCAGATACCATTTTTTTTAGTTTCGAGTTAATCAATATAATATTATATAAGTGCTGTAAAACTTGGGTGTATTTCTCTTCTCTGGCTTGTCTTTTCTCTTTTTTCTTCTTTCTTCAAGGGTGAGTACTGTTAGTATTGACAAACACAATCGGAGAGAACACATAATTGAAAAGGAATCAATTATTATATATTCTATGTTGTATAGCTGTATTGCCAGTGTAAAAGGTTACAAAATGAAAAATTTGGCAGATGATTGAAATTGATCATCAAAGGTATTCATAATGTTGTATTTACAATTTTTTATTATTGACTTTAAGGAATCCGTTAATCAATTTAATCACGTTAATGTTCAGATTTCCACGTACAGTGGACATCGAAATAGGGGTAGGTATATTTTGCTTAGTCATGCATTGATAGAAATCTAAGTTTGGGGTTATGTTTATAAGAGATTCTAAAAAGATGTGATTGAGGTCATCTGTTTGACTACAAATACAAATAATGTCTGTCATACTTAGATATTTGCCTTGCCTGTAAGACAATGGCCTGTTCTCTTTTTGCATACCATCTTCTTTTCCGCTCCAGAGAGGATTTCCATATTATGTTGTGCTCTTTCATTATAGAATTTTTTAGTATACTTAAAATGTGATCTTTATATAAGGGCAAGTTCTTGGTGATATTAAGCTGTCTGCCTATGTTTGCTAGTTTGTCTGAGAATGCACATTTCCCATAATTTTTGTATGTCCTAGTAACCATGTTATGTCAATGTCCGAACTCGCTTCATTTGCTGTAATTATTAGGCTTTTTGTTTAAGGGTGTTTTAATCCAAATCTGGGCTTATATGATTTAATTCATTCTTTCAATGGCACTTTTAGAATTTATAAGTATTATCGTTTTTTTAACATTCTTCCTCAATAAGTATATTAATGCTTCATATATAGCTACCACCTCGGCAGAGCGTATATCATATTCATCAGGCAGTCTAGAACTTAAATTGTATTTGAATTTAGAGCATGGATTCCAATTCCAGTTTTATTCCCTTTTTAGATCCATCTGTATAAATAAATGTATATTTATTTTTGTATTTTTCCGTGTTAAACAATCATGTGTTTTTTTTTGTTCAAGTTCAAAGTTTGTTACGGTAATTTTGACAATTCCGTAACATCAGGTTTTTCCTAGTTTGCTTGTATTTATTTTTGGTTTGAAATAATAACTTTTCATCTTCAACATATTTTGAATTACTGTCTGAATCGACCTGGTAGCAACAGTGTGGAAAATTCCGCATTAAATAGTACGCAAATATTGATAAATGAATTTTTATGTTGCCCATCAAGTTCATTTAAAACTAATTTGGTCCTTTAAATATATCAGTCGATAATAATTATCTAGTTAATATAAAATGAAAATTAATATTATGGGTTGAATCTACGTAAATACAGCAGTCGAATATATTATTTAAAATTGATAAATAATTTCTAATATCCAGTTCAGATTTTATGGTTAAAGATCGGTCGCTTCGTACTTCGTACGGTGAAAAAAAAAATTGAAATATTTGTGACGACTGCGTGTCAATGAATTTTTGTTTCGAGATGTGATTCTGGTGGAAGGTGGGACTCGATTCTAAATCTTATCTTATACCGACTACCAGCGTGAAAGTTTTAAGAGAAGGTAGGGCTTGATTTATTTTATTTTTGTTTGTTTTGCGATATCTGATCTTATTTCTAGTTTCCTATATCGTAGAGTCTGTAAGCAGAATAAAGCCGCTGAGCTTGTGAATTTCTGGTATTTGGTTACTATCGTTTCGCATACCACGTTGCCTTTTGCCGTGTGTATGTTTGTGCCTGTAGGGCGTGTGAGATAGTTTTTTTTGGGCTTTAGGCTCTTTGAAAAAAAAGGACTTGATCGTACAAAAGCAGGGGTTATTAAATTTTGGATTTAGTTCAGCAACTCAACTAAAGAATGGATCAAATTGGTCTATAGGGCTCATATCTAGGTTCTAGTTAGAGGTGGCAATTTTTAGAAATTAATAACTAAGACTGTCGAGAGTGTAGGATACTCAGTCTAATTTTCTCTAGTATCGTTATCAGTTGGATTCAGGCTTGGTTAGTTATTATTCAACTTATAGAAGCATTTTATCGTTACCTTGTTATTTAAAAAGCGCCTTCTCAAGCCTTCTCGACCGTGGCCGGTACAAGATCACAATTGTTTGTTTGTTATATCTCTATTTCTATTTAAATTTGTTGTTACCTTTGTTTTTGAATTAAACTGATTTTTGAGTTAGAAAATAGCTTTCAAGCAATAATTGAATTGAATGATTGTCATTACCTTTGTTTTAGAATTGAATTGATTTTTGAGTTGAAAAGTAGCTTTCAGGCAATACTTAAATTCTGATGACTTGTTTAAATTTATTGATTTCATTTTTGTTCTTACCTAATTACCGTAATTGTTTTTTTTTATTGAATTATTTATTGTTCATTACAATATTTCGCAGCTTAAATAGCTATTCATTTTATTTATTATTTATAACCTGTTCACTGTTTGATTTAAAAATATAATTATTGTCTACAGTCTAAACAATCCTGTGAAAATTGGCGGAGGCATATTTAATTAAATTAAATTAAATTTCTCCTTCAGAGTGTTTTGGCATTTCTTAGCATTGTTAATTGGAAAGAATTATTTCTAGTTCTCTCCTGTTAATTTCTGTATTAAAAACCTAAGCTAAGACAAGCGACGCTCTCCGTTAGATTGAAACAGGGTTGTAACAACATTCTTGGTGAACTCTTTAACTGCCTTGTACTGTTTTTTTTTTTCATGCTACTGAGTCCACACGCACTCGGCCTACCAGGACAGTTTCCAGTGACGCCACAGGACAGATCCTAGGCACTACAGCAAATTCCAGTAGCCCCCTCCAGGAAGCTCGGAGGAACCACAAGGTGATTAAAGTGTAGATGTCACCAAGATAGTTCAACAGAATTCACTTACTTTTGTTAGAAGGAAATAGAATAAAAATTGTTTTTTTGAAATTTCTAATCTTTTATTTCGCGCTTTATAATCACTACAGCACTTGAAAAACATAAATTATAATTATCATGCTCCTTACCCATACCCCCTGAGTATCTTTCAATTATCTTTTCAGTAAAAAGTAATAATTTAAAAAAAAGTGCATTTATAGTTTATTGTAACAATTTGGCGTTTCATTTGAATTCTAGTAATTATAATAAGGCAATTGAAATTATATCTTAACAAATAACTAATTAACCTTTATTGTAACAAACTTAAATAATTGCATTATATTGTAAGAAATTGCCATTTTATCATAACAAGTTATAATATTAATTTTTTTATTTGAGTTTCGTATCGTATTGTGAAAACAAGGTAATTTATCAAGATTTTCTATTTTAGTTTTGTATTGGAAGAAATCTTTATATGCTTGTAGTAAATATGGTTTATCTTTTCCTCTCCAGTAATTAGCATTTATCATATTATGTATTTTACTCGCTTTTAGCATAGGTATAATGGGCTTTTAGCATAGGTATAATGGGGTGATTTTTGATAAGAATTTCGTTGCAAGTCATCGTTGCCTAAATTCAAACACCATTTGATTACTCTCAGTTATTACTTCGTTTGTGGGGGTGGTTTTTGTGCATCCAAGAACTACTCTAAGTGCTTGGAATTGTATATTTTTTTATTTCGTTAAATTTTTCGTATTACTGTTTAGGAGATATGCTCCATATTCTATGTGTGACATGACGAATCCCTAGGTAGATATTAGACAAGGAGTTCAGAGCTTCGTATTTAGGAAGTACCATTAGCCAGTCTAAATAACCTAGCAATACTAAGCATAGAAAATGAATTTGCCCAAAAAGTTAATTTTTATCAAATAATCGATCAATTTACGTCGATTTAAAACCCAAGAAAGACTGTAATGTTTAATTAAGGTTACACATTTTTGGTTTACGTTTATAATGAAATATCTGTTGTTTGGTTGCCGTTTATATATTTTATAAAATATACGTTTAATATTATGATGTATTATTTTTGGATTAATTTGCGCATATACACAAAATATAGGGTTGTTTTAGGCGCCAGCGGATAGGCTTGCCCCTCGGCGCCGTTATTTCTAGCTACGCCACTGTGCAACTTTAACTTTTCGCCTAAAGGCAGGACACGAAATGTGCTCAATTCGTGTTCACCTGTAAAAACCTACTGGCTAGATACAGGGTGTTACAGAATGTTGTGAGAAAACTTTAAGGACAGATTCTACATCTAAAAATATGAAAAAAAGTTCATATAAACATCGGTACGCAAATGCTCCGTTTCCATGATACGGGGGTGTTTAAATTTTTCCATCTTTAATAGTTTATTTTACATTTAGCTAAAACCCCTTGAGATATTGATATGAGTTTTGGTGCGTGCAAATGTATCATTACAGGTCACATTTACATATACAAAATTGTTTTCTAAAGCACTTACATCAGTGGCGTTCGTGCCGGCAAGTCTCTATGTTTAGCGCAAAAAACTGTGGGCCACTGGTTTAAAAAAAATAATATGGCTTCCTTAAGGCCATATTAATTTTACTGAAGAAGAGCCTCTTGGACTTTTTCATTCTAATACACCGTTTTCGAAATAAAAATTATTTTATTAAAGCAGTACAATAATAAGTCATCGGACTTATTATTGCACTGCTTAATAAAATAATTTTTATTTTGAAAACGGTGTATCAGAAGGAAAAAGTCCAAGAGGCCCTTTTGCAGTAAAATTAATGTGGCTTTAATTCCTTAAAACACCAGTGGCGCACAGATTTTTTCGCAAAACATAGAGACTTGCCAACTAAAACACCCTGTATTATGAAAACGGAGCATTTCCGGACACATGTTTATATGAACTTTTTTTCATATTTTTCAATGTAGAATCTGTCCTTAACTTTTCCTCACAACATTCTGTAATACCCTGTATAAATATAATTACATCATTGGTAAATTCAGTGATTTAGTATAACTTTATTCACTGTTAGAGATTATCGCTGCCATGGGATTAATTTAGATTAGATTTTTTGTACTAAATACTGCTTATTTTTGATACTTTGTTACTAGTTGCGTTTAGTTCGAACCTTGAGGACTTCAAGTCAAGTTAGAACCATTTCCAAATAGGAGTTAAGCAGTATTTGTGCTATAAGACTCAGATTAAGATTTATTGCCTTGCTTGAGTTTAATATGATTTGATTTAAATTAATAATCTGATAATTCAAATGACATAAAAAATTTAGAATCTCATTATTTTATGGGCAATACTATAACCCTAATTTAAGTCGGGATCTGATCCATTGTTTTAATGCGGATATGTCTGTGAAATTTTTTATTATTAAAATAAATAGTTTAATTAGAATCCAGGTGCTTATTTTACTAAGCTAAAGTGAAAGTTAAAAGAATAATTTAAAATTTTACAATAGTCTCATCTTAATGTTACTGCCTTATTTCAATGTGCAAAAATCATTAATATATTTCTAATTAAAAACTTAGTGACGCCTTCACCTAATTGACAAGTCATAGAACCACGCCATTAAATAACATTAAAACCGATGAGTAAACTTGGCATATGAACAGGTTGTTAAGCAATTAACGGATAGCGTTACAACTTGTAGGAATAATTATTCTTATTATTTTCATTCTCTGGCCTTTCTATAATTACTCAAGGGGAGCATGGCTGACGATAGGTTACGCCTACTAATGAACAAGTAAAAAGTTATGCGATTAGCGATGCCGCAGCGCTTATTCTTTACGAATTAATGGGAGATACCCACGAAATATTAACCAATTACAATATACCACATTGGACTGAAGGCGGTACTTAACTCGGGGTGGTGAGGCCTTCTTTTGATGATGATTTAGATATAGAGGTGATGCATGACAATGAAAGAAAGCTGCTAAAAAAATACCTGGGCATAAAACTTGGCGATCATATCACACATGAGAGAATTTGTAGTATATCATATCGCACAAATTTATACATATTAAAATAAAAGTAAGAAATTTCCAAAAGAGTTTTTTTATGGTGAGTTATTTCCACAAAAAAAACTATTAATTTAGTAAAATATAGCTTAGATAGACAATATCCAGAAGGCAATAAATATGTGGTTATACCACACCTGACGATATAAGCATAAACTGAAACTTTTACCCTCAAAAAATTTGTTACTACAGAAAATCTTTTCAAAAGCCATATATAGAGGAATACAAAAAACATTTTACCTTTCTAAATTTTGTACGTATTCTCAGTATGTTGGACTTAGGTTATAGCTTGCTTCCAAATGACTAAGGCCGGAAACGCTTTGCACTAATTTTTATATAAATTTTGCACAGAATACATTCTTTTTTGCTACCTTATTAACTTCACACTATCATAAAATCTACGATTTCGTCATCGCATTACTCTTCTTCCACATTTATCCTTACTAGGTCAATTTATTTTTTTTTTTAAATATAGGCTATAAAATATTGCAATATCGCTTATCTCACTCCACTTAAATTATATTTTCATACTTGATGAATGCATGACACGCATGATATTGCAATTTATACTATTCAGTATTAATTTGAAATCGTATAACTGCTTTAGTCACGTACAAGAGTATAGTGCAGAAATAATTCACTATATCGTAATGAAGTAAATGTAACGTATTTTAAATTTACAGTTTAATATTTTTCTTTATGGTGACTGATGAATATATAACGCACTGGATCATCAAATTTAGAGCAGTTATCAATAAATTTGATATTTTTGCTTTACAACTCGGAGATTGTATGAATAAATTCTACGCACTTAACATCACTTTAATTGATATGTGCTAAAATAGGTATTAATGCAACAAGGGTCTCTTTTTTATGAATGGGAATATTTATGAATGATGAATGAAATAAATGTTTTTAAATGGCAGTGTCTCAAAAAGTACTACATGAAGGAACAGAACGGACAATTTGAAGCAAAATACATGGTCGGCCGTTTGCCAAAATTGACTTATGGAACATGATTTATTTTTTAAATGCTTGTGCCTCAAAAAGTACTACATAATGGAATATAATGGATAATTAGAAGCAAAATACATGATCTCCCATATGCCAAAATTGACTTATGTAGTATAATTTTATTTTATTAATGATTGTGCCTCAAAAAGTACCACATAAAAACAATTTGAGAATATTGTAAACTAATGATTCTATTACAAAAATATAATACTCAGTCTAAAGTTTGCACTTAGTGCTTGATCTTGAAAGATAATTATTATGCTTATTATCTAAACATGTTTTTAAAGCATTCAGTAAACATTTAACAAACTTTAGTATAACAGGGCGCGCAAGCACTGTAAACGACAACTGGGTTCACTTCGTAGTACTCCAACAAAAAACGCTTAATGGTAACAAGTTCAAACATTCCATCCAGAGCCAAGATTGTACCGTTACGGGAAAGGCCCTAAGTGTCCAATTCAGTGTCAAATTATACCAGTTAGGAATTGTAACTAAATTGATATTTACGTCTTCTCCTACGCTAGGGCAATCGGGTCGCGTTTAGCTGCCTGGATTAGTTTTGGCTATTTCGCGTTTTTTGTTTTTTGTTTTTGCATTTTCGTCATGTCTTGAGTGAGTTTGTGTTTGTTTCTGTTAGTTTCGCCCCTACCGCCTTAAGCCAAATGCAAATGGATTTAAGAATGCCTTGTGTTATCTTGGCACACGACTGTTCGCTCTCTTCGCTCGTTGTGGGGGGAGCAATCAACAGTAACTAACCCAAAACCAAAATAAAAAAGAATAAATAAAAACACGAAATAACCAAAACTAATCCAAGCAGCTATAAACCCGACCCGATTGCCCTATAGCGAATGAGGAAATGTAAATATGAATTTAGTTACAATTCCTAACTGGTTGAGACGAGAAATCGCTATTGCATAGAAAGGAATATAACAATGCTTACGAGAAACGGCTGAACAATACCCTCCTTAAAATACGTCAGTTATATGTCAGTGAATTAAATTCAAATCAAGCTAAATAAGCCGATATAAAGTAAAAAAAGTTAAATTCATCGTAATTTAAAATATATCCAAGAAAGCCTCAAATTAACGGATCGACTAAACTCTAAAAAAAACCATAATCGTCAGCCGCTTCCTAACACAGGGACATGCGCATCACTCCCTTCTGATTAATATACTATTTCAAGTCGCCAATAGACGTACACTTGTTTCAAAACTCAGTGAGCTTATATTCCTCATCACCATCCGAGCTACATAACCTAAAAAGCACAGAGCACTACGAACAAATATCTAATTTTCCCTGTGACAATATTTCTTTTTTTCCATATATTTTTCGGTAGTATAGAACAAATTTGGTATGCTACTCATGTGTAAAGTACTATTTTTGTTATTCATCGGTTCGTCCATGATTCTATTCATAAAAATTGTCATTTTACACGCTTGTTGATACATTTGATACATGGTCTCACAATTTTTCTAATTTTACTTTCTAGAGGCAGATATTTATATTTAATGAACCGATAGTTTGACCTCTTCTTGGCCTACTTTGTAAAACTCATACTCCTCAATACCGTTACCATGAAGGTCGTGCTTCTAAAAATATGCATCAAGCATCCTCGTTATCTCAACCATTTGCGCATTCACCCATCTCAACAATATAAGATTTGCCATATCTGCTTCAGTATTTTTTTTGCGTCGATCACTTGACCAAATTTTGGTCTCATTAGTCAACTTATGATCGCATCAGATAATTAAAAATTACGGATTTCTTAAAACAAACGGTTGAACAAAATATTTTCAAATTAAATATGATTCAAATTATAAAAGAGGAGACGCAATTTATAAGTGTTAAACATCCGCTGGTTCTTTTGGACACATTTATAAAATATTTGTAAAATCCGGAGAGACACAAATTGTTTCGCTAAGATGACGTAATATGCAAATCGTTTTCGGGATTATACTATTAATAGGTCAAAATCCCCTTGCATCAATCTGATTGAGTTGGCGTGGGTTAACTATGTTCTTGTTAAAACTTGCCAAACGAGAAAATTCCAGCAATCGAGAGAAGCAATAATAAATCTCAAATTACAGAGCGACTAGATAAATCTCTTGGGATTCAAACGCCGCTATTTAATGACCAATCAAGAAGCAGCCATTCTTCGGAGCAAGAGATAAGACTTTGCTTGATTAAAGCAGACAGTTTTAGCTTTATAGCGCGAATTACTCGGAAATGTTTATATTTAATTTCACTAATACCCCTGAATTGTTTGTTTTTTTGGTTAAAAGGAACTGAGCTCTGCGGAAGAGGGATTAATAAAAACGTTAGTAATAAGATAAATATATTCTAATATAATGGTGCTAATGAAACGTTCAAGAGCCCATCATGGTACTTTGTGTGACATCTTGGCGTAATTTAATATTTTTAATTTAAAGATCCTTTTTTGTGTAAAGTTAACAGACAGCACAATATTTTATAAAGGATTTCCACCCTTACTCGCTAATGAGAAAGCGAGAGCCTAAAACTATTTCACTTCAACACTGACTCGGCACAGACCGGCCAGCACGGCCGGTAGATTTTAATATGTACGTAAACAATTGAGCAAGCCCCCATCGAAGTGGAACCGCACGCCTGACTGCATATTTACACATCCTCACATACAATGGCACCAGGGTGCTGAAATCGATTAGATTTTGTAAGCGTGTGTAGCGCTACAAAACTCACTGATTTGAGCACCTGGAATACGCTGTTATATAATATTTTACTTTTCGCATGGCCCTCCGCTCCAGATGCTAACCCAAACTAACCCAAGACATACAAGAAAGAAACTGTTTAGAAACTTAACGTAAAAAGAATTTAACGAAACCGAAACACGGATTAATGGACACCTAAAAAGATTTGAAGAAAGACTGAATAAGGGGATTAAAGCCATTGATGAAATGAATCGTTGGTATGCAATTGTAGTTAATACTGCGGTGCATATCTATCTGCTAAGTACGCATCAGATAGTTCTAAATTACATAGACGTTGTTATAAATTATCACCAACACCTGCTAGATGCACACTACCACCGGAATCACATGTTCGGAATAATATCTCCCATTCAAATTAAAAACACAATATCTGATATATTAAAAAGGTTGCCTTCTAACATACAAATTGTAACTTTGCCGTTGCAAAAAACAGAGATTCGTCACAGTGAAGACTTCATACATGTATTTGAATATTTTATTATTACAGAGGTAGACGAGTTTGTTTTAATAAAGGCGAGTCCAATACCGCTTAAAGTCACTAGTAATTCATACAGGATATTGGATATTCCAAACGAAAGAATAGCTATCAATTATAATAAGCAGCTATACTTTAAACTTAGCGAAGAAAACTTCAAAAGTTGCACAAATATTAAAGCAGAGATGTATATATGTTCTCCTGCCTCAACAAGAACCATTGATGCCAGCCCACACTGTGTAATTGATTAAATATGTCAACGTGCAGAAAATACAACTTGTCCTATACATGGAATCAGTTTTCACTCAATGATTTGGAAACAATTAATTATACAAAACGCTTGGCTGTTCATACACAGAAATAATACATCTGTCACAAGGTTGCATTAAAAAGCCAACAAGAATATATTAATCCCTAAAAAGCTAGAATACGCAAGAATATTTAGCAATTATCATGCTAGAATAATTGAAATTGATACACGTAACATTTCACATCACAAAACTTAAGCTATGCAAGAAGAACCTGTAATTACTACATACGACAATCTAGACAAATTAGAGAAGGAAGAAGGAGAAATCCAAAAGAAACTAGAAGAAAACCAATGGGATAACCTCCGACACCACATGATTGTCAGTAGCGCAACAACTTTTCTTATAACAATATTTTTTTTTACTACTAACAAGATAAATCACCATTATTTACTCCATTCCTCAAATGAGAAGTAACATTTCTCACCCTAGGTAAATAATAATATTAAAAGAAACCTAGGTCAATAATGAAACGGAAACGGAAAATGTCAAAATGTCAAACTTGTTAGTTTGACAACTAGTTGTCATTTCGGATTATTTGAAAAATGAGTAGGAAATGATTAATTTCAAAATCTAATCAATTCAAATAATGATAAGGATTGTATCAGTGCTATTAGTAAAAAAATTATATACAGTATGACTCACTTTTCATGACTTCCCATAATATTCTTATTAATAATGCGATTTTGTCAAAATTTAGATGGAAAGAAGGTACTTTGTATGTATGGAGCTGTCAGGAGATTATGTTACGATATCTGTCAGTTAGACAACTGAACTTCCAGGCTACCTGATATTTCGAACTATTTGAAAAATAAGTAGAAAATGACTAATATAAAAATCAAATCGAATCAAATATGGTAATATATCAGTGTTAGTAGTAAAAAAAATTCTATATATACCTCGGTTGAGAAGGCCATTATTAACCTCGCACATTATATCCTTCGGCGCTACGCGCCTCAGGATATAAAAGTGCTCGGTAAATAATGGCTTACTTCTCAACCTAGGTATATAATATACTATTATTACGCATGCATCATAATCAACGATTATCGCACGCTGCAGCGTGCTTAAAATGATGATTATGACGCGCCTACTTGTACATAGGTTGCTATAGAAATATTTGATCATGTCAAATGTGACAGATTAATATATTCGTCAATATATTCCTTAACTTTAATATTTAAAACATTTTTGAGATTATGATGCATTCGTAATAAAAAAATAGCGTATGATATACGTGTATAAGATGCCTTTAAAGCCCTTGCGACTTACAAAACACTCCGCTGCGCGCGTGTTTTGAAATATGTCACGCGTGCTTTAAAGGCCCTCTTATACACTTATATCATAATATACTATTATAGTTACTGTTGCAGCATTTTTGTATACCGATAGTACAATAATAATCGCAATCATAGTCCTCAGCGTAATAATTCCATAGAAAATTGAATTTAATTACAACCACTGCACCTGTACAGGGTGGCTCGAATTCGTGTCTATGTATGGGGAACTCGAGAACCGCAATAGATACAGTGTCGGTCAAATTAAGGCAAAATTGCACAATTAAGTGCCTAACAATATCCCGTTTAGAAAGTTTTAAAATTCCGAGTATGTACGGAGATATAAGGAAAAAAATCGTTTTATTTTTTCCTGGACTTATTTAAAAACGGATTCCAAATCTAATTGTACTTTTGCATTATCAATTTTTCCGCTCTATCCAATGATGATATCCAGTTTGAAATCCGATGTTTCGTCTTCAAGGGATCATCATCAACTTTCTTTTTTTAAATACGAACTTTAATTTTTTTATCGTTTTTCAGATGGCATTGGCGTTATTAATAACATGAGTATGTGTTTTTTTATTTTTTTTTATTATGTTTACTTTATGTATTTTGTGTGATTTTAAATAATTTAGGTAGGTACTTTTGAAATTTTCATATTATATAAAAATATTTTATTTGTTTTTTGCATTAAGTGGAAAATTGGAGCCCGTATTAAAAATTAAAAATAGAAAAATACTTTTTTACGAGAATATGGCCATGAACTATTACTCAAACAAGTTGCTTAGTGCATTTTATTTATAAGCAAAATGCCAATAGGTGTTTTTTCCATCAAAGTTCCTATAGTATCACGTAGTATGATTATAAATTGTTGATGTTCTCTATTAAATAAATTTTTTAATTAGTTAAAAGTTGGGATTATTTTATCTTTGCAGGAAGCAACTTGTTTGAGTAATAGTTATGGCCATATTCTCGTAAGAAATTATTTTACTGTTTTTTATTTTTAATATGCTCCAATTTTCCACTTAACACAAGAAACAAAATAAAATATTTTTACAGAATATAAAAATTTCAAAAGCACTTCCCTTAAATTATTTAAAATTACGCCAAAGCAAAATATATAATTATAAAAATAATAAAAAAATTAAAAAAAAAATAATAATGAAAAAAAAGAGATAAAAACAAGTATTTATATTAATAACGCCAATACCATCTGAGAAACGCTAACAAAAATTTAAATTTGTATTTAAAAATAGAAAGTTGATGATGATCCCTTGAAGACGAAACGTCGGATTTCAAGCTGGGTATCATCATTAGATAGAGCGGAAAAAGTCGCAATGCAAAAGTGCAATTCAATTTGAAATCCGTTTTTAAATAAGCCCAGGAAAAAAATAAAACGAATTTTCAAAATTTCGGTTTTATTTCGGATATCTCCGGAAATACTCGGAATTTTAAAACTTTCTAAACGGCATATTGTTAGGCACCTAAATGCACAATTTTGCCTTAATTTGACCGAACTGTATCTCTTATCAGTTTCCTTAAGAGCCGATCTCTGCACGTTGCAGTCGATGGACACATCTCGGACACATTCACCATCAGCGCGGGCGTTCCTCAGGGCGCAATACTTTCACCAATTCTGTTCCTCATCTTTATTAATGACCTGCTGACCTAAACAAATAATCCTGTTTACAGTTTTGCAGATGACAGTACCCTTCTGTCCCACTTTAGATCAGAAAAACCCTTACCAGCGACTGAGTCTCATCACCGCAGACAGAAGCAGATTACAGCAATTAATCAAGACCTGGAGAAAGTTCAAACTTGAGGCGACCGAAATTTGGTCTAGTTCAATGCAGCAAAGGCCCAAGCAGCCACGTTTACCAAGAGGGCCAATACAGCGGGCCCTGACATCTTTATGGCATCATTTCTTCATCCTCGTCAATCGGACTGGTGGGTGTCTCGGTCAACAGCAATATGTCCTGGCATGACCACGTTGCTAAAATCGCAAAATCAACCTCTCAGAAGATTGGTGCGCTGTTTCGCAACAAAAAACTCTATACACCACAGTAGTTGCTCTTGCTCTACAAAACGCAAATAAGACCGTGCTTAGAATATTGCTTACATATCTGGGGTGCCGCACCGTAGCATACCCTAAAGCTGCTGGATTCCATTCAGAAGAGAGTTGTGCGTCTCTTCGGCGACCCGGAGTTGACTAGGAATCTAGATAGAACACCGCTAGATAGAACACTGCAGACATGTAGCCGAGATATCTCTGTTTTACAGATATTTCACGGCAGATATTCCCAGGATTTGGTCCGCCTCATCCCGCCCCTGGCAGCTCCTGTCAGACAGTCACGACAGACGGCAAGAGCGTACTAGTTCGTCGTACAACTGGAAACACCTAGAACATCGCTTTACAAGAACTGCTTAGTCCGGCGCACCGCATCACTGTGGAACTCACTCCCAGGACATCTGTTTCCCACTAATTAGAACTTACAAATATTCAAGAGCCGTGTCAATCAACATCTTCGCACACACACCGCTCGTCGAGCGCCAGTCAAACAGATGTACATCTAGAGCCCGCCCAGAGTCCAGCTCCAACAGACAACAGTTTGACACAGTGAGGGCGGAGACACTTGGGGTTGTTTGGTGAAGATCCAGCATAGTCCCGAGCAGTCGCAAGTCCCGGGCAGAATGTCTAACCACCAAAATTAGACATAAGGGAATCAGCCGGGCATCACCCTAAAGTCGATCACACCGGTCATAAAATATACCAGTAAGCGGTGTCAACAAGTGCCGACCGTACCGACCGAAACCAGGCCATTCATTCCCTTACTATCAATTTCTATACTCAGCAGTTTTTTACTATATTGTAAATATGTATATGTATTGGTATTATGATATATTTAATTTTAATATAAATAGCTGTAATTTATTCAGTAAAAATCAGTATCTAACAGACCACTGTTTTACTCAACACAACCACCAAAACTACCCTTTGCGGTACAACAATACATCATGCTAAACAAGGCCACAGCACTAAATTAACAACAAGAAACGGGGTTTGAACCCGGGCCGCCGATAGCTAAAGCTCACTGGTTTGGGCACCTGGAATACGCTGTTATATAATATTTCACTTTTCGCATGGCCTTCCGCTCGCTTCGGTCGATACGGGGGCTGAAGAAATGGAAACTAACCAGGTGCTAACCCAAACTAAACCAAGGCATACCCAAAATCAAGAAAAAAACTAAAAAAGAGCAACGGGGTTTGAAGCCAGGTAGCCGATAGCCGCTGAATTGAGACCTAACCATCTAGACCTCTCGACTACGAGAGCTCTTGCCGCAAATTGATTGCATCGCGAAGACATGGCGCGATTAGGTCAGTTCAGAACTGTAAAAGTCATCCTATCCTATGCCGCTAGTGTCATATCTAATATATCTCCCTCCACGCTTTGTGTGCCATCCCAGCCTCTTGCCGCGTTCTTTTGAAGTGAAACTTCTTAATGCGCGCCGGGAGTAAAATTTGAAGGTCGCGTCACGGTGATTTCTGATGAAAAACTTGGTAACTAAAAAGGGTCACGGACGATATTGTGATATCTTTGTTAGTTTACAAGCTGAAACTATGGGATTTGCTCTATTGCCTTGTCAAGATATAAGCGAAACTTTTATGAAGAATAGTATTTTTTTTCATTTAGGCCTTCCCTTTTTGTTAATTGAGTGATATATTTAAAAAACTACTTTTAACCAAATCCGGGGCTAGGGCGCTTAAGTTTAAGAAATTTAACTTCTGATATGCGCACGAGGTGCATGCGCCTTTTTTCAGATGTTTATTGATTATAACTCATCAGTAAGATGTTGACTATGTTATGTGTTTGAGTTGGGTTTGATCAAAATGTGTGGATAGAGCTTTCTAGAAGGGGATTTTGTGGATTTATCACCGGTTATACTTTGGTTCTGTACTATTACATTTCTTTATTGAAGTAAATTATTTAACAATTATTTCTTATTGCTTCAGAACCTTTATTACACACACTTATAAAATGCTACAAGGTATTAATTTCCAATAATTAGGTAAAGTGAAAAATGCTAGTAATTTACAGTCGCATTATGTGGTGTTTCTTAATCTTAGCCACGGTACTAGCGTGGCAATAAAATACTGACCACTGAATCGCTAGATCTATATAAGGGGTGGATCAACACCCCCCCGAACCACTAGTTTTCGTTTCCAGTGGACGACCAGCCTAATGCCGAGTCCAGTCCAAGCAGACTAAACAACGACAAGACAGAAACATTCAATTTTCACTACAAAGTAGCAACAAGTCCAATACATTTGTGCGACATTTTTGCTTTGGTTCCAAATTCGGAAACTTTTGCTAGTCCCGTCTCGAGTCAGTAAAGATCAAAGAGTCTTTGTTTTCTCTGTGTATTTTGCAACAATTTATAGGCTCAGTGTGGACGGTGTGCGTTGACAAAAGTAGGAGACCAGTGAATTTTTGTGTTACACTTAAACATTTGTATAGTTAGTAAGTATATGCCTTTGCTAACTGCAAGACCAATAAGGCATATAAGATTTTTGAGTCCTTTGCTAGACATCTATAGAAAATCCCTAAAGCTTGAGCGAATCTCACCAGTTAATTCAATATCTTCCTCACGTAAGTCAACTAACAATTCATATATGTAATAACGACCTCGCTTTTTTAAACTTGATCTCATTCAAAGCGGTTGTGTTTTTTGTTGCAACATTGGATGACGAGGAGAGAAACATAAAACTACTGGCTGCTAGCAATACATTTTCATCTTCATGCTGGCGAAAACGTCACATGGTTAAAAAACTGATAGGCAACAACTGAAATTTGTTGCTCTTTTGTCCTTGTGGTATGGACGAAAGACATTTAACCTAAAGAGACGGGACAAATGGTTCTTTGTTTTCCCCCAACATTGAGTCACAATCTAAGGTCGATAGACGTAGCCTTGCCAAATTTAAAGTTTACGAGTTACGGTAGGAAATGACCCAGGAATTAACCAATAATCTAGTAAAAAAAAACGAGACACCAGACCTATTGATTTGTTTTTCGATGCTCTCATCATATAAATATACTTTTTTCATAATAAATTATAACACTAAATAGCTATTTTTCCCGTTTTTGATCCATCAAAACGCTAAATGAAGTTTTTCAGGACTCATCTCCTATTCCGAACTCGGCTAACGCCTCGTCCGGAAACAGCAATGATTCGTCCTGAAAAACTCCATTTTAGGTACTTGTAACAAAAATAGCTATTAAATAATGCACCCGAATAAATACCATCATTTAAAATTAAACATTTTATTTACTTTATTAAAATTATTATTATGATGGACTCACATTTTCAAAGTCTACGCCTATGAACTGTCCTTGCTTTCGCTTAGGCGGGCGCGAGCAACACTACATTTAGTAGTGGGGACGAAATTTGTTCACGGCGAGGATTCGGCCGGGGCCGGGATAAAAGTTTGTACGCGATACATAACAATATAAGGAGGCGGGACAATCGTTTTGTTGATATTTGATGCAAAATTTCGGATTTTTATGAATGGTTGTTGAGTCTCTTTAAGTTAAATGTTTTTGGTATGGCCAGGTTGTTTAAATTTTGTCTAAATACTTTATTTTTTGTCGCAATGCTGTCGTGTCTTTTTCTTAAAAACGTGTCTACTTTTGATCTGCTTGGTCTGGACCCGGTATAAGGTTCATCTATGAACTTTGCAACTAGAATTAAAACGTTTTGTGCTACTTTACTTTATAATAGGCATCATATTTTTTTATTTTCTGCGTATCACAAGCAAAGTATCTGACCACTGCACTACCAAACTCTCTCTCTCTCTATCTCTCTATCTATCTTGAAAAATCACTCTCATGAAATTAAAGCAGTATTCACTTCAAAAATACGCTAAACGTCGGACGTCGTGAACATGTTAAACAAATGTTTGTAGCTATAAACTATTATAAAAGCTGCATAGAATTTGATTTATTTTATCACTAGGAGTACAGCAAATAATATCATCAACAATTTTTTTAATAAAATTTGGTTTAAAAGTTACATTTTCTAAACATTGATCTAATAAATCTTCCATTACATACTGGGTAATGATTGGAGAGATAGAACTGCCCATTGGGGTTGCAAAAACTTGTTTATAGAATTTATTATTAAAACAAAAATTATGAGAATTGAAGATAAGTTTATTATTTCAATAAACTTATCATTTGATATCTTGCATTTAACATTATTTATTGATATTATTGATTATTAAATTAATTGTTATGTTGGTAAGTGATTTAACGTCTAGACCGATTAATGTATGATTTGCAGGTATTAATTTGTTATTTAAAAATTTTGAAAATTCAAAATTTAATATAATAGCTACTAGATTTACTGTATGATCAACGAGTATTCAGCCAAGCGGATTTATTAAAAGATACTTTGTTTTTAGACCGTCAGATAGTGACAGATTTAGGTGACCCATTTTCGCATACAAGCCTCGAATAGGGTTGAAAAGTACTTCGATGTTGATTAAAATGGAGGGAAACTTACAAGAGGCCCCTGGGGATAACATATGGAAAATTCGATTTTCCAGAACAGAAATAAAAGGAGTTTGTTGCTCATATTTTCACGCAAGCCGTGTTGACTAAATTATTAACTAATAGAACCTGGCTTCGGAAAACCAAAGGCTTGAGTATTGCAGGTGGCTAAAGGATTGAAATAACGGCGTAATTTTGTAAGGAAAAATCGAGATTTTGACAGATTTTTCCACACAAGCCCATCGAAAGTATGAAAACGTACATCATCACTAGCCTGAAAAACATATTGGCTTGAGTGGCACGAATGGAAAAGTAGATTCTGCGGTCGGAAAATTTAACGGAATTTCGTTTCGATTTTTCAGTTATTTTCCCATCAACGAAATTAATTACAATACAAACTTATGACCTATAAGACTCCGTTAAAAATAATGGCTTGAGTGTAAAGCGTGGCCCTGGTATTTTCAGAACATAAAAAGGTTGCAGGATAATTGTATGAAAATTGGCACCATTTTCTCACGTAAGCCGTTTGGCATATGCTTAGAAAAAGTGATTCTAAGACTAAATAACAATAGGCTTGAGTGTCCCACATGGAGCATATTATTTATCCATAAAAGAGCTGACAAAAAATATGGAAATGTTTATTTATGCAGGGTTATTATTATTACTAAATTACTATTATTATTAGTTATTAATCGCTTTATTATTCGGTTATTATTCCTATAATATTTTTAGTTTCTCTACTAGGATAACTTTAATAAGCTTGAATATGTAATATTATTTAAAGAAAATGGTATTTGACTTTTTTATATTTGAGTATTATTTGGTACCGAGACAGTTTATACCGTACCCGAATTACGGTATAAACTGTGGTACCGACGCCGATGCGACCGGCAGATTACCTACGCTACGGCTGTAGTCCCCGAGCAATCAAGAGCGCTGGTGAAACAAATATGTGATGATTTGTTAATACAATCCTTCTACTTTGTTGATGGCACGTATTGTTTTATAGGAATTAAATTCTGGAAAATATGACATTTTGACCAGTTTTTATATTTAAATGCCCTTAGTGTGTCGGTCGGCTGAGCACACATTAGCGCACTTTCATAAAGCACGTGGATAACCTGTTGTTAAGAAGTAATTGCATCGAATATTAACTAACGATAAGAAGATTCACTCTCCGCGGAGGCACGTCAACGGTATGCTTCCATCCCCGCGCGAAAACTAGCATGATACCGGCATGTGACCTTTGGACCCGGCGCACACTGATCGAATTTCTAGGAAAGCTGGCCATAATAAGGTTTACCAGAAATAAGACATAAAAGTTATTAAGTATTACACGTTTAATATATCGTGTTTTAGACAAATAATTATTGAATTTTTCGCTCATCATCTATATTTATATATTGGGTGTATTAATTATTACTAACGATAAAAATCATGTATAAAAATCATGTTCTTAAACCGTTTTAAAAAATGATTTTGAAAATTAAGGGCTCCTTCGTTGTAAAAAAGGGTTTTAAATTTTTAATTCGATGATTCAAATTTTGTTTTTGCAACGGTTAATTCAGGAGTCTCAAGAGTAAAATGAATGTTAAGAGGACGACAGAAACGCGTTGATGAGAGCCTGCAATTTTGCCATACAAGTATTTCAGAGATCGCTATTTTTAAAAATTAATCTAATAAGAACCAAACTAGTAAAAAATATAGAAGCATCAGTGCAGCTGTTGTTCAAAAACACTTGCTTATATTCTGACTCTCACAAGGTAATATTAAAGCCATATTTACAAATTAAAACTAAATTATAAATTTTAACTGCTGATTCAGCCAACGTATTTATTACCTCTTTTTTATGATAGCATCAGCAATAATGATTCTACCGAAATTTCAGCTTCAGTTTCGCTTACTACAATATTATGGGATTAGGATGGCTCATGTTGGCAGGCGACCTTTGATGCGGCGGCCATAGACCAGCTCATCCTTTTGTCAGAATATTTGTATATGGAAATATGGTGAAATTATTAAAACAAAATCAAAATCTCTTAGTTATTACAAACCTTGAGTATTGTTATCAATAATAACTAATTAAAAACGTTAATAGATTTTTGAAACAGCCAGTTGAATACAAACTTTATGAAAATATTTATTTGGTGATAATAATAAAAAACCATAACGTAAGTTTGACAGAGCGCTGCAAACAATTCAAAAGATATCAACTGTGTTTTTCCAAAGCCAACTAGAGTACTAGAGTGCTATAAATAATATCGTCATAAATTTGATTAAATATACTGCAAACGAAAATATCGTTTATGGCCAGCTATTATTTAAATTCAAATTGTGTGCTGCGGAGTTCGCCGATTGCACCAGGCAACGAAGAAAATAAACTACGATTCCTTTGTAGCGCTCGCTGAACACGCAGATCCCGTTGAGTGGGCCTTCTTATCGTTAGTTAATGTTCGGTGGTAATAGTGCAGTGAATCTCTAGTCAGAGTTATTTTTCTTCATATTAAATAATCGGTAGTACTATGATATATGTCCATTTATTCAGTTAATCAAATGAGATATTTGAAAAGCGTTTGCAGGCTAATAAACATTTTCAATGTAGAATTATTCGTTGAAAAAGCATTTTTTATGTAAATTAATTTATTAATTCAAATGTAACTAGAATTGAATATCTAAACGTTATAATAGTCATCTGAAAACGCGTGTTCACAATGGCTAAATAATAAAATATTTAAGAAAATAAGAAGTGCATAAGAATTTGTTGAAGGCAAATAATCAAAAGGATATAGTATGTTTTTTTTTAGTTTTATTGTTTTCTAATATGGCGAATTGTACGAAAATGGTTCCATTAATTTATAGAATGCTTATAGATAATTTTTTACAGTTATTTTTACCCATGAGAATATTATATTATTTAACAATGAATTTTTATCGAAATTTAAGAAAAATATGTAGTGCAGAAAATTAAAAAAAAAGTATGGAGAATGTGAACTTCCTTCAGAAGTGGGTGTTACAGTTGGATACCACTCCAGTTGCGCTAATCGTTTCAAAGCTCTTAAACCTCAACATAGGACGATCCCGACTCCAATAGTCTTATACAATCGCTTTTTCTGAACATATGATATGTCAAACATAAATGGAGATTCCGCTCCGGTCACATCCGACAGTCATGCTGATTTTATTGTAATATCTAACATATCAATAACATTCTATTCTTTTAAAAGCTTGCATGAAAAAATAACTGAATAATTGAAAATAATATCCGTTAAATTTTCCGACCCCAAAATCTACTTCCAGCACTCACGCCACTCAAGCCAATATGCTTTTCGGGCTAGTGACGATGTAAGTTTTCAAACTTTCGATGAGTTTCTGTGGGATAATCTGTCAAAATCTGGATTTTTCCTTACAAGATTACGCCCTCATTATAAGCCACCAGCCATCTGTAACACTCAAGCACTTGGTATTCCGAAGCCAGGTTCTATTAATTAATAATTGTGCAACAGACTCCTTTTATTTCTGTTCTGGAAAATCGAATTTTCCATATTATGTTATCCCCAGGGGTCCCTCTTAAATTTATCTGCATTTTATTTAACATCGATGTAGTTTTCAACCCTATTTGAGGCTTGTATGCAAAAATGGGGCACCTAAATCTGTCACTATCTGACGGTCTAGAAGAGAATACGTTGATCAAAATATGTAATTAATATAATGATCACGTCCGATACTCAAGACATGTTATATATACTCTTATAATTGCTTTTTCTAAGCATATGCCAAAGGGCTTGTGTGGGAAAACGGTGGAAATTTCTAGATTTTTTTGTCAGTTCTTTGTTAAATAAATTGTGTATAAATAATTAGATGACCATGTCCCACACTCAAGCCTTTTGTTATTTAGTCTTAGAATCATGTTTTCTAAGTATATGCCAAACAGCTTGCGTGAGAAAATGGAGACAATTTCCATACAATTTTCCTGCAAATTTCCGACGCAAGCCTTCGTTCTGGCCACATCCGATAGTCATGCCAATTTTATTGTAATGTCTAACACATCAAAAACATTCTATAGCTTAAAAGGCTTGCATGAAAAAATAACTAAAACATCGAAACGAATTTCCGTTAAATTTTCCGACCGCAGAAGTTACTTATCCATTCGCGCCACTCAAGCCAATATGTTTTTCGGGCTAGTGATGATGTACGTTTTCATACTTTCGATGGGTTTGTGTGGAAAAATCTGTCAAAATCTCGATTTTTCCTTACAAAATTACGCCGTTATTTCAATCCTTTAGCCACCTCAAGCCTTTGGTTTTCCGAGGCCAGGTTCTATTAGTTAATAATTTAGTCAACACGGCTTGCGTGAAAATATGAGCAAGAGACTCCTTTTATTTCTGTTCTGGAAAATCGAACTGTCCATATGTTATCCCCAGAGGCCACTCGTAAGTTTCCCTCCATTTTACTCAACATCGATGTACTTTTCAACCCTATTCGAGGCTTGTATGCGAAAATGGGGCACCTAAATCTGTCACTATCTTACGGTCTATTTGTATCCAAGCTTTCGGTCAGTAAAGTCACATCAGTCTACAAAAAAAAAACACTTCTGTTTTATCTGAACATACATACATTACTGGTCACATAACAAACTTAAATGAAAATAAAATTCTCCATAATGAAAAAATTTTAAATAAAAGGCTATTTTTAGAAATGGTTGAAATAAATAAAACAAATTCTATGAATAAGAGAACAGAAATCGATGAATTAAGCTCTATTTATTCCTATATATTATCACTAAATCACCGATACCAATACACCTTACCATTATTATTAAATTAACTGCATCAAGTATGAAGTATTCCTTTAACAACTCATAAATTAGATATTTTGAAACAAAGTAGACAAGTCGGTTACCATGTCAACCAATTAGAAATGTATCACGGTAAAATTAGACTATTGTTTTGTACTTCTGTCTCTTAAGTCTTCTTTCAGTATTGGTATTATTCGGCTTATTTGATCATCCTGTATTTGAGCTGCTAAGATCCAATCTCCTTCCGTGATATCAATGACCCTAACATCTAGATAATCCTCCACAGGATTCCTACTAAGGGTGTCAACATGTTCCATTTACGTACATATTGGTATTTAAGACATTTTGTAACTCAATAACTAATTTAGGATGTAAGTTACCACAAAATACTTAGGTATATATTATACCTTAGTATATAAAAGTCATTTTTAGCTCTGTCGAAGGTCACGCTACTGACTGAAAGCTTGGATACAAAACAAATTATCTTTTAATAAATCCGTTTGGCTGAATACCCGTTAATCATTTCTACATTTAATATTATCTATTGAAGTTAAATTCACAGTCTGACTCGAACCACTGAAAACGTTGGAGAACTAACTACAAAGATCAGATCTTAATGTCCAAACACACGTTAATAAGTGTGTTTAGCAGAAGCGTCTAGGTACAGACACCGAGTATCGATTTAAAGCACCGCGCATGCGTGTTCACGAATTCCTGTTCACGATTTCACACGACGCGACACGACGTTGGCCGAATGTTTCAGAACTACCCATGTTTTTACGGTCCAGTAAATTGCTTTCAACTGGTCTAGTAGCAAGGTATGTTTTTTATTTTTTCTTTAAGACTATGTGTGTTTTTTTTTTAAGTTAGTTGCGCCCCGGGTTAATTAGTTGCGCCCCGGAACGAGCGAAGCGGGCCATTTAAATTCTCGCCCTCCCTATATTAACCATGGCGAACACGCATGCGCTACGCTAGCGGGGTCTGTACCTAGACACTTGTGTGTTTAGCTGCCCTTGCATCAATGAAATGACGTATCCCTTACCCACCCAATCGCCTCCTACAGGGAAGTTGATCTTCAAGATATTAGATCACGATATCTGTATTAAAATTATGAAATTCTGTCTACTAACTAAAATCTAATGGAAAAACTTATACATATTATGTCAACTTATTAATAATCTAAAGTCATCTGCGTTTCAATAGTTTAGCTTAATAATTAAAAAGATAGTTTAACACTTTGCTAGAATTATTCAAATTGAATTAATCGTCTTTAATTAAAAATTTTATGCCATTGAAATTGATTTCCTAGAAATAGTGCAGTTCATAATAACCGGTATTGTGTAAATATCATTTGTCAGAATTTCAACAAGCCTTTTGCTAAAAAAGATTTTACCACCACCGTATCGACTCATAATCCCTTTTTCATACGTCTGTCTATATCCGGAATTAATTAGCTTTACTCAATTGGTCATTCTAATGTGACAGTTGTATGGATGAAGTAGAAGCCCGTGTTTGGGACGAAAATTAATTTGCTGAAATCTGATGCTGACGTGTAAACAATAGAGCCGAAGTTCGATGATTTTTTTATTGAGTACGAATTTCTGTTGATATATTATTGATGGAAAATTATATAAGGTTTTGTCCATATTTCTGCATCATATTAACATCTATCTATAGAACCAGATTTTTGGCAATTGCATGGAACTTAGCGGCTTTTGCAATAAGAAATGCAACTCCCAGTTTTGTTAATATTGTGGTGCAGGAATAAAAATGATTTTGCTCTTTGTGGGTGTTTGGTATATTAGAGATTCATTATCTTTGATTGCTTTACATTTTCTGTTGTCAGTATATCCATAATTTGATAAACTATACACTGCAGTTGACTGGAAATAATAATAATAATATTATAACCAGATAATCATCAATGTCAGATGCATAATGTTTCAATACTTTTTTTTTTAAATATAGCCATGTTTAATGAAATAGATACAGCTCTTCCTTATCATACAGGCATAGCATAGCATACAGGCTTAAAATGCTTAACTGAAAGCAGTATGTTATATTATTAATTATTATTAATTATAGCAATTCAAATAAGGTATCTTGTAAATGCAGAAACTAAAACTTTAGTTTGGCTTAAATTTGATAGGTTTTACCCGGCCAAGTCGCTAAATGATCTAATTCGCCTTTTGCTAATAACATAGTATACTTACAAACTGAAATATTAAGATTTAAGTTTTGCTCTTAAAAATAACAAAAATTAGGAATCCAATATGGTCAAATTACCATGTCCTGGAACGAATATAATATTAGAGCTAGTTTGTTTGCATCCTCCATGCATGATTTGCTCAAGAAACAAAATAATTCAATGTTTATCAAATCGTGATTTGGTCATTGTAGATAAAAATGTAAACAATCAAGATTAAAGTTTACAATAATTGAAGCATAGCATCCGACCTTGAGAATAAAATAAGACCGTTTCTCGGAAGGCATTATCTTAGTAGCAAAACACAAGGGATTCCTGATAAGGATACGTAATCCTCCCCATTTCGTCGCTCCCTTGTTATTCTACAAGGCATGCCTCTAATTTAGATAAAAAGACCCAAGCTGTACCCAGTTTTCTTCGCAAGTATTGTTATTAAATAGAGCCCAATATTTTTAGCCAGGGCCTGGCAATCTTCGGAATTACTAGCCTGGGAGCGTGCTGCCTAATTTGCGAAATAAATTCTATTCTTACTGCCGAATTGGGGAATAAGGAAATAAAGGGAATATCAAATTTGTGTTTACTTGTTTTCTTATCATACAATTTAGCAGCAAATATTAAATATTTTGAAATTCTTGCTGCCTTTCCGAATTAGGTCTCCTTTCAGGATGGCAGGTACCATTCTCATTAGAAGGTAGCAACGAGAAGCGCTAGATTTATTTTAGCTTTTTCGTCGCTTATATATTAGATTCATAGCTCTCGAGCATGCTTTTGTAAAAATCCAGCGTTTTATCTGCATCTTTTGAACTAGGGATCGAAAATAGAACAGAGATAATTTGTCAGAAATCCACTAAATTATTGCAAAGTAATAACACGAGAAAGTTTAATGTTTCAAAATATTTTTTTTGTGGGAGAAGCTGAAGATTTAGCAATAAAATTGCATAATAATGATTCTCACTTTATTCAGGTTATAAAAATAGAAATCCACACAAAATACGTTTTCTTTTCCATTTTTTTTTATTTTAATCAACAGCAACTTGAGCGAGATAAATGTATATGTAAATTGATCTATCTAATTTTGAATGGAAAATTATAATTCTGGAGAAATGTAACCGGTTTTTACAGATAAAGATGTCTGGTTGTATTCTGGGTTCTGAATAGAGCTAATCCCGTTTGTCTCTGTGAAAATATTACATTATCGCTTTAAAGTCTACCTTGTAGCTCAGCAACTACTGTTTGGCTTTTACTTCCGAAGATAATAAGAAAATTGTAGGCCAAACCGATACACACAGAGAAAATAGCAACGCAAAATTGCAGCAAGGCAGAGAAGAATTTAGAAGCCCACACATGTCGATTTAAATGAGCCAAATTTTGAATTAAAACTAAAAACACTCGAGGAGTATAATAAAATATGCGACCAAATTTAATGAAAGTAACAAAAATCAGGAAATTGCCGCAGAAAAGAAAATTGAAAATCAAAAGAAGAAAGTTTGCAGAATTGAAATAAAGAATAGAATTAAGTGAAAATTCAAGCCATGAAATATATTTCATAACTGTGTTGAAAGTGAAAAGCATAGACTCCATAGGCATTATTGAAACACCTGCCTGATTAGCTCTATCAACATCTTTCTGACTCTACTAAAGGATTTGTTAGAAAAGCATGCACAAATCAGAAAGAAGTTTTCTATCTAAATGCTGACGAAGGTTGTTATATTGGACACAAGCGAATATTTTCAAACAGTTAATAACTGAAACGAAGCTTCAAGATATTCATTCCTATTATGCCGAAACTATATTGTCTTCCCAAGATTCATAAACTTGAGATTGCATTTTCCCAATAGACTCGGCAATAGGATCACCGACTTATAATATATTCAAGTGGCTAACCCAAACCAGTTTGAGGATGTTACTGCGGTTATAAATGTAACCCCCCTTTAACTTTCTTATTTACCCTCGTATAAAAAAATGTTAAGTACAAAAGTTGTAAGGATCTTCATATAGTTTTCTGCGGTGTTACTAGAAAAACAACTGAACATCGAAATTCTATTGTGCAAATTAAATTAATGTTTTTTTTTTTAAATGAGACACCCTGTATATTCTTCCAGATATGGGTAGAGCTCTTAAAGACGAGTTCAGTAATATAAGGTTTGTTGGGTCTAGCTATAATAGTTACCACGTAAATTGCAAGAATGTCGGGTATCTGATTATTACTGAACCCCTCTCCTAAATTCTCTATTTGGTGAGCTAGAAAAAAATGTTCTATACAAAAGTTGTAGGTTCCTTCAGAAACTTTTCTGCGGTGTTACTAGAAAAACAATTAAACATCAGAAAAGCTTCTGAAGGAAGAATTTTTTTCTAGCTCACCAAATAAATAATTTAGGAGAGGGGTTCAGTAATAATCAGATACCCGACATTCTTGCAATTTACGTGTTAACTATTATAGCTAGACCCAACAAACCTTATATTACTGAACTCGCCTTAAAGAGCTCTATCGATATACAGAAGAATATACAGGGTGTCCCATTTAAAAAAAACATTAATTTAATCTGTACAGTAGAATTTGTTTTTCTAGTAACACCGCAGAAAACTGCATGAAAATCCTTACAACTTTTGTATTTAACATTTTTTTTATACGAGGGCAAATAAAAAAGTTAAATGGGGGTTACATTTATAACCGGACACCCTGTACATGTAAAACAAAATTCAGGAATACTAAATAGATTTCATTAACAAAATTAAAGGTACGAATGCTTATGAAAGTGAAATTTTATCCTCGTTTGATGTAAGCTCATTGTTCCCTAGTACACTATAATTTTTAATATACTAGAGGATCCCAAAAATGTAGGTTTAAAATTAATATACTAAACTCAGTTTATCAATAAGAAATTATTCGGTGGTTTAAAGGACAAAATTGAAAAATTGGAAAAATGTGGAATATATGAAGTTGGATTCATAGACTGTAACCAAAATTATATTGGGCAAACTAGAAGATCTATACAAACGCGATTCAAAGAACACATAACTCATTCAAAGTATGGTCAAAGTTTACAGAATTAAATATTCTGTAAACTTTGGTATAGTAGAGCAAAAAAATCCAGTGTCGCCGAGAATGCTTCTCAAAATAATTGATAGAGAGTGGATGCTGCTTCTCACTCCACCACAAAGGAGGACATAAGATTAGAGTTATGTCGTAGAACCGCGTAACTGGTTCTGGTTAAATGTTCGAAGGACCACATCCATAGGCTGAACTTATTTTCTCAGGAAAAGTTGTATTAACCCACATTAAACAGAAAAGTCCAAATTTGATTAATTTTAATGTTCATTAATAAAAACGAAAAGTCTATGTAAAAAAGAAAATTGAAGTGTGGGTATGAACTAGACAAACGTTTGTACTTAAATCTGCTCTTAGTCAGACACGCTTAGTGTCAAATATCAACACCAATGCATTAAAAACTAAATTAAAAACAACCTTAAATTAATCACTAATCAGTCTAATCACTACACGTTTCTCTTCTCACTTTCTACTAACTATAACAAGCAACCATCTAGAGAACTGCTTGTAAGTGGTCAAAATACACTTTCACTTCCAAAACTTCTTCCAACTTTCGCGATAACATTTAAGAAAAAAACAATAGAAAAAGAAAGAGTAATTTAGGGTTTCAGAGATGCGACTTTAGAGCGTAACATTAGAGCAGCGCAACAAAAGGCTCAAAGGCCATTTTGTTATTATCGCATTATTAAAATAAGGCAGAGCAACTTCAGGCTCGAGAGCCCGTAGACCTTACGTTACTTTTACTAATTTTTTGGTTCTTTTCCCCTTCCCACGCACTTCTTTCGAATTCATAGAGATTAGAAAATGCAACTAAAAAGAAACAGACTAAAATTCGAGCACGGTCTGGTGCCTGACCCAGATAAATGTTAATAAATAAGAGATTTTATAGTTTTCATGACACTCGAGAATGTTTTCAAGGGAAAAATAATATTAATATATTAATATTTTCAAAGAGCATTAATAAATAAAATTGGTGTGACTTCTCACAACAATAAAAATTTAAAATTTAAAATTATGTCACAATATATACGACAAGATATTATTAGACGCATACGAAAGTATGAAAATTATATCTATAATGGGAAGTAAAGGATAAAAATATAAATTAAGCAATTCAAAACATAAAAGGATTTGAAGGAACACCATTCATTTCATAATATGAATATGAATATCACGGTAATAATTATTAAAATTAGTAAAATAGTAAATAGTAGAGAAAATGATAATCGCAAATTAAAATAAGAAAGTTGATGAATCTGAATCAGAAATAAAGCTATGACAAAATACAAAGCATAAAACAAAGTTCTGAAGATATGTTAAAAGGAAACAGCATGAACATCGCTAAGGTGTCCAACCAATGATGGCATTCAAAAAGCCAACATATATTAGTGGCAGTAAATGCAAAAAAAAATATTGAAACCTATGGCTTTTCAACCCCAAGTCAATGAAAAAATTTACGATAGATAATATATGTACTCTTAATTAGGGAATGGCAGCACTCAAAAAGCTGTATAAATGAAATAACGAAATTGAAGAATCGAAGTAAAAAGTTGGAATTATTAAACAATATAAAACATGAAATAGGTCCAAAAGTAAAGTAAAGTAAAGCCTATTTCGCTCCTGAACATTACATACATTTAAATACAAATGAATGAAACATTATAAGCACCTCAATGGTTTTGAAACTAAACAACATGCAGTAGTTTTAAATGTATTCAAACATAAATATGAAGTACAAACAACATAACAAAGAAAAGATATACAAAAAAAAACCAAGGGGAACCAGGCCTCCCATAAATGCATTCCATTCCAAAAAGGGAGTGCCTATATATATTTTATTTGAAAAATTCGTCAAGGGAATAAAAACATTTCTAGACAAGAAAAGATCTTAGTTTTCCTTTAAATGTTGCAAAGTTGTCTGATTCGTCGAAGCATTTATGGTAGGTCAGGCTCTATTGTAAACTTTAAGTCCCATATACCGAGGGCTTTGTTGACCGATGCTCAGTCTTGAGTAGGACATGTGAAGAAGGCTCTTACTTAGTGTGTCGTGTTCGTGGAGGTCAGATCGTCTGGTCCAAATGTCTATATTATTTCTTGCGTATAACAAAAGTGAGTATAGATATAGTGATGGAAATGTTAATATATGCAGTCCTTTGAACAAGCCAACGCAAGAGTCGCGGTTCCCCACCCGGCTCATATATCTTATAGCTCTTTTTTGAGCCACAAAGACACGGTCCGAGCACGACGCCGCGCCCCAATAAATAATGCCGTAGACCATAACCGATTGAAATAACCTAAAATAGACGAGTCTCAGCACATCAACAGACATCGTATCTCTAATGTTCTGATTCAAAAAGGAACATGAGCTGAGCCTAGGAAGAATCATGTCGACATGCTTCGACCAAACCAACTTTCTGTCCAAGCAGACACCAAGAAATTTCGTTGATGATACGTTCTGTATTGCCTTGCCTTCCACCCTCATTAAAAGACTAGAATTCACAGACGAATTTTTAGATGTAACTTCCATTGAAACAGATGTATTTTTGTTTAGTTTTACACCATTTTGTTTGCACCAGTCACTTACATGTTGGATACTAATTAGCGAATTTCCTGGGATATCGGCCCTTTGTTTACCTGTTATCAAACACGTCGGCATTAGGGGTTCGCGAGACTATGGTCTCGGTCTCGGTCTTATCTCGGTCTCGGTCTCGAAAACGAGACCGAGACCGAGACCGAGACCTGGAAATTAGAATCGAGACCGAGACCGAGACTTACCTATCGAGACCGAAACCAAGGTAACGAGACTCTCGGTCTCGGTCTCGGTCTCGAGAAATATTTTTATTTGTTGAATTTTCAAAACTTATTTTTCTGAAAAAAAAATGTATGTATGTTTTGGCAATTTATGTCAACGGGGTCCAATCAACCAAAAAATTTAAAAACCGTGCAAATCCGAGTATAACGCCTGTTTATTTTAAATTGGGCTGTTTCTTTTTAAGAATCTAGAAGAAATGTTATACTGTTATGTACATAATATGTAATTATGAAGATAACTTATTTTGAGCCATTTCCAAGCAATAAACAGCTATGAGTTTTCACATTTTTCGTAATATCTACAAGGTAATAAAACATCGCGTATCCATTAAAACAACTGGGCATCTGCTTCTGGTACAACCGTATCAGATTAGTATATTAAAAGATGAATGACCACCTTTGACCATATCGACTTATACACTATACCTATACAGAGTGTCCCAAAATTAGTAGACGAAGCATTAGCCCTGTAGTTATTTGTCAAAAATACCTTAAATTTGTTGTATAAACATATATCGGGGAACACCCCCTACGGGAGCTAGGGCCTCTTAAAGGTGGGCCCCTAAAGATGTTTTTTTTTCTAATTATTTCCAAAATTGTGTAAAATAGAGTTTTAAAATTTTGGAATTCCCCTAAGTAAACTAAGTTTAATATTTAGAATTCGGAAATGGAATAAGAAATAGAAAATTTTAGACAGGTCAGGTGCTTAACATTTTGGGAGTAAATCTAAAAAATTAACGTCAACTTTTTTGTGGGCTATTTTTTTATTTTCTTTTCAAATTTTGAAAATTTGAATTTTTTTTTCGTAAAAAAGTGCCTCTTGTTTCGTATCATTAGGACGCAGGGTTTTGAGAAAAACGGATTATAAATGTATTCCGAGTGCCAAAAACGGATGTAAATTGAATGCTATAGTTTATCAAATTTTGAAAATCTGTCATAACTTTTTCTTGAACAAGTGTTTCTACTATTTTATAATAATATGAAGTTTTTTAACGTCAAAAGGAATTTTGGGGGAATATCAAAAATTATGTCCTTCATTTTACACCCGTTTTTGGCAGTCAGTATAATTTAAAATATGTTTTTCTCAACAACGCTGCGTCCTAGAGGCACTTTTTTTCGAAAAAAAATTAAAATTTTCAAAATTTGAAGAAAAGATATATAAAAGTTAGCCCAAAAAAAAGT
>MU182711.1:291020-301661 GCA_016904865.1 Pissodes strobi
AGTCGATGGACACATCTCGGACACATTCACCATCAACGCGGGCGTGCCTCAGGGCGCAATACTTTCACCAACTCTCTTCCTCATCTATATTAATGACCTACTGATCGAAACGAGTAATCCTGTTTACAGTTTTGCAGATGACAGTACCCTTGTCTCCCACTTTAGATCAGAAAAACCCTTACCAGCGACTGAGACTCATCACCGCAGACAGCAGCAGATTACAGCAATCAACTGGAGAAAGTTCGAACTTGGGGCGACCGAAATTTGGTCCAGTTCAATGCAGCAAAGACCCAAGTAACAACGTTTACTAAGAGGGTCAATACAGCGGGCCCTGACATCATTATGGCAAGATCGACCATTCCTTCATCCTCGTCAATCGGGCTGCTGGGTGTCTCGGTCAACAGCAATATGTCATGGCATGACCATGTTGCTAACATCGCAAAATCAGCCTCCCAGAAGCTTGGTGCGCGATTTCGCAACAAAAAACTCTATACACCGCAGCAGTTGCTCTTGCTCTACAAAGCGCAAATAAGACCGTGCTTAGAATATTACTCACATATCTGGGGTGCCGCAGCAAAGCATACCCTAAAGCTGCTGTTGACCCGGAATCTGGATAGTCTGGAACATCGCAGACATGTGGCCGCACCAGTTCGTCGTACAACTAGAAACACCTAGAACATCGCTTTACCAGAACTCCTTTGTCTGGCGCACTGCATCACTGTGGAACTCACTTCCAGGACATCTGTTTCCCACTAATTACAACCTACAAATATTCAAGAACCGTGTCAATCAACATCTTCGCACACACACCGCTCGTCGAGCGCCATAGGATCTCCCTTTAGTGTGTGTGCCACTGCCATAAAAAAAAATCAATTTCTGTCAAGAGCTCTCGTGGTGTAGAGGTTCAGATAGCGGTGTGTCACCTGGACGGCCAGGGTTCAAAATTGGACAGGTTAACCACTTCGCTATCGTGTGTTATGTTATGGTATACAAACCGTTCACTAACGGGTTTACTAACATTGTGCAGTAGTTGAGTCGTTGTAAATTATTCTAATTAAAACAGAACTATACCAGTTAAAACAAAAAATTTAAAAACTAAAAATTATAGAATGTGCATACATATATATTTAGTTATGTTAAAACGTTTCGTTAATTATTATGATTAAGATGATTAGAAATAAGTTTGGGTTCGAAATTAAAAACATCGTTAACACAATCAAGGATTGGACTTCTTTTAGCTCTCGTGATCTCTAACTTTTCTGAAAGATCCAGTTTTTTGCCTTTTGCACATTCATGTAACAATGAGACATTTTCCGACGCCGAAAACCCATGACCCGATGACAAGAGATGGTTCGCAAAGGCAGATCCAGTTTCCACAATACTGGTATCCTTGAAGTTATTATAAAGGCTTAAGTGTTCTTTCACCCTAGTTGAGTACACCCAACTGCAAAAAATGGATCTTTTGGAAAAGTTAGAGATCACGATCAAAAGAAGTCGAATCCTTGATTGTGTTGATGAAGTTTTTAATTTCGAACCCATCCTTATTTTTAATAATCTTAATCATAATAATTAACGAAGCGTTTTAACATAACTAAATATATATGTATGTACAATAATTTTTAGTTTTTTAATTTCTAGCTTTTATGGTATAGTTCTGTTTTAATTAGAATAATTTACAAAGACTCAACTACTGCACAATGTTAGTATGCCCGCTAGTGAACGATTTGTATACCATAACACACGATAGCGAAGTGGTTGACCTGTCCGATTGTGGGGCAGAGGGTCGTGGGTGCGATCCCTGGGCTCGAGTCGTTGTAAAAATTTCTAGTTTTTATTTATTTTTGTTAGTTTACGCTTTTTAAGCAGAAATATGCATTATAATAGGTATGTGAATGTCGCTAAATTATTTTTCAGTAATGTTTAGTTGTAAATGAAACACCAACAGTACCTATATTATTATTTTAATTGTGAGCGTTGTTTACATAAGTAAGGTATGTTTTTTCATTAGTTTTAATTTTTCCGTGGTTATATGTTATCATTTTATTTAGGTCTGATGATGCCGTAAGGCCAAACACGTGTAACCACTAAATACACCTATACATTGACTGTGACTTTGTGTTCTTTTTCCACCTTTGGAATTAAGGATTAAGCCTCTTTGAGAATTATGGATGATTATTTTGTATTACCTCTTTAGTTTTCTTTTCTTGAGCCGTCATAGCGAGCGAAGCGAGCGAAGGGCCATGCTGATCGACCAATGGGAGAAGCCGATTTTTATATAGTGCACTATTTGGTAATTAAAACTGTAAATTGGAGAAAGATGAGTCAATTTTTATATTAAAATTATGGAAGTTTTTTCACTCACTTGTCAGTTGGAACAAAAGAACATATCGGCAAGAGGCACAAACTACATCAAAACGACAACGGTCACATCAAAATTTAAAAAAACACTCTACATTATATGAAAGGTTCACATAATTGAAACAATTAACAAATTAAAGACAGATGTGGGAACCACGCTTTGATGGAATGACAAACATGTCTCTGTCGAAAAGCTTGACAAGTAAACCGAAGACCGCAGACGCAAAAGGAAATACGTCAAAAATTGGCGGTAGTTTTAAATTTTAAAAATTGGTAATGTAAGAGAGAAGAAAAGTGTTGAGTAACTAATTTACAAAATTTTTAACTTAGATTATAGAAGAAATACAATTGTGCCAGACTAGACCGGACAAATTCATTTGTCTGAGGCAAACTAGATTTATTAATTATTAGAAAGGTTTAGATTTAAATTAGTTAACCAGATGGGTGTAAGTTTGAATGGAGGAATACTTGATTAACTGGGTGGCTATTAAAATACTAGAGAGAGGATATTAATTTAAGTTAACCCCATTCGAAGAAAAAGAGGAAACTTGACTAATTAGGGGGAGAAATTAGCCTGCCCTAGTTCGACTCGGAGAAATGAGATATGTAAAAATTAGAAGAGCTTAATTATTTGAGATGAGATTAGCTTGGGCCAGCTCTACTCCATGAAAGAGGAAGAAATGGAAAAGCTTAACTATTTGAGAGAAGAAATTAGCCTGGGCTAATTCTACTCAAGGAAATGAAAGAGAAAAGGATGGAAGAAGTTAACTAATTAAGAGAAGAAATTAGCCTGGGCTAAATCTACTCAAGGTTGAAAGAGGAAGAATCAGAAAAAGCTTAACTAATTAAGAGAAGAGCTAGCTTGTGCTAGCTCCACTCAAGAAAATGGAAAGAAAAGAAGGAAAAGAAAAGCTTAACTAATAAGGAGAAGAGACTGCTAGATGTGCTATCGCAAGAATTGCAAGACAATTTATAAATCCCACTTTTTGAAAGAGTTTCGATTTTATCCTTTGAATTGTTTGTAATTTATTTTTATTTTTGAATGAAATTAAAGCATTACTGACATAATGGCGAATGGTTTTTGAAACTAAATTACCAGTCTGAATGTCAAGAAAAGGTATGGAGAAATATTTTTTGGAAGAATTATCTACAAGACCGTTAGAGAGTTCCTTTCTAAGTTATTTAATTTTTGTTTTATCGATTAACTTGTCGATAAGGCTGGGATCAAATTGATTGTTAAAGACGATCTGTTTGATTATATTGACCTATTCGATCATAGACAGTGGTACATTAAGTACCCTATTGACGTAGCAATGAAACGCTGCCATTTTGTGTTGCCACGGATGGTGGGATTGACATGAAATGGTGTGATCTGTCTCAGTAGGTTTCCTATAAATTGAAAAATCAAGACCGTCCAAAATTCTACGAACAGTGATGTCCAGAAAATTAAGTTTTTTATCGATCTCAAGTTCGATTGTAAAATTGATGTTAGGATGAGCAGTATTCAACTTGTTTAAAAGAGCATTGGCTCCCTGTTCATCGCAGTCCAAGAAGCAAAGACAGTCATCCACATAACGAAACCAATGTAAAATTTCCCTATTATTGGGAGTAACTATGTGTAAATTTTCTAAATTGTTCATAAAAACATCAGCTAGGAAAGGTGAAAGACAGCTGCCCATTGCTAGGCCATCAGGTTGGTTGTAATATTTATTATTAAATTGAAAGAAATCTTGTGACAAGCAAAGGTTTAGAAGAGACAGTAAATTAATTTTATGTTGATCATTAACGTCACATAGAGAAAGAAGATCGCCAGCAAGTTGTACTGCTTCAATCTTTGGCACTGTGGTAAAAAGGTTGGAAACATCAAATGAGCCCATAATACAGTTTTGCGGAAGTTGTAAATTCTTAAGTTTGTTAATTAACGAAATGGAATTACTTACCGGGTATGTGGGGGAGAACTTAGTAATATCCTTGATCAGGTTATATGTAAACTGAGCTAAAACGTAGACCGGTGTGTTGGTGAAACTTACCACAGGCCTGATCGGTGTATCTATTTTATGGCTTTTTGGGAGGCCGTACAACCTTGGTATTGTAGGATTACTAGAAATTAGTTTTTTTCTAGCATTATTTTCTTCAAAGAAAACACTGAAGTGTTTGATAAATCTGGTGACTTTTCTTATAACGGATTATTAGGTAAAAGAGAAAAAATTATGTCAACTAGAAATGTCTCAACTTTGGAAATGTAGTCTGTCTTAATGGTAATTAAAACTAATTGGAGAAAGATGAGTTTATTTTTTATGTAATTTTAAGCAGAAGGAAAAGAAAATGGTGGAAGTTTTTTCACTCACTTGTCAGTTGGAACAAAAGAACATATCCACAAGAGGCACAAACTACATCAAAACGACAACGGTCACATCAAAATTTAAAAAACACTCGACATTATAAGAAAGGTTCACATAATTGAAACATTTAACAAATTAAAGACAGACGTGGGAACCACGCTTTGATGGAATGACAAACATGTCTCTGTCGACAAACTTGACAAGTTATCCGAAGTCCAACAGCACCATATAGATTCTATCCAAGCAAGTTTTATAACCATTTCACGCCCATGTGCACATGTGCAAACACTACATCCAAGGGATTTTCAACCTCGTTTACAATTTTGCCCACGGTACCACCAAAAAGTCATTAATAATAGTTATTTAAATAAATCCATTCTTTTAACTAATGAAGCAGGATTTTTTTGCCAATGGCATCATCAAAATGGGATTAATAAGAAGAATTTCAATATAACCATTCTTTTTACACACGAGGCAGGATTTCGACGAGACATATAATAGTTGATTACCATAACATCCGTGTATGAAGTGATGACAATCCCCACTAGAGGTGTGGCGTGACAGCGATTTACTGTCACGGCCGTGACCCGTGACCGTTCCTCTTAAATCACTGTGACAAAAACCCGTGACTCGGTCACGCCCGTGATTTATCGAAATATTTGATTTCAAATTCCCCTTAGTTCACTACCTGGCATTTAGTTCACTCGTAGGTTCGTACTTGGTTTTTGCGACCCGCACGCCACGCCGCTTGTTTCAAACATTTGCACTTTGCATCTTTCTCGAATTTGTAACATCTATTGCTTATTATAGTTGATTTGAAATAAAAATCTTTTGATTACCCTGATAATCTCGATATCTTTTGTTTTATTATAATGCCGCCTTTTCCTGAAAACTTTTGCAAACTGATAAAAAACGGTTATTATTTCAAGGAAGGAAGCTTCTTTGTCGGCCTTTTGAGCCAAACATTCTTAGAAATAATGCTCCGCCAACCTCCAGTAAAACAAAAACCAACCATTAACGACTGGGGTTAATTTGTAGTTTCCTTCGATAGTGGGCGTAGTGTATAGTGTGAACTTATTATATTATTCGTATTTATCCTTTGATAAATACGAATAATATAATAAGTTCACACAATACACTACGCCCAATATTGAAGTCGTATATCATATCATATTAAAAATATTCATAAATCCGAAACCTCTTAATATTCGCCTATCTCCAACCTCAAACCATATGTAAGGAACGGGAATGGCCGAAGAACGGTACGTAGTACAAGCAGTCGTCACTCGTAACCGTGACCGACACTGTGGAACATGGGGTCGCGCCTAGCAAGGAATCGGTTCATCGAGAACGGTGATTTTTACGCCACTGTCACGGTGACCAACCGTTCCTTGCCAGATCACCGTGAAAAATCACGGTACGTGAAATCACGCCTCACCTCTAATCCCCACGTTTATATGCAATGTCGCCACCATGAACAATTCTCCTTAAATGTACGGATGGTTAATGTCGGTAACAATTTAGTTGGTCTTTTTTTAACCTTAAGATTGAACGGTGAGTCGTACCTAGATTTCCTGCAAAGAGAATAGCATGCACTGCTAAAAGAAGTGTCTTTAAATGTACGTAATCGAATAATAGTGCGAGGTAAATTGGAAAAGGCGGATCAAATTACTGGCCATAGAAAGAGGTTATGGGGGAATAGAATGGAAAGTACTTAATTACCATATAAGTCAACAAATAGTGCCATCTATTATCCTGGAAACAAGCATTGTAGCTTCTTCTCAAAAGAGAACTGTTTGATCGGCATGAATTTGAGCTTTGAGATTTCTCCAGAAGATGGCATTTTAATCTTTTAGACGCGAATATTTAAATTTGGCCACTGTTTAAATTTTATTTTAGAGTGAACAATTTAAATAAGAAGAAGTTACGCGTCATCAACGTACGTGATTTATGTCACTTCTTAAAGGAAGTATTAAAGTGTTTCATGACAGCTTTTTGCCTTTCGCATCTGAAGGTACTTTTTCTGATACCCTGGTTTAAACTGTAATCTGTATGACTAACAAGTAAGGTGATTCATAAATTCACTATTTAAATATATTTATGGTTTAAACTAACCAAGAAAAGTGATGCAAGACACGAAAGTAAACATTGCATCAAATACTACCATGAGAATATTTCCAAAAATTTGCCAAAATGAAGCAAACAGGTAGGCTAATGATGCGCGAAATTCCTCTTATTTAAATTATTTTACTCTAAAAGCAGTGGAAGTAATTTTTTTCCAGTATTTTGTAAATTTTACGAAAATTTACACTTAAAAGAAACATTAACGGGACAATTTATTATGATAAAAACACATTAGTAATTTTATGTTACATACATTATTTTTAAAATTCCTCTTATTTAAATTATTTTACTCTAAAAGCGGTGCAAGTATTTTTTTTACAGTATATTGTAAATTTTACGAAAACTTACACTTAAAAGAAACATTAACGGGACAATTTATTATGATAAAAAAAACACATTAGTAATTTTATGTTACATACATTATTTTTATTATGGAGTACAACATGTATAATACATACAATGTCAAAAATGTTATTTCTTTTAGGTTGACAAAACTAAAAATGGGTATACTGTAAAAGCTCCTATTGCTTGGACAGTGTGGGCCAGAGAGCTGACAACAAATGAAAACATTTTTATTACTTACTTCTCAGAAAATTTTAATCTTTTTGCAGAGGAAAAACACTTTTGACGATGTCCAGCTTTAGATCAGGTGTTCAATTCTAAAATTATTTTAATTTTTAAAATGTTTGTATTTTTTGTTCTCCCTGTATATGTAACAAAATCCTTCACAAAGTCAAGGCTGTTTTTCTGTCCATGCCATTGCTAATTAATCATTAATAAATTACTTTCTAATTTGCTGCAAACACTTTGTCCCCCACTGCATGTTAATATTAAGAACTGTATAATTTTTATTTTTATACACAACTAAACCAATTTTTGTTTTGAGCACTTTTTCTTTTAAGGGTGTTATAGTTTAATTTTTTGGCCATTCGGGATATTTTTGTTGAAGTTTTGGGGACAGATCTTTGGTCTAAGCCTTTAATAATTTTGCTTCATTGACAACAGCAATTGAACAAATCTACTTTTATAAAATAAGTCAAAATGTTTGTTTTTATCGAGTAGTCATAAAAACAGGGGGTCAAGTCAAAGATATGGTTTTCTATGAAAATCCCTATTAAAATATACTTGATGATGGCAAGGGAACGTTGCATTTTCTTTAAAAATGATGAACTTACATTTTTTAAAAAAAGGTTCTTAGCCCTGTACTCCTTATACGTTAAAAATTCTTCAAGTTCTGAATCTTCCGGTTTTTTCTATTTAAGGAACAGATCCTTGCACTGACATTGCTGCTTTCCATTTTTTCTTGATCAAGTATCCATATACATATTTCAAAACCTTTAAATCTATTGATTGCTCGTCTTCAAGTAACCCCTATAAAAATTAAAGAACTTTTTAGATAAATTACTTTTTAAATGTTTATAGGCATAAACCTATCTTCAGATACAAAATATAACTTCCCAAAAATTGTCATTTACTTTATTGATAAATAAGGCCTATTATTAAATCAAACCAAAAAAATATATACAAACATTAATGGAAGTACAATAACTAGAGCATAGCTGGCGAAGTCTAGCAAATTAATGTTATTCTACTCAACCAGACTATGCATCTATGCTAAATCTAATTATAAACTTGAATCAGAACCCAAACTGCCTACCTAACTATTTAACTAAAGCAGTTGATATGGATATGATATGATATAATTTGTTACCAATTAACGCATGAAGAAATATAAAGATATAAATAAAATAAATTAAAAATAGCGCGAAGCAGGATGCAGTACAACAGACAAGCAAAACCAAATCAAACATATTTAATATATTAATATAGCAGGACGGACACTTACTAGCCACTAACGAGTTTGCAACTCAAAATGATGCCCTTTTCGATCATATTTGAATTTATTATGATTAAAAAGACGAAATTCTTCCGGAAGCGAATTTAGCAAGTTTATTGCATTCTAAGCAAACTACCTATTATATATTCCACTATGAAAACGCGGCATGGAATACTTTGCTCTATATCTTATATTTACGGAATGCACAAACCGTAGTGTCTTAAAAATATTACGCAATATATCGAAATTCATTTCATGATTTAGGAAAACTTTATGTCTGAAATTACATAAATGATGTGTCCACCTACTTTCCGTTCTAAGCCACTTAAGATCGATGATTAAGGTCAAAAATTAAACTAGCCCAAGCATTTTGCATAACTTGCATTATATTTTTGTGAAGGAAATCAAGGCATGGATAATATATAAAATTGCAATAATTAAAAATCGAAAGGACAAGTAATTCAGTTAGCATTAAAATTTAAAAAGTGTCTTCAGTAAAAATAATTTTTAACCTTAAAAACGCTCTACGTCTTAGCGGCTCCATATGTGCATATAACGTAATTGTGAATCAAAGAAAACACCAAGATTCCGAGCAAGACCTACAAATTTTAACTTGTAAATATTCATGTTTGACTTAACAAGCTCTACTGAATTCTTATTTCCAAAAATAATTGGGTTGGATTTTTTTGAACTAAAATGTAGGTTATGTTCTTGTGAAAGCTCTCTTAGTAATCTCAATTCAATATTCAATGAGACAGCTGCTTCGGCAAGTGTAGCAGGGTCAAAAGAAATATACAGTATCACATTAATTTTTTTTTAAAGCTGTTAATATATCAGATGTATAAATAATGAAAAGCAATGGCTTCAGTATAGACCCTTTTGGCACACCAGATAAGGTGTCTAGTTTTTCGCAATCTTAATTTTTGTAACGAATTTCTTGAGATATTTGAGACAAATACGACGTAATTAACGATGTTGACTCATCACAAAAGCCAATATATTTAAGTGTAGCTACCAGCCGCCTTTGATTGATCGTATCATATGCCTTTGAGTAATCTAGCAGCACAAGCATCGTGACAATGCCGAGATCTGTGTTCGCAAAGATGTCATTTGTCACTTTAGCAAGCGCGGTAGATGTACTTAGCTCAGCTCGAAATCCACATTGATTATTTGGTAATAACTGGTGGGATAAAAAAATTATAAATTTGTTTATAAACATCTTAGAAGCACTCGGTAGTATACTTATAATGCAAATATCAGAAAAATCATTTGGATTAGAGACTTACATGGCCGAAATAAATATCAACATACGGACTACAATATATAAACATTCGTAATCAAAAATTATCATCACCAGCGCTATCTTTTTTTAATTCATGCAAGTTTTTGTTGACTTTCTCTGAGCTACTTATTTCAAAAGAAAATTAATTATTAGCAATTATTATTGGCGATTTGAAAAACTGAGAAAAATAATTATTGCTTGCTTAGATATGAGGTGGTACATTTTTTCTTGCTGAATTGGTAGTAAGAATATCAAAATTTCGAAGCGTCGACCATGTCTTACGACTATTATTTTGAGAAGCAATAAAATTAAGATAGTTCTGATCTTCATATCGTGTTATAGCAACTGCTAGATTTCTGAGCTGTTTGTAATAATTCCAATCTCGTAAGTGCTTAGTGCATTTATACTTTTGCAAAGTTTATTTTTGTCATTAACTAACATTCTTAAGTTGGGAGACATCCACTCAGCTTTCGGTTTTGGCATATTTCTTGTTTTTATAGGAGCGCCTCTTAAATAAAACAATAATAGTCATTCAAAATATCAATTATAATATGTATATTATTATTACTTATAACGGAGTACCAACCTAGGGCCTGAAGGTCAGTAATTTGGGCCTATAATAGCACTAGACTGCATCCCCAAGAAACCTAGTTTTTGATATTTTTTGTTAACTAGTCAGTCGAGACTACCCTTTCTTC
>MU182711.1:301761-312173 GCA_016904865.1 Pissodes strobi
GTAAGTAGAAATGGTTGTCTCACGACGTTTCGCCAACATCCCAGTTGGCATGTAAAATGTAAAATGTCAATACAAACTCTTAATTAGCATGCAAATTGCACACTTAAACGTCTGGTCCATATTCACGGGCTTTGATGCAGAGAGAGCTTTGATGCAGAGAGTTGGTTCAGAGAACACTTCGTCCAAAACATTTAGTATACCAGGTTTTAAAATATTTCCAGAGGATAGAAGACAGGGTAGGGGCGGTGGAGTTTTGGCTTATGTTAGAAATACCATTCCCTTTGGTTTTCAGGTGAGTAGTGTTTTTGAATCTATTTTTATAAAATTTAAAATGCGAAACAAATCCTACTGTGTTGGCGTTTGCTACAGACCAACTAACATAATATAATTTTTGGCTGATATTGATAATGTCATGTCATGTGTATGCCGCAAACTTTGATAATATTATTTGTCTTGGTGATTTAAATATTAATTTTTTTAACATTCCAAATCCAAGTCTATCTTGGTTCTCGGCTCAAATATTAAATGAACCTACCCGTATAACACATGTGTCAAGCCATCTGGTGGATCCAATATTTGTTCCGAAGTCATTAATTTGTAAATCTTGTGGCACTATAAATACGGATCTAATCTGCGACCATAAATTAACATTTTGTGATATAAGTGTCCCTAAGATTAAAATATTACCTAAAATTTAAACTTATCGATATTTTAGTACATTCAATTATCAAAATTTTCTTACTGACCTTCAGGCCCTAGATTGGTACTCCGTTATAAGTAATAATAATATAAATGTTATAATTGATATTCTGAATGGCTTTATTATTGTTTTATTTAATAAGCGCTCCTATAAAACAAGAAGAATGACAAAACCGAAAGCTGAGTGGATGTCTCTCAACTTAAGAATGTTAGTTAATGACAAAAATAAAGCTTTGCAAAAGTATAAATGTACTAAGCACTGACGAGACTGGAATTATTATAAACAGCTTAGAAATCTAGCAGTTGCTATAACACGATGTGAGAAATAGAACTATCTTAATTTTATTGCTTCTCAAAACAATAGTCGTAAGACATGGTCAACGCTTCGAAATTTGGCTATTCATACTACCAATTCAGCAAAAAAAGATTTACCACCTCATCTACGCAATCAACAATTATTTTTCTCAGTTTTTTAAATCGTCAATAATAATTGTTAATAATTATTTTTCGTTTGAATTAGCTAGCTCTGAGGAAGTCAACAAAAATTTGCATGAATTAACAAAAGATAGTGCTGGTGATGATAATATTTGTTTACGAATGTTTATATATTGTAGTCCGTATGGTGATATTTGTTTGGTCCATGTAATTAACTGTTTGTTTTGAGCAAAAATATTTTCCACTTGCATGGAAAAGTGCTATCGGAATTCCGCTGGCTGAAGTCTCTGATCCAAATGATTTTTCTGATATTTGCATTATAAGTATACTACCGACTGCTTCTAAGATGTTTATAAACAAATTTATAATTTTTTTTATCCCACCAGTTATTACCAAATAATCAGTGTGGATTTCGAGCTGACCTAAGTACATCTACCGCGCTTGCACTGCTAGGTTACTCATAAGCATTTGATACGATCAAGCATAGGCTACTGGTAGCCAAATTTAAATATTTTGGATTTTGTGATGGGTCAATTTCGTTAATTACCTCGTATTTGTCTCAAAGATCCCAAAAATTCGTTTCAAAAATATAAACTCCGAAAAGCTTGATATCTTATCTGGTGTGCCACAAGGGCCTATACTGGGGCCATCGCTTTCATTATTTATACATCTGATATTATATTAGCAGCTTTAAAAAGATGTAATGTGATAGTTTATGCTGATGACTGTATATTTCTTTTGACCCTGCTACACTTGCCGAAACAGCTGTCTCATTGAATATTGAAGTGAGATTACTAAAAGATCTCTCACAAGAACATAACCTAAATTCAAATTCAAAAAAATCCAATCAATCATTTTTGGAAATAGGAATTCACTAGAGCTTGTTAAGTCAAACATGAATATTTACATAGATAATATCAAGTTACAATTTGTAGATCTTGCTCGGAATCTTGGTGTTCTCTTTGATTCACAATTACGCTCTAATGAACATGTGGAGCTGCTAAGACGTAGAGCGTTTTCAAGGCTGAAAATTATTTTTCCCGAATAGACACTTTTTAAATTTTAATGCTAACTGAATCACTTGTCCTTTTGATTATTAATTATTGCAATTTTATATATTCTCCATGCCTTGATTTGCTTCACAAAAATATGATACAAGTCATGCAAAATACTTGGGCTCGTTTAATTTTTGACCTTAAAAATAGTGATCATATTTCTCAAAAAATCTTCGATCTAAAGTGGCTTAGAACCGAAAGTAGATGGAAACATCATTTATGTAATTTCACACATAAACTTTTGCTAAATCATGCCAGGAATTTCAATACATTGCGTAATATTTTTAAAACACGACGGTTTGTGCATTCCGTAAATATAAGATATAGGGCAAAGTATTCCATGCCGCATTTTCGTCCCGGAATATATAATAGGTATTTTGCTTAAAATGCTATAAACTTGCTAAATTCACTTCCGGATGAATTTCGTCTTTTTAATCATAATAAATTCAAATATAAACTAAAAAGATGTCATTTTGAGCTGCAAGCTCGTTAGTGGCTAGTGAGTATCTATACTGCTATATTAATATATTAACTATGATTGATTTGGGTTTGCTTACTATTGTACTGCATCCTGCTCCGCGCAATTTTTAATTAATTTTATATTTATTTATATTTCTTCATGCGTTAATTGGTAACAAATTATATCTTATCATATCCATATCAACTGCTTTAGTCAAATAGGTATTGCAGTTTGGGTTCTGATTCAAGTTTATAATTAGATTTACAATAGATGCATAGTCTGGTTGAGTAGAATAACATTAATTTGCTAGACTTCGCCAGCTATGCTCTAGTTATTGTACTTTCATTAATGTTTGTATATTTTTTTTTGGTTTGATTTAATAATAGGCCTTATTTATCTATAAAGTAAATGACAATTTTTGGGAAGTTATATTTTGTATCTGAAGATAGGTTTATGCCTATAAACATTTAAAAAGTAATTCATCTAAAAAGTTCTTTAATTTTTATAGGGTTTACTTGAAGAAGAGCAATCAATAGATATCAAGGTCTTGAAATATGTATCTGGATACTTGATCAAGAAAAAATGGAAAGCAGCAATGTCAATGCAAGGATCTGTTCCTTAAATAGAAAAAACCGGAAGATTCCGAACTTGAAGAATTTTTAACGCATAAGGAGTACAAGGCTAAGAACCTTTCTTTAAAATATGTAAGTTCATCATTTAAAAAAAAAATGCAACGTTCCCTTGCCATCATCAAGTATATTTTAATAGGGAGTTTCATAAAAAAATGTTATAAATCACACTTTCAAACCTCTTTGTGAGACCATATCTTTGACTTGACCCCCTGGTTTTATGACTGCTCGATAAAAACAAACATTTTGACTTATTTTATAAAAGTAGATTTGTTCAATTGATGTGGTCAATGAAGCAAAATTATTAAAGGCTTAGACCAAAGACCTGCCCCCAAAACTTCAACAAAAACTAACCCAAATGGCCAAAAAATTAAACTATAACACCCTTAAAAGAAAAAGTGCTCAAAACAAAAATAGGTTTAGTTGTGTATAAAAATAAAAATTATACCGTTCTTAACATTAACATGCAGTGGGGGACAAAGAGTTTGCAGCAAATTAGAAAGTAATTTATTAATGATTAATGAGCAATGGCATGGAAAGAAAAACAGCCTTGACTTTGTGAAGGATTGGGTTACATATGCAGGTTACATATACAGGGAGAACAAAAAATACAAACATTTTAAAAATTAAAATAATTTTAGAATTGAACACCTGATCTAAAGCTGGACATCGTCAAAAGTGTTTTTCCTCTGCAAAAAGACTAAAATTTTCTGAGAAGTAAGTAATAAAAATGTTTTCATTTGTTGTCAGCTCTCTGGCACTTCACACTGTCCAAACAATAGGAGCTTTTACAGTAGACCCATTTTTAGTTTTCCCAACCAAAAAGAAATTACATTTCCTCATTTCCATTATTATGTTATTTCATATCAGTTTAATTTTTTTTTGACATTGTATGTATTATACATGTTGTACTCCATAATAAAAATAATGTATATAACATAAAATTACTAATGTGTTTTTTTATCATAATAAATTGTCCCGTTAATGTTTCTTTTAAGTGTAAGTTTTCGTTAAATTTACAAAATGCTGTAAAAAAATACTTCCACCGCTTTTAGAGTAAAATAATTTAAATAAGAGGAATTTTAAAAATAATGTATATAGCATAAAATTACTAATGTGTTTTTTATCATAATAAATTGTCCCGTTAATGTGTCTTTTAAGTGTAAATTTTCGTTAACTTTACAAAATACCGGAAAAAAATTACTCCCACTGCTTTTAGAGTAAAATAATTTAAATAAGAGGAATTTCGCGCATCATCAGCCTACCTGTTTGCTTCATTTTGGCAAATTTTTGGAAATATTCCCAGGGTAGTATTTCATGCAATGTTTACTTTCGTGTCTTACATAACTTTTCTTGGTTAGTTTAAACCATAAATATATTTAAATAGTGAATTTATGATTCACCTTACTTGTTAGTCATACAGATTACAGTTTAAACCAGGCTATCAGAAAAAGTGACTTCAGATGCGAAAGGCAAAAAGCTGTCATGAAATACTTTAATACTTCCTTTAAGAAGTGACATAAATCACGTACGGTGATGACGCGTAACTTCTTCTTCCTTAAATTGTTCACTCTAAAATAAAATTTAAACAGTGGCCAAATTTAAATATTCGCATCTAAAAGATTAAAATGCCATCTTCTGGAGAAATTTCAAAGCTCAAATTCATGCTGATCGAACAGTTCCGTTTTGAGAAGAAGCTAGAATGCTTGTTTCCAGGATAATAGATGGCACTATTTGTTGATTCATGTAGTAATTAAGGACTTTCCATTCTATTCCCCCATAACCTCTTTCTATGGCCAGTGATTTGATCCGCCTTTTCCAATTTACCTCGCACTAAAATGAGCGGCAGCTTCATCGTGCATTAAAATTATTCGATTACGTACATTTAAAGACATTCTTTTAGCAGTGCATGCTATTCTCTTTGCAGGAAATCTAGGTACGACTCACCGTTCAATCTTAAGGTTAAAAAAAGACCAACTAAATTGTTACCGACATTAACCATCCGTACATTTAAGGAGAATTGTTCATGGTGGCGACATTGCATATAAACGTGGGGATTGTCACCACTTCATACACGGATGTTATGGTAATTAACTATTATATGTCTCGTCGAAATCCTGCCTCGTGTGTAAAAAGAATGGTTATATTGAAATTCTTCTTATTAATCCCATTTTGTTTGCACATGTGCACATGGGCGTGAAATGGTTATAAAACTTGCTTGGATAGAATCTATATGGTGCTGTTGGACTTCGGTTTACTTGTCAAGTTTGTCGACAGAGACATGTTTGTCATTCCATCAAAGCGTGGTTCCCACGTCTGTCTTTAATTTGTTAAATGTTTCAATTATGTGAACCTTTCTTATAATGTAGAGTGTTTTTTTAAATTTTGATGTGACCGTTGTCGTTTTGATGTAGTTTGTGCCTCTTGTGGATATGTTCTTTTGTTTCAACTGACAAGTGAGTGAAAAAACTTCCACCATTTTCTTTTCCTTCTGCTTAAAATTACATACAAAATAAACTCATCTTTCTCCAATTTACAGTTTTAATTACCATTAAGACAGACTACATTTCCAAAGTTGAGACATTTCTAGTTGACCACAATTTTTCTCTTTTACCTAATAATCCGTTTAATAGCTTTATAAGAAAAGTCACCAGATTTATCAAACACTTCAGTGTTTTCTTTGAAGAAAATAATGCTGGAAAAAAACTAATTTCTAGTAATCCTACAATACCAAGGTTGTACGGCCTCCCAAAAATCCATAAAATAGATACACCGATCAGGCCTGTGGTAAGTTTCACCAACACACCGGTCTACGTTTTAGCTCAGTTTACATATAACCTGATCAAGGGTATTACTAAGTTCTCCCCCACATACTCGGTAAGTAATTTCATTTCGTTAATTAATAAACTTAAGAATTTACAATTTCCGCAAAACTGTATTATGGGCTCATTTGATGTTTCCAACCTTTTTACCACAGTGCCAAAGAGTGAAGCAGTACAACTTGCTGGCGATCTTCTTTCTGTATGTGACGTTAATGATCAACATAAAATTAATTTACTGTCTCTTCTAAACCTTTGCTTGTCACAAGATTTCTTTCAATTTAATAATAAATATTACAAACAACCTGATGGCCTAGCAATGGGCAGCTGTCTTTCACCTTTCCTAGCTGATATTTTATGAACAATTTAGAAAATTTACACATAGTTACTCCCAATAATAGGGAAATTTTACATTGGTTTCGTTATGTGGATGACTGTCTTTGCTTCTTGGACTGCGATGAACAGGGAGCCAATGCTCTTTTAAACAAGTTGAATACTGTTCATCCTAACATCAATTTTACAATCGAACTTGAGGTCGATAAAAAACTTAATTCTCTGGACATCACTGTTCGTAGAATTTTGGACGGTCTTGATTTTTCAATTTATAGGAAATCTACTCAGACAGATCACACCATTTCATGTCAATCCCACCATCCGTGGCAACACAAAATGGCAGCCTTTCATTGCTACGTCAATAGGTTACTTAATGTACCACTATCTATGATCGAATACAACAAAGAGGTCAATATAATCAAACAGATCGCCTTTAACAATCAATTTGATCCCAGTCTTATCGATAAGTTAATCAATAAAACAAAAATTAAAAAACTTAGAAGGGAACTCTCGAACGGCCTTGTAGATAATTCTTCCAAAAAATATTTCTCCATACCTTTTCTTGACATTCAGACTGGTAATTCAGTTTCAAAAACCATTCGCCATTATGTCAGTAACGCTTTAATTTCATTCAAAAATAAAAATAAATTACAAACAATTCAAAGGATAAAATCGAAACTCTTTCAAAAAGTCGGATTTATAAATTGTCTTGCAATTCTTGCGATAGCACATCTAGCAGTCTCTTCTCCTTATTAGTTAAGCTTTTCTTTTCCTTCTTTTCTTTCCATTTTCTTGAGTGGAGCTAGCCCAAGCTAGCTCTTCTCTTAATTGGTTAGGCTTTTTCTGATTCTTCCTCTTTCAACCTTGAGTAGATTTAGCCCAGGCTAATTTCTTCTCTTAATTAGTTAAGTTCTTCCTTCCTTTTCTCTTTCATTTCCTTGAGTAGAATTGGCCCAGGCTAATTTCTTCTCTCAATTAGTTAAGCTTTTCCATTTCTTCCTCTTTCATGGGGTAGAGCTGGCCCAAGCTAATCTCATCTCAAATAATTAAGCTCTTCTAATTGTTACATATCTCATTTCTCCGAGTCGAATTAGGGCAGGCTAATTTCTCCCCCTAATTAGTCAAGTTTCCTTTTTTCTTCAAATGGGGTTAACTTAAATTAATATCCTCTCTCTAGTATTTTACTAGCCACCCACTTAATCAAATATTCCTCCATTCAAACTTACACCCATCTGGTTAACTAATTTAAATCTAAACCTTTCTAATAATTAATAAATCTAGTTTGCCTCAGACAAATGAATTTGTCCGGTCTGGTCTGGCACAGTGGTATTTCTTCTATAATCTAAGTTAAAAATTTTGTAAAATTAGTTACTCAACACTTTTCTTCTCTCTTACATTGCCAATTTTTAAAATTTAAAACTACCGCCAATTTTTGACGTATTTCCTTTTGCGTCTGCGGTCTTCGGTTTACTTGTCAAGCTTTTCGACAGACATGTTTGTCATTCCATCAAAGCGTGGTTCCCACGTCTGTCTTTAATTTGTTAATTGTTTCAATTATGTGAACCTTTCATATAATGTAGTGTTTTTTTTTTAATTTTTATGTGACCGTTGTCGTTTTGATGTAGTTTGTGCCTCTTGTGGATATGTACCTTTTGTTCCAACTGACAAGTGACTGAAAAAACTTCCATAATTTTCCTTTCCTTCTGCTTAAAATTACATAAAAAATAAACTCATCTTTCTCCAATTTACAGTTTTAATTACCATTTTTTATCTTTATAAATTCAGAACTTAAAAAAGTCAAACTTAAAATTCAATTTCATTTTTATTTCGCCATAGGTCATTGACATTTGCAACTTTACTTTGTTCAACCCAAAAAATTTTACAGCCTATGCTAGTTTCCACTAATGGGTGGTTCTTTTACTCACTTTGCAGGTAACACTGATGATGGCTAAGGCCGATGATTAGACGTCCTTTTGGATTAAATGTTTGCATGGAATACAAAAGTTTTTCATTTAGTACATTTCGTACATGCACAGAGCCTTCACTCTTCATTTGTTAAATTAAAGGGTTCTCTGTTTCACACTCCTCCTGCTACCACATGATTATCCTCTGCTTCTCCTCCTCCTCCACCAATATTTCTGAGCAATCTATAAAACAATTAAACGTTCTCGTTCAAGTTCTATAATAGTTGAAAGGTTCATGTAACAGGCTGTTACGCAATCGAAGCCGGTTCGACCCCAAGGCTTTTGTTAATTATTAAAATTATAATATAATATTTAAATTCTCGATTACACCCAAGATAGCCCTTAGAAAATAAATTAATATCTTACTGCTTGTCCCTCCTAATATTAAACTACTTACACACAACCAAACCCTTACTTCTTCGTCAATTCAATGCTTGCCACGTTCGACTGGAAATCCTGAGTTTGATCCCCACAAGCCTCTGCGACTTTTTGTAATCCGACTAGATTATTTCGAATATGTGTAACGAGCCAGATTGTCTTCATTCATTGAGATGCCAGGATTTCATTAAAATTATTTGCGTTAGCTGTAATAATCAGAAGACGTGAGTGTCGATCCTAGTGAAATTATATGCATTATAAGATCCTTTACACAAATAGTGCACTATATAAAAATCGGCTTCTCCCATTGGTCGATCGGCATGGCCCTCCGCTCGCTTCGCTCGCTATGACGGCTCAAGAAAAGGAAACTAAACAGGTAATACAAAATAATCATCCATAATTCTCAAAGAGGCTTAATCCTTAATTCCAAAGGTGGAAAAAGAACACAAAGTCACAGTCAATGTATAGGTGTATTTAGTGGTTACACGTGTTTCGCCTTACGGCATCATCAGACCTAAATAAAATGATAACATATAACCACGGAAAAATTAAAACTAATGAAAAAACATACCTTACTTATGTAAACAACAACCACAACGCTCACAAGTTAAAATAATAACATAGGTACTGTTGGTGTTTCATTTACAACTAAACATTACTGAAAAATAATTTAGCGACATTCACATACCTATTATAATGCATATTTCTGCATAAAAAGCGTAAACCAACAAAAATAAATAAAAACTAGAAATTTTTACAACGACTCGAGCCCAGGGATCGCACCCACGACCCTCTGCCCCAAAATCGGACAGGTCAACCACTTCGCTATCGTGTGTTATGGTATACAAATCGTTCACTAGCGGGTATACCAACATTGTGCAGTAGTTGAGTCGATGTAAATTATACTAATTAAAACAGAACTATACCACTTAAAACGAAAAATTAAAAAACTAAAAATTATTGTATATACATATATATTTAGTTATATTAAAACGTTTCGTTATTTATTATGATTAAGATTATTAAAAATAAGGTTGGGTTCGAAACTAAAAATATCATCAACACAATCAAGGATTGGACTTCTTTTAGCTCTCGTGATCTCTAACTTTTCCAAAAGATCCAGTTTTTTGGCTTTTGCACATTCATGTAAGAATGAGACATTTTCCGTATGTATTCACCCTAGTTGAGACCCTCCATATATACTGTATGTTGGTCAGTCGGGTCGGAGGGTCTCAACTAGGGTGAAAGAACACTTAAGCCTTTATAATAACTTCAAGGATACCAGTATTGTGGAAACTGGATATGTCTTTGCAAACCATCTTCGGCGTCGGAAAATGTCACATTGTTACATGAATGTGCAAAAGGCAAACAACTGGATCTTTTGGAAAAGTTAGAGATCGCGAGAGCTAAACGAAGTCCAATCCTTGATTCTTCTATTTTCAAAATCAGTCAGAAAATTGTTGAATGTGACATGGGACATGCGAATCGTTTTTCGATTAGTCAATCGGAATTCTTGGAATCGGGATGTTGGAGGAAGTTCCTTTGTCGTCCACGTTGGTTTCGCGATTTTTCACTAACGTCTACGTCGAGCTGTCGTTGTAGCAGTGGAGAGAGAGCGCGCGCGCGCGAAAGATAGAGAG
>MU182711.1:312273-326135 GCA_016904865.1 Pissodes strobi
AGATATAGAGATATAGAGATATAGAGATATAGAGATATAGAGATATAGAGATATAGAGATATGGAGATATGGAGATATAGAGATATAGAGATATAGAGATTGAGATAGAGATAGAGATAGAGATAGAGATAGAGATAGAGAAAGAGAGAGAGAGGGAGGAGAATACCGAGTTAGTTAGCCTTCGCATCCTTACCGTAAGTTTGCCTTGATTTTTTGGAATCTTACTACCTGGTTAACTGTGTTTAACCTAAATAAGCCTGATTTTGGACTGAACTTTAACATTGTGTCAATTTTGTGTAATCTAAAACAAGCTAGTTTTCTTGTATTTGATTAATAATGCAATAAGTTTTGCCTAACGATTAGCTAAAAAATCGCATATGCTATTTACAGCAAGTGAAGTATTCACTATCATTCCTTTAAATAGACCGAATCGCGATCGTTGGGTACAACTATTAGTAACATTGAATACCGTTGATACCATAATAAAATCACATTTATTGTGATTTTGATTGACTTGAACTCAAGTTCTTTCGGCTTTTCAACCAATCATATCTTCGTTTTCTGTCTTGTAACCAACTACTTATTTTTATTTATTATTTTGATTTTTTTTTGGTAAGAAACCAATTTTCTGTTTCCTATCTATCTGTTTTCTTTTAGTGTCAATGTTCCAATACGGAAGTAAGTAGTAAGTAGAAAGTATATTTGATTTGCATTATTTGGGCTCAATAATTGAATCTTTTTGGACTGTCGATTTATCTTTGTTATTGACTTAACTTCTGACATCGTTATTGTTTATATATTTTTTTATTATTATTTATAAAATTATGGCGTTCACCGTCGAGATTATTATTAATATTATATTTTGTTGCGAAGGCTAAGCCATAACGAGTTCCATATTTCAACTTAGGCTTTTCTAGCTTATGCCGTCTAGAAGTTGGTTGCGCCTTAAATAAATAACCACGTCTACTCTACGAAATTTGAGCTAGGGCCTAATTTGCACGCTTCGATAACTCGTTCTGGCCTATTTACCGGTAATTGCAAATTTTCTTAATTTCAATTCTAAATTTCTAAATTTTTAATTTAACTTTATTCTCTATCAGTTCAAGTGAAAATAACTGAAAAAAATTAGAAGACAAGAAAGAGCGTGGCATATAGCGCTTCTAACAAAAGCATTTTAAGACCTATTGCTACTTTCCGACTCACAGTGATGAGCGCGTAGACTTGCATCAATCTTGAGGCCTGTGCGTTAATAGCCTTGAAATCTGTGAAGGATATTAAATTTCCTTATGAAGATTTTCACTTATGTTAGATTGAAAAATATAAATTACCCAATCAAATGCACGCAAGTGCCGAAGTCTGTACATACATGTTGAGACGTAATTGAGCATTATTCTTACATCGGACCGCAGTATCGTGCCAAGACTGTTGTTTTCCAGTTTACAGTTTTCGATTCTTTAAACTAACTAAAACGGAGTTTTATCCACAATACCGAAACAGAATTATTGCACTCGACGCGCGTTTCGCTAACCATGTTAGCATCATCAGGAGATGATGATTATCTCCAGGAGATGATTGCGAGTTTTAATCATCTCCTGATGATGCTAACATGGTTAGCGAAACGCGCGTCGAGTGCAATAATCCTGTTTCGGTATTGTGGATAAAACTCCGTTTTAGTGCATGTTGCCGAAGGTTCCAAACCCCAACATAGTTTTCGATTCCTTGAATTTACTTTTGGACACATCCTTGTACAGAAACACGTCTGCTCATTGCTTAACAAAGAGCCAGTATCTCATTGCGGCTAATATTGAAAGCCAATGGCTGAACTCTGAAAAATATCAAAAGAACAACTTGCTAACTGGAACACTCGCTATCGAAAGGAGAAACAAAGGGGCTTGATAACCGGATAACCACGGCTGTTAGATTACAGAAGACCTGCCTCGGGCTTTTGTTTGCTTTCGAATGTTCACGTAGGGTATTGTTCATTTGCTTGTTCGCAATTATATTCGAGGAAACGGGAGATGGTTAAGCGAAATGCTTTGGTATAGAGGAGTTAAGTTTCGATATTTTGTATTAAGTAATGAGGTTACTTAAGAATTATTTTCAATATATGTATAATTGCAAGTCATTGATACACAATTTAGTTGATCACTACCGAAAGATAAACCACTGAGCAAATTGGGTACAGTAACAATGGAAAAATTGGAAAAAATTAATTGATACACCAAAAAACGATATTATCGTATTCGAACACGCACTTAAGAATGCTTCGGATTTCGTAATTTAAAATCTTAACATTTGAACCATATTGCCTGGCAATATGTCGGTCTTAGAAACTTTTCAAATTAGAATTTGAATTCTATACGGCACACCTCTCACAAGCTAGCGGATGGGATTCAATTAGATTTTTACCCCTGTGTGGTTAGAGTCTTCCATGTTGGAACGACGTATTCTATTGAAAAAATTTATACGAATTTCCTAGGTCAAAACTTCATAAATTTTGCTTTCATAGTAAGGAGTAATAGGTGATAACTGGAGGCTTCCCGCTAAGTAGCAGCAAAGACAATACTAGTATTGTCAGAGTATATACTTATTTATACCGTCGTATTGTCTTTGGTAGCAGGTAGTAGAGATACGGGATGCGGTTTTCCCGCGGAAGGGCTACTTTTTGTGAAGCAAAAAATGCCTTATACATAATTTTCATTCGTTTTTGAGATACAAGCCGATTTTGAAAATTTGAACATTTGGCTCTCCCTCAGAGCTGCGTTGTGCTTTAACTTATTGAAAAAGGAAAAACTGCTGCATATGCAGTTTTTTTTTATCTAGGATTCGCTGCATGTTAGTTTTCCTGCGACCCGTATCTGTTGTTTTATTTGTTTTGCCACTCTCTCTTGGAATTTTATTTTTACCCTCACCTCCGATTAGAACGAATGAGAGTGAATAAGGTTAAAAGAAAGTTTGAAGTTAAAGATGTGTAGGCAAGAACGATCTTGGTGCTATAAGCGGTCAAATTAGGCTCTAGATTAAATTTGGTGAGGGTACGGAGTGAATAACTTCCAACCATCAACTTATAGATGTTACAAATCAGAAAATCCTTAAGCTCTCTAGAAAATCCTCAGAAGTAAACATTTATACAATCACCGACATCTTTGGAAGGACTCTTCATTATAGGAACATAAGAGACTTTCTCAGCTCAAGAAGGATTATTCGCGTATAAGGAAAAACCGTGAAATATATTCAAGGTTTTTTTGCTTAAAACGCCAAACGATAAACATTTAAGAAAATAAAATACTAAAGGAAAATTAATATTTTTACCTGTTAAGGATTTTCTTAATATCTAAAACGTTGAAATCAGCTGCGCTCACAGGGTAAATGAGGCACAACCTCTGAAAGAAATTTAAAGAGAAAATCGCAGCCATCTGCGTGGAAGTACGTAACGCCTTTTGTTCTTTATTCTTCGCCGTTGTGTGCTTCCACGTGGATATTTGGGAATTTTATAAATAAATAAATAAATATATTTGTATATTAATGTCTTATTTCTAAGATTCTCTCAAAAGACTTTCTTATTTTTCCCAAGGATATTGCGTAACACTTATTTGTTAATGGCTTAATAAACAGTCCATATGCCAGGTTTACTCATCGGTTTTAATTTTATTTGAAGGTGTGGATTAATAATTATTGCTTGTCAGTTGGGTGAAGACGCCACTAAAATTTTGTACTAGAATATATCAATGATTCTTGATCATAGAAATTAGGGTAGTAAAATAAAGAAAAATACCCTATATAAAAACATCGAGAAAACTGAAGATGAGATATACGAAATAATTACTGTCCTGGCTATAGCTTAGAAAAATAAATGCCAAGATCCCAATTAAATTTAAATATTTAAATTAAATTATTTATGTAAATATGAAAAACTTACACAGACTCTATTTAAGTAATTAGTCAGATCCCAAACTAGCCTGAGGTTATGATATTATTACAAAATAATGAGAATATTCTCCAAAATATTTATCATTTGTCTTATGAGTCTTAATCTAGGTCTTACAACATCAATATTGCCCAATTCCTAATTTGAAACAGATCTAACTAATGCTGAGTTCTGACTAAACGCAGTCAATCACAAAACTCCATACATAGGAATTATTATTATTCCAAATTAATCGTATGGCACCGATTATACCAATAAAAAGTTAATAAAAGTATACTAAATTAATGAATTAATCTAGGACGTAAATACGTTCATATATAGCCGGTAATTATTTACAGGTGAACACGAATTGAACTTATTTCGGGGCCTGCATTTATGTGAAAACTGAAAGTTGCAAATTATAGTTCCATAAAAAAGTTCACTGCTATGAGGCGTACAGCCGATTTTAGCAAAAGTATATCGTTCACGTAGATAGACTCAGTATAAGAATAAATTAAATAATCAGTAACACAGTGGCAACACATATTCACTTCCTTCTAGTATTACGAAACTAAAGTACGATAAGAGAGAGAATAAATCGATTAGAGATAATATTTGACATTTCGGCAAATTAATAAAACAAATACGGCAAGTAATTATATGACTTATGGTAAGAACATAACATTAAGGTAAACTCTAATTACGGCCCGATAGCTAGGCATTTGACAGACAGGATAATGAAGAAAATAGGTATTTCTAAATAAAGTTACGATAAGAAAGAGAATAGATCGAGACGAGATAATATTAGTTATTTATGGGCAAGTTAATAAAACAGATACGGCAAGCAATTATGTGACTTATGGCAAAGTTTGCTTATGGTCAGAGCATAACATTAAAGTAATACAGAAAGGTTAAGTCAACTAATTACAGTCCTATAGTTAAGCATTCGCTATTTGAGACAATATCAGACACGATAATGAAGAAATATGGTAAGAAAGAGAGTAGATCGATATAATAGTAGAAGATCCGAGCTAAAAACGACCTTCACCCGTAGTTGGAAAGTACTTTATATTCAATTTTATATATTAAAAAACATATTACGAGTGGGTTGGCTAAAAAATTCTTGGCAAGACTATAATTAATTAAAAATTGAAAATTGACATTTTATTATGCATTGCACTAATGAGTTTAACGAATAAATTTAATACCAATCGAAAGTATGGAGCATATAGAAAATGCAAACGTTGAGTTGTCTATTTTTTTCCTGACCTAACTACTATGTTGGCAGGTATAGACAGGTATATTGCTACTAGTTATTTTCACTCATTTGTTTAATAAATAAATCTTATATTAAAATGAGCGCTGTTTTATTGCCAACACGACGATATAGGGTTGACTGCAATAAATCTGGTTTGAATGGGGGTTGGCGAATTTTTAAAAGTTAAATTTTGAGCGGCTGGAAACTTGCTACAAAGAGGTCCGTGCTAAGTATCCCATACGATAGGAAAGGACAGCGTTACAGCTGTGCGTGGCGCGTCCGTCGGATAAAAGAGAGTGCGCATGCTTTTTATTCGTGCAATAGAGAACGACAGCGATACAGTAAGACACTGAACCAGAGACAAACCGAACATTATTTTAGAGTAGATATAATTTTCATTATCGTACCAAACAAGTGCTACTACGTATTGTTGTGATAAAAAATGGTCAAAAAGTGCTTGCTGTGTGATTTGGACGAATCATTAATTGATTTTACCGATGAAACTTTTAAAAATTGTTTCTTAAAGTTAGCTTTTCGTAAAAAAAAAGAACTTTAAGTACAGTGAAGTTAGGTTAACTAAAGCATCACTCGATGTTGTTGGTTATCACACCACATGTTATAAAAAAGTGACTTTACTGTATACTGTAAGTACACCATATATGATTCCAATATATTTTATCATAGCAGATATATCTTCTATATTTCAATTGTAATGAAAGAATATATCACTGAAAATTGGGAAATCCTAATGCTGATTAAATTTGTTTAAATGAAACTAATTATTATAAAAAGACATTTTTTAAAATCTTGTGCCTGTGGATTTTTTTTTATTTTCTACATTTGTTCGTTTTTTAGTTTTTTCTTTAAAAAATTTTTGTAGAGTAAATAATAACCCAATAAAGATATATATTATTTTTGCGACTTTTGGTAATATATAAATGAAAATATTCTCATTTAACGATATAAATAAAAAATTGCATAAAAATTAAGTCTCAGACATTATCATTTCATAAAAAAAACTTCTAGGAGAACGCCAATACTTCTGTCGCTGATGAAGGACCAAAATGTCTGGATTCTAGTGTCCATTTTTGGACGACTCCTGGCAATTAGTATGAAGAAGAAAGTCAATTTAGAACATTGCTTGACCTTCCCACTGGCAGTAATGCCGCCTGCACTTTTTTCATGTATTGGTGAAATGTTGAAAACTCCTAAATCAACATTTGCGAAAATTTTGAAATCTCAAACTGAAATGGTGGAGCCTACAAATATTAACGTAGAAATAAAAGATGGTTTTTATTATTTGCATCTAATCGGAGAATCTATACCACAAACATTTGAAATAGTTGCAGAGTCAATACTCGTAAAAATTTTTTCAACAAATGCCACTGAAATCCATTTAATATTCGACCCCTATTTATCACCCTCAATCAAAGATTCCGAACGGCAAAGTCGAGAAGAGTTCGATATTCCATATAAAATGTCAGGACCTCAACAAATTCGGCCTAAAGATTTTTTGCGCAAAGTCTTACAAATTATCGTTTTAAAGAGGCTCTGATACAGTTTTTGGCTAATTATTGGGAGAACAAAAATTTACTCCCCATAATCCGCAACAAAAAAATATTTTTAACCGTTGAACATCAATGCTACTTTTATCAAGCTCAGGATAATTACGTTAAAAAACGCAAGAAGTTGATTATACATGTTATCACGAAGAGGCGGATACGAGGATTGTTTTTCACGCTCGTAAAGTAGCATCAAGCTCAAAAATTTTAATAAAAGCTTCTGATACTGATGTTTTGGTAATTTTGCTCGGAATTATGCACAAAATTTCACAATCTGCGATTTGGTTAGCTACTTCAGCGACTAAGAGGCAGCCTAGTCAATACCTTGATTGCATTAATTGCCTCGATTTAGCATTCAAGTTGGGACCCACATTATGTAAAAGTCTTGCTGCTTTTCATGCATAAACAGGTTGCGATTATAATAAAGGAAAAATTTGACCATTTAAAATATTTTCCGAGAATCAAAAGTATCAAACAACTTTTGCATCATTAACTGATGAAGCTGATATTTTCATTAATGAAAAAATGGACATAGTTCAAGAATTTACAGCAAAAATATATGGCGTGAACCACTGCACCAGAGTTAACGATGCAAGAATTCGAATTTTTATGAAAAATTATGGTGCGAAAGAAAACAGTGAACTGTTTAAAAAAAATATCAAAGTTTTGACTCGATCACACACACAGATATCTCTACAGCAAAAAATTCTACGAACTATTTTTGTCAATTCCATGTGGCTCAATGCAACAGACTCTGAATGTACAAAACTGCAGCCTGACAAATGCGGTTGGCATTTAGATGATTATTTAAAACCAACAGGATTTATTGGGGACCAAACGCCTTTAAAAATTCAAGATATTGTTGAAATGACAGAGAATGATGACGAATCGAACGAATCTACTGAATTCGAGGATCATACCTTTACTTCGGATGAATCAGATACAGAATAATAATTATTAATTTGAACTTATTTTTCTATAATATAATTTTTGTATTTATGTTATATTGTAATAAAATTTTTGTGCGTAATACAAGATCCTTAGTATATTTTGTTTGTTTCTTTTTTGATTATATTTGTTTAATTTATTATAAATTTATTATATATTTATCATTATTTTTTCAAATATACTACCAGTTACTCCAAAATAGCGTTCAGTGTCTTACTGTATCACTGTCGATCTCTATTGCATGAACAAAAAGCATGCGCACTCTCTTTTATCCGACGGTCGCGCCACGCACAGCTGTAACGCTGCGTCTTTTTCTATCGTATGGGATACTTAGCCCGGACCTCTTTGTCGCAAGTTTCCAGCCGCCTCAAAATTTAACTTTTAAAAATTCGCCAACCGCCATTCAAACCAGATTTATTGCAGCCAACCCTATATCGTCGTGTTCGCAATAAAACAGCGGTCATTTTGATATAAGATTTATTTATTAAACAAATGAGTGAAAATAACTAGTAGCAATATACCTGTAGTAGTGTATATGCCAACCCAGTAGTTAGGCCAGGAAAAAAATAGAAACCCCAACATTTGCACTTTCTATAGGCTCCATACTTTCGATTGGTATTAAATTTATTCGTTAAACTCATTAGTGCAATGCATAATAAAAAGTAAATTTTCAATTTTTAATTAATTATAGTCTTGCCAAGAATTTTTTAGCCAACCCACTCGTGATATATTTATTAATATATAAAATTGAATATAAAATACTTTTCATCTATTAAACAGATGGGTGAAGGTCGTTTTTAGCTCGGATTTTAGACTATAAGATAATTTTAAACCTTAAGCCCTTGGTCGGTAAGTTAATAAAACAAATATTCAATTGAACAATATAACGCCCACTTGCACTCTGGAGATCCTACCACATGAAATCCACTTACAGAACTGCCGTAGGCAACCAGGAGTACCAGGCTCAGTGGCGTAACTACCATAAGACAAGTAAACGCAATGCGTTGGGGCCCCCCAGGCTTGGGGGCCCACTCGTCCAGTGCCTAATGTTGAAGGTTTCTGTCAACTTAACCTAGGAACACCTTTCTGTCAAGCAAGGATTATTTTTAATTAAGTTTTGCATAATTTAATACCTAATGAAAAATTTGGTAACATCAGCGTCGCGAAACTCGTCAGTCGCCAATCAGGATTAGTCCTCATTTGATTCGCAGTGAGCGCCAGCGTCTTTTGGTTTGACATCCCGGGAATCCCGTTTTGTTGACATATTTTAACCTGTTGCCAAGAGCATTACCTTACCCTTATCTTATAGTTTTAGTCTCTGATACGCTAATTTTTCCTACGTTTTAAAAATGAGTGACCAGAAAAAAAAATAAAAGCACCCGCAATTAAAAGAAAACTAAAAAAAGAATTGGAATTAGAGAAAAATTACGAAAATATTTTATGTTCGACGAAATCGCAGTCTGAGCCAAATTTGAAACCATTTACGTTCAAACGCGATGACATTAGGGACAATAATTATATTTCTCAAGACGAAGATCACACAGAATATTTGATCGGTATAACACAACTTCAGGTGGCTAAGCCACAGGCATCAGCACAAGCGACTTAATTTTTCTGTGTGCTAAAATTAAAAAGTTAGATGAAGCTGAAATATCGTCAGACGCCGTAATATCAAGTAAAGACACAATACTCGAAAGTGATTTAGGTCATTTTGTTAATAAACCATTCAGATGTAAATGTATAAAAAAAATTAAAAAAAATTGAGCATTCAAGTAAAATTAGGGATGAAATAAAAGAAGCTGGGCGTATACAGAAAAGTATACTAGATTTTGAGTTGAGTTGGTGTTCTTATCTATTAGGTTACATTATGTGTTATCAGAAGTGAATTTTACTTCCGAAGCTAGTTCTGTTTTACTAAGAACAAAAAGCAATGTGGGAAAACTATCGTCAACGCTATAATGAGGTTCTAAAAGAAGCATGAACAACTGCTTTGAAATGCTACATTCCAGCTAATTTTAAGAGTAGGCGACAAGTTATTAAAGAAAGTATCTGATGAATTAACTTTAGATCATCGTTTTGATTCCAGGGAACATTTTTGAAGTGAAAACTTCTTTAGGTGCGCTCTGCACTATTTTTGTGGGGGTTGAATGAGACCGAGCCGTCACGTAACGCCGTCACATAACGTAACGTAAGGCTGCATGTCCCCGTATAGGTATAGGGCTGAAATTTTCAGGGGATGTAGCCGGGGTAAAAAGAAGATTCTGGACGAAAACGGGACCCCGTACCCCACCCCGTTTGGCCAAGGGAGGGTGCCACATGGGGGGCCACCTTAGACCATACGGTGGGGACCATGGCTCTAATTTAAGGGGGGATTTGGGGGTAACTCTACAACGAAGGCTCGGATGGAAATCCTGACAAATGATGACCCCGCTTGTTGAAGTTTTCACTTCTATCGTGTGGTTTAAGCACACACAAAATTTTATTTTTTTTAAATTGGTGTTTTTTTATCAGCTATTGACATTATACGGATAAGTGGCATCTTTTTGTTTTTGCAACCTAAAAATCTCATAAATGCAACAAAGTCTAAAATCCTAAAAAGCTACAATCAGCAAAAATATTCTCAAATCATATTGCAAAATTTCTCTTTTACAATTATAAAAAACGAGTTAAATCAAGAAATTACTGCAAAAAAATGTTGATTTGAACAAATTTACATTGACCTATTATTATTTTTTTACCATGCCGATTATATCTGTGTCAGCTGAAGAATCTTTTAGTAAACTATTTAAGGAATCAAATAGGGCATGCAAGATCGATTTAAATATTTATCTTTAATTTCCGTCGAAAATGAAGCTCCCAACAAATTAGATCTTAAATATGCATATGAGTTTGCAGCGTGTAAAACGAGAAAAATCGTTTTAGATTTTAATAAGTTTAGTCGAGTGTTGCTTTAAACTTCTTAAATTTCATTAATATTTCCAACTTCGTTAATAACTATTGCTTGGTTAAGATTTAAAGTTATTTTATAGTTTTGCCATTTTTGATAAAAAGAAATATTTTGATGTTATATGTAAAATAAATAAAAAAATTAAAGCTGGTTGTTTAATTTTTATTTAGTGTTTGTGATTTGTGACGGAAAGGGGGGCCTACTTATGTATTTTGCGTTGGGGCCAAAATATTTTAGTTACGCCACTGACCAGGCTGGCCCCAATATGGATTTTAACGTTCCCTATGAAGCTACTCCTTCACATACGTGGTCAGCTTGACATCGGCAAAAAGCCTCGGGTGACGGAAGGAAACCGGAGAACTCTCCTGATCTCTCTAGGACGGAGATTCTGTCCAACGGAAGGAATTCTGTCCCACGGAAGAACCCTAGTTAAATTATAAACAATTTTAACCATCTAAAATAGAAACACTAGCGTCCCAGATACCTTAAAAAAAAGGTCGCTACACTCTAAATAAAATACATTTAAGGTAATCGAAGAAAATATTTTAACACATTTGCCAAATTATTACTTGACCTTTTAAGGTCGAATGATGGTCTAAAATACCAATGATAAAATCACGAGAACTTTTTCCCGTCCGTTCTGCTTCAAGGTATGGATAATAAGGAAGAAAAAGGACCCGTCAAATGACAAAAAAATTTTAGACGTCCGTCAGAAGGACTTTCGAGCACGTAGATCGATCAGGAACTCTTCCGAACTGCTTAGTCGATACTGTGTGGTTTGCGTTCGGTAGTAAGATAACTAGAGTATTGAAAACTTAGATCGACTAGTGAAAGCAAAATAAACGTATTACTGGCATTAGTAGCATTTACAATGCTACACTTGGTCATTTGATGATTATAATTGCTGACCAAATCAAACATTAGCCATTGTGCCTAAAAAAAACTAGGACATCAAAATGTAGTCTTAGAATATGTTTTCACAAGTGTTTTCATTTCATCTCGTATTGCATAATCTGAAAATGTGAATTTTTGTAACCAAGGTGACTTCTTAAGAATTAGCTCTTATAGCATTTCAACGTTGGTGGCATTCTCCATATAGCCTAGAAGTAACAGGATTACTATCCCACTTTTTTCGGCGTAATGGTAATAAAAACTAGGCTATAAGAAAAATATAAAATTTATTTGGAAAAGGTTATCGTCCATGCCATGAACGTTAAAAGGATTTAGGAGTTAGGAGAAGTTACATTTTATTGACTATACCAAAGTAAGGTTTTTTCCTTGCAAGGGTTAACAAATGTATCTTCTACACAGAAAATCAAACCAATATGTAGTAAAAGCTCAAAAGCACATCCTGTATAAGTATGATTTAAAAAACGTCTTTTCTAACTTCATATGTCATGGGTTTTTTTCAATGTGTTACTACATTTAAATACTATGTCTTAAGGCAAATAAGACTGAAGAAACATAGTAAATATTAAAAAAAGCTGATAATATGTTTCAGTTTATTGCAGAGTCTAGAGCAAAATTATTTATTGCTTGTTTTCTGATTGATTTACCAGGATTTCGCTTTTTTTTGTATATTCTATCGAAATTCTGAAAAATCCAAGTCTTGACTTGACTTATATAGTTAAATTCTCTTTTTTGCTGTGTGGCTAATCTGAGCCGAATCTTCAGCTTATCTTACTCCGAGTCACGGTTCTCTATCACTTGCTAACCCGGTCTTGTTACGGGCATATGGGGAGACTGTTATAGAAACATTTTACACTTGCCTGTGGTCCTCTAAATTTCAAAGCACCAAACCTTTTAAAATGTGTGATGCCCGAATCGAGAACCCAAACTAACCCAAATGCGGTCCCCAGCGTCTTGTCACGACATGGCCAGCAGTGTTACCCACTTCACCTACATGCCGTTTAATCCAATCCTATTTTAGTACCTATATAAAACACTTTAAGCTGTCAATAATGAGACATAATTCAGCTATATATTGCTTATATCTCGACCTGAACAGTGAGTAATCCGCATCCCATGCACATAATTTCGTCAGAACGTTAAATCATCTGACACCAACCGCTGGCGCTCTAGCCCTTGACCGACCTGTGTCACTTTGTCTGACTCTCCTCTTTAATGAGACTGGTTTGCAATCTATAGCTTTCAAACCTGGCACTATATTCAATAATTTAAGGATATTTTGTGACTTATAGATATTCTATGATTTAGATCTACATGGAATTAACTTTTTAGCAGAATATAATATGTTTAATTATTATACGTTTTTCCCTTTTTTATATGCTCATTTCGTTTGAACCATTAGCCGGTTTTAGCATCAAGACGGAAAGCATTTCACACCTTAAGCTCTGAATTAAAAATCAATCCTAAATCAGATTTTTCAGTCTATTATGCAGACGCCTTGATGCAATATTTTAAAAGAGTCAGCTGCTATTCCCATGTCACTCAAGCGTCCTTTCTCGATATTTCCGAATAGTCGGAAATCGATTCCAAAGCCAGTCGTAACGTTAAACACATTTATTTCCGGTTCACCCTCTTTTGTTTAAGTGCGACTTTTTCCTCCTTCCGCGAAAGCTCTCAAGAGAAATACATGCAAGCAAGGAAACATTGGCTTTTACATATTTTCGTGGAATTAAATTACTTTCACAAGGAAAACAAGGAGGAATGTAAAACATCTTATGGCAACGTGAGAGCTTTTAATATAAGACCTTTTAATTTTTTTCTATAAATTCATTAACCTGGAAAAAATGTTTGAATAATATACAAATAACTTGTTTTTGTTAACAGGATATAGCGCACATTCGAGCGGATTTGGTTTCGGTGACATATAGGTTGTGTCGATGTTGGAAATTTTCTTTTGAAGGAAGTGTCCTATAAAGCAGTTTAAGCCAAAAAATCGGAGGATCCACCACATTTGAGCAGAAAAAAAAGCCCTCAAAGTTCGAGTTTTGACACAAATTTCCAGGACTACTTCACAAAAGCACTAGAAACATAGGCACTACACACCTCAAAATCAATTCACCGGTAAAATATTAACAAGGTATTAACCCGGTCCTAACTCCAAGTTTAAATTAAATTTTGCTTGTAAATAACCTCCTTGTTAGTGTCATTTGTCACAATATTCAAATTTAACACTTTTAAGATGGCACCCTGTTGCCAGAGTTATTCTTAAGAAGATTACTGTAGTTTCGTTCGAAAAATTCATTGGAAAAAAAATATTTTTCTTTTATTTAG
>MU182712.1:0-38968 GCA_016904865.1 Pissodes strobi
TCTAACGTTATAAGCAAGGTCACAATCTAAGGAACTTTTAAACAATGTATACCTAAATAAGAATTACTTTCCAGTGTATGTACGTGAAGATACCTGCTTTTTTTAAAATATTGTTTAAAACCTAAATAGCCAAGTGACACACTGTGTAATTAAACACTCAATTTGACAACTTCTGTACAATATTAGATAAAATATTATTATTCCTCCCAGATTTGTTTACAATAAAAAATTATTGTTAAGTTGTTTCTACCTTATTTAAGAAATAAATCAATAAAAACACTACATTGAAAAATACTCTGCAAGAAAGTCACTTTGGTGGTTTAAAACCTAAATAGCCAAGTGACACGCTGTGTATTAAGATCCTCGATTTAACAACTTCACTAAAATATTGGAAAAATTTTATTATTCCTCCCAGACTTGTTTACATTTAAAAATAATTTAAGTTGTTTCTACCTTATTTAATAAATAAATCAATAAAAACACTCCATTGAAAAATACTCTGCAAGAGAGTCACTATGGTCTCTGTTTTAATCTTCAATTTATGGGATTTTCTTTAGAATCATCCGAAAAATATAATAAGTATCAAGTTTTTCATTGTTCAAAGCACCACAACAAATTATCTGGTTTTAAAATATCCGAAAATATCACTAAAAAAGCTAAACACACAACGAAATATAGAAGATGCAATGACAGCAATCGCGAAACGTTGATGAGACGACCGCGGAGCACGGGGCCATAGTAAATGAACATAGGCTCTTATGGGAAGTACCATCCTTCTCTAGTTTATTATTCTTGCCCCTGTACCACATGTGTTGCGTATTACATTTTTATCTACAACCGTGTTTTTAGAATACCTATTAATTTTTTTTAAAGTTGCAAATTAAATTAGATAGTCATTAAAGCAATATGTCGACCAATCTTTTGTAGGTAGGTACTTAATCGGCAATAAAAATTAAATATTTTATGTTTTCATGAAAATAATTTTTACGAGGTGTTACTAGTAGTTGTTTTAAAATAAGAATAAAAATTATTAATAAAAAATATATTTTTATTGTGGTCTATAATATATGTGATTTTTACCGCACTAGTGGAGTAAAGAACTACTTACCACCATGCTACTTATCGCATGGTTGTAGATAAACGTTCTTCATATTTCGTAGTTTTTTTTTTCAATGGAGGTTGTGCGAGCATCAAAAAATTATATAATATTTTTGCATTTATCTTATTGTAAGTATAGATTATAAACAATCATATTTTCATAAGTTTTAGAACATGACATTACACATAATATAGTCATAGTTACATAAAATATTACAAAAAAAAAAATCATTACATAAATACAGATGTTTTGGTGGAGAGAACTTATAAGGACACGGGAATTTCTCGTCAAGAGAAGCCACTCTCTCGTTTCATATAAAAAAAATATATATCGGGCGAAATTGATCCTTTCTGCTCGTCGAGATGAGACGAAAGACGAGTTTTTTCGGTCCCAGTGACATTAATGTTTTATTTAGGTCTTGAACTAGCTCTGATCCTCCGACGTCTTGGAGAGTTAATCGTACTAGTACGATACCATGAAATCCTACTTTTTTATATCGACTTTCGTGCAGTTCTGTTCGGCGTGCTGGCAACATAAAGTGAACGAACTTTATATTATCCCCGATAAATCTGAAATCTAATATTAACTATTGATATCGAATTTTTAGCCTTTTATTATAATATCAGTGTAATTATTCAGATGAGTCAGATGTTAAAGGCCATGGCAATTTTCAAAGTGACGAATGCTTTTTGCAATCGAATTTTTCCTCAAAGAAAGTTTACTTAATGTCCATAAAATGCAATGACTGTTTTCTAAATCTCAACAGTGCATTAATAAGATTAGGCGTTAAAAGATAAATGATATAAATGCATTTCTTCTATAAATAAATAAAATTTGAATTGTGATAATTGACCTGATATATTTCGTTAAGTAGGTATTTTAAATACGAAATGCCTGTAAATGTTTAAAATTCGTAGGAATATACAAAGGTATTGAAAGAAAGATTGATTCAATGAACGATGATATATATAAATGCGCTCGTCAAAATAAGAAGTGCATTTTATGTGATAAATAAAGCAAAGAGTGGTTAGCCGATTTTAAAAAAATCTTGCATGTAGTTCTATTATTTTAGCGAAGGACACAACAAAATTGAAGGTTAATTAGATGTTCATATCTTTTGGCAAATTTGTAATTTGTGACTGATTGACTCAAACAAATATTCAACTAACTATAATGGAATTGTGTAATATACTTAATTTTGTCTTGTTGACCAAGCACTGGCTGGGAAAAAATGAGCCATGTTATAATCCTGACTACAATATAGCATCAATATATTGCAGAGAACAAATTTTACATGGAGAATCTATGATTCTTGTACATAGGGAAATCTGTGATAAGTTTGTGATTGTGAATGTTGATTCGTTTGAAAATTGGATAGTTGGAAGGGAATTTGAATTCTCGATGATTTTGGCTAAGTGTTTTAATTTGTATGTTAATGTGTATCAAACGCCTTGAAGTGCTGGATTGCCTGTTCATCTTGATATTGTTCTGGCAGGTGATTTTAATATTTAACTTTATAGATGTGGAATCTGGCCACTGAGAGTCGCTGAATTGCTTTTTCAGGTCTCTAAACCAGAGTACAAATAATATCATTTATATTGTATCACAGATCTATATAGCTACGCAACAGATGCCTACTCCGGTATTAAAATTGTCGCTCGCCAATAATGCATTAAACTTAAATATTTTTCTATTTAGACGTGTTTTGCCCCGCAGGCCGTGCTGCCAAGTCGCGAACTGTAGTTTACCTTTCATAAACATATTATGGTATTACTCATTTTCTTGGCAATGCTATGATATTTATGTCAAATTAAAGTTCATTATCAGATTCAGTGAATGGTGTTTGCTTCAACATGGGCTAAAACTCACTTTAAATATCGGTGTAAAATTACAGATTTTGTTAAATTATACTGTAATATCTCTTATTTGTATTAAGTAACAATATTATCACTCAGGTTTTTGTTTCGAAGATCAAAGGAATTTTTGAAATGTTTATAGACATGTTAAAGTACCATTTAATTTTGTTTTAAACTCTACACCAATATTATAAATTTGTTCATTTAAATTGCGTTACATTTGTTTTCTTATTAATAAACTATCATACTTAATAAAAAATGTAAAAATCGTATTTTTCTTAAAAAATTGTTTGTGTTAATTTGATACATAACTATTAATAATAAAACTCGATGATTTGAGTGGGTCAAAAAGTCAGCCGATATATTGTTCAACGTGATAACTTGGCATCACCGACCCGTTCCTAGACGACTGGTTCACCCGCCCGCGAAAGCCGGTGAACATTTTTGGCCCGGGTAAAAAGCATTGGAAGAGGTATCTGTTGCGTACCTATATAGATCTGTGATTGTATCTAAACCTTAAAATGCATATCTGTACACCCAGTCGGATTACGCAGTTCTCTGCCACTATGACAGACTATTTTTGTTCAAACATTTAAGATGATCGAATTCTGGTCTGCAGTACTGTCACTTAGGGTTTGCCTGACCATGAAGCTGTTTTGCTTGCTTGTTCTACTAAGTCTGATATAAATTATAAAGAAAGAACTAGACAGGGTAGAATTTTTAGTAAAATAAACTATAATAGTTGTCAGGGTAGAGAGTCCTATTATTGAGCGATATAATACCTTGTCGACGAGCGGTTTTAGCGGAGCTATTCCTTGGCAAAATGTTAGGGTGAAAGATAGAAAACCTTGGATTACTCGTAGTATAAAAACCTCAGCAAAAAAATTAAGATCTTTACATTCTATAAGAAAGTATCACACTAACAATCAGTTTTTTGTCGCACATTTTAACTAGTATAAACGAATTTGTAGAAGGGTGATTAGGGCAAGAGAATTTTATAATATGGATAGAAAATTGAAAGTGCAAATTTCAAAACAAAAAGGAACTGGGAAATAGTTAACCAAGTGAGAGGTAAGGCCAACTTGTTGCAGAGTGGTATTAAGATTGCTCCAAACATCCTTAATTGCCGAGTTAATTACTTTTACTGCACGATATGGTGTAAAGAATTGAATAGTTGGGCGTCACTTTGTGACCAAATCTAACTCATTCGCCAATTTGTCATGATAGTTAATTTATTTAATTAATTTTTTATCCATGAGACTTGTTTTAATTTTCTTCGGGCATTGTTCGATGTTCTCTTATTAACAATTTTTATATTTTTGGGCGCCAGAGTTCCTAGAGACGATGCGAACTGAATATAAATATTTAGATATCAATAATTATAAAGATAAGAATGTCAGAAATTTGCCCTTATAATTCGTGTCTCACAGACGTCAATATTGCGATAAATTAAGCAAAGGAATTTTAAAACAACTATATATTAATTTTATAATTAAATTACAAATATGATGATGAAATTTGAAAAATTGAAATTATATAATCAGATGTAAATATAACTTATGAAATTGTTTGAAATATAGTTTTTGAATAAATTGACTAGCAATGAGAATGTAAGTTAAAATTATTAAAAAATTTAATAATATCAGATCGTTGGTCTTTACAATCGATTAATCTTCTGACTGATACTTAACTTCGTTAAGATATTCTGTAACCATGCTATCGTGTTGGGATCTCCACTGGAACCTCTTCTGACTGTACCTATGTTCAATTGAGTTAGGGTTATCCAGGACTTATAGGTATTCCATGTGACGATTCCCACCAATTTGCATGGTACAGCTGTCGTCGACGTCTCCAATCAGTCATAACATGAAAGAAATAGACAAGTCTTAGACCAACGTATACTGCTAATTAACTAATGTTCAAGGAAATATCGTGTGGACCTCAGTTAGACTGTTACATAGGAGGTAGCAATCAACAATTTGAAAATTTACTGGTTACAGCAGGTATAATCAGAACTTAAATTACAATTTTAAGTTGAGCAAAAATTATAAGTAACTACTGTTAAGCAAAAATTGTAAATAATTACTGTTACTCAAGATATTCTTCTTCTTTACTTTAAGATATGAAATTCAAAAGAAATTATGACTGAAATTTAAAATTCAAAAGAAAATTATAGAACTACGTTCCAAACAGTGGCTCTCGGTAAATCTAAATAAAAGATAACTTGAATTTAATGATAAATAGAAAAATAGAGGTACAACCTCTCTATAAACGAGTCTTATAACTTCAAATAAGTAATTTCTATTACTCTTTTATATGTGTATGGCCTTTGGCACATAAACGATAATTGAGCCTAATTACGCCTCAATTAATTAAAGATAAAGATAAGGTAATCACTATTTCGCACTGAGATAGAAATTTAGATAAAAGATAAAAAAACAGGTAAATTTACACATGTGAGATAAACCTCTCATAAATGTAAATCAATGTCGGTACATCAGTGTTAAGACGAGACAGGGCGAGTGCTAATAATTATATGCTTGATGTAACAAATAAACTGAAAATTTAATTAAATAAGCCTGGAAAGAAAAAATATTAAAAATATTAAAACAATACTATGAGGGAAAATTCGAAGAAATTCTATCGAAATTCGATTTACTACCTTTACAGGAACATATAAAACTTACTCCAAGAATTTCCCAAATAATACTGTTCAATTTGAATGGAAATCCGTAAAATAAAGTGCGTGACCGCTAAGCAATGAAATAATTACGTTCTCTGTAAATTTGGACTAAACCATTATCAAATTACATGAATTTGACTAATAGGAGACGCAATTATCCACCAATAAATCGGTATCTTAACCCAACGGTCACTACAAAAAATTTAAGATTATTGAAGCTCTAAGTTAATTGAAAGTGTAATATAAAAATGCTAAATTCTTGCTTTAGCCAAATACGATTAAGCGAATCAGAAACGATTATTAATTTTAAATTTAAAAATGAAAAAATTAGTAAAATATATTGCAAGTTGAATAATGAATAATAATGACGTTCAGCAAATTATGTTTTTCGATGTTTTAGTTGGATAGTTTATATCATGTGACTGCCACTATAGGGCACGCTGAGTCAAACCAAAAAAATACTCAATATATACTAAATATAGTAATTACATTAAATTCATAAATTGTAGATATTAAATAGCGTACTACGCTCTCCAGTTACCAACTACATGAGATAAGCCCGTTCCCGAATAGATGTCAATACCACACATAGTAATCTACCGTGAAACAAATCCACAAATTGTAGGTATAAACCAGCGTACCTGTGATTCTTAAATAATTAGTTGCACGAAATATACCCATTCGCGAATAGATGTCACTCGCGATTCATATCCCAAACATCGAAAATCATTCGTAATTAAACTGAATTTAGTGGAGCGGAATAAGCTAATATTCCGTTACTTCAGGTTTGAATTCGGCGAGGCATCCAATGGATTATTTGGTGGATGTTCACGTTCCCGAAATTTTCACTCTGGAAAGTACAAATGTAGAAGAAATAATGTTGATATGTAATGAAGTAGCAAAACAGGAATTCCGCATGTTATGATGGAATCTCTGTGAGAATTTAGGGTGCTTGCAGGAGCCTGCATTGCATGCGCTTGTATGTACAATTAACCAATCGTTTACGGTAAGTGAATTCCCAACTTGCTTAAAGGCTGCCGTTGTTATTCCGCTATTTAAGGGAGGTGATCCTTCCAACTTTGGTCCCATTTCCAATTTATCCACGCTCTCAAAAGTCATTGAGAAGATGGTAAAGAAGAGATTGATGATGTTTTTGGAAGATGCCAAAGTATTAAATCCTGTCCAATTTGGTTTTCTCTCGGGGAAAAATACAGATGACGTCATTTTCTCTTTGCTCCATTAAGTCTACCTAGGCTTAAATAGAGGCGAGAAGGCAATAATCTATGCTTTTTCCAAAGCATTCGATTGTGTGGCTCAAGGAGTGTTGGTGCGGAAGCCGAATCACTATGGTTTTGTCGAGCTTCCAATAAAATTGTTTTTTACCTATCTTATGGGAAGAATGTAAATGGTAAGGGTGGATGGCGAATGCTCTATTAAGTCACTTATTACTAGAGGCGTTCCTCAGGGCTCGTTTATGGGGCGCATTTTATTTTTGTTATATTTAAATATTAGCAGCGTTGAAGATCCGGGTTTCGTTCACCTTTTTTGCGGATAGTATTCTTTAGAATGGTGAAGATAGAGACGACCTGAAAATAACTACTGATAGGAACCTGCGCGAAGTTAAGTTTTGGTGTGATACAAATTTGCTGGTTTTAATGTATATAAAATCAGTATGATCACCTTATTCACCTTTGGAGTTTGCTCCAATGATTTGTGCTTGGGGAATCAAATTATAAAAATACACCCCTTAAAAATTTTTTGGAATCACATAAGGGCACTAGAAAAGAAGCTATCTGCTGCTTGCCTTGCAATCAGAATAGTTTGTAATGAGCTTTCTTATTCAACTGTGAAAATGGTATAACACACACTCCTAGAGTCTCATGTGACATATGGTATTGCTTTTTGAGGATTCACTAGCAGGTAACTGTTTAACACGATACTTGTTTTGCAGAAGAGAGGGATTCGATATTTGTGTTAGTTTGTGTTAGGTTGTGGGTAGTGAGCTGTCAACCACTATTTAGGGAAAAAAATGGAACTGTACCATGTCTGTTTATTTTGGAAACTGTGTGTCTTGTGTATAAGAAATGTTCCGGTTTGGGAACTCGGGATAATGTGTACAATACTAGAGCTAGTTTGAATACTAATATGGGCTTGCCTATACCTAAGTCTGCTTTAACCAAAGTTGACAGAATTAAAAATATAAGTTGGTGCACTAAGCGCCAATTCAATGAAATCGTCATATCAAAGGCGAGCCGAAGACGCAAAAAAAAATGTAGGGGTATTGAGGCAATAAGAGCCGAGTTTGACGCGATTTACTACGGTCAAAGCGCTATTGGGGAACATAGAATAAAATTTCCCGGTTTTTCAAGCTCTTAATGAAGAGACTAAATCCACATACATGTTAGTTCTACACGCAAAATCTACTTTTCATGTCAATATTGTAAATAATGATAATTAAGTATCCAATAAACCAATACTTTCAAAATAGATACTCTCATCACAACCTTTGACAAAAATACGTGTGGAACTTAAGTTACCTGATAAAAGGATACATTGGTGGAAATATTTTCGGAACAATTTCGTTTTTATTCTAATCTGTTTTTTAAACAGCCTTCAGCTACTGTAATAGCCTTCAGCTACTGTAATAGAGTGCCACACTCCATGTAATACAATTCCCTGAAAAAGTAGTATATATACATTTCCGAGTTTGGCAAGCCCTGATATAATATTGTACGACATTGTCCCAAATATGTTGATGCCCATAAACATTTTCCTTACTAGCCTGTAGCTGATAAGAAATTTATACACTTTTAGAAAACTGCCGTGTTTAAGAAAATACAAAATGGTTTTTTTATACCCTGTGTCATGTCGTATAAGTGAAGAGTTTATTATCCAAAAGGTTAATAGTAAAGCTTTTCCCATCAGTACCAATAAAATTTACCACTTTCGAGAGAAAAAGTCGATTACAATGGATTTTTAGAATATGGATAGCCCAGGGGATTAGTTTGGGTTAGTTCATTCATCATATGCTGTAGTTTGAAGCTGATATTTAGTGGAATGGGCACTAATTTGACTTATTTCAAATTTTTAACTTCTGGATATCTGCACTTGTTTTTTTTTCTGTGGAACTTGCATATTTCGATTTTTTTCAGGGAATTGCTATTCAAAATAGGTATTGTTAATGATATGAAAAACTACGAAAATCGTGTGTCCGTATAGCGTTCCAAAACCTGCAGCATTAAGACGGCAATAGTTTATTTTTTATAAATTCCAAAAACAGAAAGTGTACTGCTTAATTTCGAGAATCCAACTAGCCCAATTTCTAAAGCTTCATCATTCAGAAGTTACACTGGGCATTGATTCAGAAAAACCTCTGCAACTCTTCTGGTGAATATTGGAGGGGATATTTCAGGCTTTAAAATGCCACGAAGTCATCAACCGTAACAGAAGGTTATAGGTCTGGAAAATTCTGTTTGTACTAAACTTAATGCCGTAAGAAAGATCTGTATCCTTGTGGATAAGAATATGTGGATCCACAAGCATTTCTGTGAACATACCCAGATAAATATTTGTTCGAATTCGAAAACGGGTATTGCATTTATATTGAATAATAATGGTAATATTAGCAAATACATTCAGTTGCTTTAAATTGTATAGTATCATTATTTATGTTATGAGAGAGAGTATAAAAGGAAAGAGACGAAAACGAAATATAGCAATAAAAAGAAGAAAACTTGTACATAAGTTCAGCAAAACCGAGTGAAAAAAGAATTAAAATGTTGATTAAAATGATATGAACCGTTGTTTGAGTAAAGGAGTACTCAAACAACATATGAACTAATTTTAACCCATTAATGGATTAGCCACTTTATTTGGCCAATTAAAATGAATTTTGACGCATTTATATTTTGTGTTCGATAAAAGTATATTATTCTACGAACGTGATAGCTATTACCCATAAAGATAGTAGTTTGGGTTGTAATTAATCCGAATGAGTAATATCCATTCTATGCGAATAAAATACTATGCTTTTTGTACGATCCTATCTTTGAAAAAAATCGCCTAATCCAAATTAAACTCAAGGCGAATTATTATTTTTTTCAATAAATTTTGAAAATAACAAAAGTAGAACATATAGAGGTTCATTGGAACTTGTTTAAAATTAATGTGCTTTATTTAAATAAAGTATATTCCCTGATAGTAGTTGCAAAATAATTTAAATTCGAATCATTTTTAAATATCCTGAAATATTATACTATTTGCGACACTTTGATTAATAATATAGATGTATATCCAAGCATTTATAAAGCTTTAATATCAGTACTTATAAATGAGATTTGCAAAACAATAGTTTAAATTCATTTCAACTATAATCAATTTTCAATAGTTATTTACAATATTCTACAGTTCTTTGAAGATTTTGTGGAATATTAAATATATTTTTATAATTTTACAACTAACGAACTAATACTTCGCGTATGTTCCAAAAATATTTATTACTCACTGTTTTATGGGAGCAATTTTATTGCTTCCTATGTATAAGTTAAATTAAAACTTACGAGTTCTTTTGTTTACTCTGCTGAAATTTGCTTTATTTTGCCAAGAAGCCGATTTCCTGGGATTAGGAAATAACCTCGATTACGCAACATTTTAGTGTTATAAAACAAACACTTTTAATTTCGATGCTGAAATATAACAGTACTGTACATTGCTTCCACTAGCCTGGATTTAAATCATTAAAATTTATAGATGTTCTACATGTGGCAAATCGAATGGTTTTGAGGGTCTTTATAATATTAGTTATTAGCGAAAAAATCAAATTACTTTTCTCATTCTATGGAGGCTGTTTTCAGTTTCATGACCCTCAATTTTTTGGCTCTGCAAAGCAAATATTTCACAGTGCTTAGAAACATTTGCCCAGGTGTCTGGAGAAAATTTTAAAAAGAATTCCTGCCATAGATTGGTAACCCTATGTTTTCATTTAAATGTAGATTGTGAACTTTATTGAGTCTCATTATGTTCTTTTTTTGCCATTTTTTTTATCAAAATAATATTATTTTGCTCGAATTTGAGTCAGAGCTGAAATGTGTTAATTAGCCATTCAATTTTGACCATGTTTCATCATTCACTGTTTTATGGTAATAGCGGTAATTGCTATTTAAGATTAAAAGCATAAATTAGTAACCTGGCGTATTGTTAGAAAAAAATTCCGCTCGAATTTAATAGTTATGAAGGGTTTGCCTTTTTGTTAGATTAATGTATCCAACATGGAATCTGAGACGCAATCTAATCAATTTGCACCTGTGTGCGCGAATTTGAGATATTGTTTGCAAAATCATGAATGTTTTGAATATTATCTGGAATCGAAGACAACGGATTTTTTGAAATAGTCGGATCAAAAAACATATTCACGATTATTTTACGCGAGTGTTGTGTTCGGTAAGATAATTTCACACTTAGTGATGCTGTCGAGACGAGAGATTCTCGTCTCTCGTCTCGTCTCCTCTCGTCTCTACGAGACGAGAGAGATATTTGGAAATGTTTAAAACGGTACCATTTTGTTTGAGATAATAATAAGAATAAGAACAAAATATTCTGGAATCTTACTTACTCGATAAGGCCTTAAAAATATAGTATCGCCTTCGCATTAAAAACCTGAAAGATTTTTGTTCAAATTTCATCAGTAAAAAAATCGTTTATATAGTAATATAATAATATAATAATTTCCAACAACTTTTCTTTTATCTTTTTTATATTCTTTTTATTTAGATATTATTGTAACCTGTATAAATTCTAATTTATGATCGTGCTAATAAAAATAGTATTCTTTAATGCGCTTGCCCTAAAAACCGTGAGGTGCAAAGTAGTAGGTTTTTAGAAATAAGAACAACAGTAGAGATCTTGCCAATTTGCTGTAATATAAAAATTGTAATTAAATTTAAATTCTAATATATCTTCACCAATCGAAATTTAAATTATCCAGAAGAACCCTAGTTCACAATATAAATCGAGGGAGTTACATTTCCATAACTATGTGTTATTGAAAGTGTCCAGCACACTTACTTACCTTTGTCTTACCTCTTTCTATAATTTTTTTTTAATAAAACGCTAATCTTAAACATTTATTTTCATTTTAAAGGCACAAAAAAGATTATGTTAAAAAACCAACCAAAATAAAAAAAATTAACAACGCCTAGTGTTGGGTGATTTTTTATAACGTCCACCCTCTTCAACTTTTTTGTGCCACTGTGTAGAACAAAGTTTTGACTGGAAAGCTATGCGTTTGAGAAGTAGTTTGTGCACACTACATATGTTTCTATACAAGGTGTTGAAAATTGCTTAAAAATAAGTTGCATTGAATTAAAAGAATGTTTTTACACCATTTTAAAAAATAAGGTTACTATAAATTGTAAGATGACATAATGAACACGTAGAAAGCTACAGCTTAAATAAATCTTTAAATTTTTTATTGTGAAACTTAAAGTATAAAAATAAAATTAAAAAGAAGCAATTAAAAAAAATCTATTATTTAAATAATTTTAAATACATTTCTCTTCTTTTTAAAGCTCTATCGGCCAGAGTAAGAATGTGTCAATAATCTGATTTTTCATACCAAGAAACCGCCGTATGCCAATTTTCAAGGTAATACGCCAAAAAATGCATAAAATATTAGACAAAAACGATTTTTAACATTAACACCCTGTATATAAAGAACGAACCTATGTTAATATATACTTTTAATTCGTAAAATAACCCAAGGAATAACCCCCTTTAACCCAGTATATTTTGTTATGTTTTATGCTTTTTTAAATTGAATATTTAGTATTTACGAGGGGGTCGAGACGAGACGATAAAATGGTTATCTCGAGCGAGAGAAAGCGTTCTTTTGCCGAGACGAGAGACATTTTCTCTCGGCTGACAAGACGAGACGAGAGAAGGCCTATTCTCGTCTTCTCTCGTCTCGACGGCAACACTATTCACACTGTAATCATGAATAAAATTCAGGATATTAAGCAGAATAAAATACAGAGTGAGGCAACTAACAGCATTCTAAACAAAAATTACATCCGAGGTATTAATAGATGTTCAGTAAAGACCGGATTTTATGTATTTTGCATTGCAGAATATTATATGCATTTTTGCATTTGCATTTGCATTTGTGTTTTTGAAGGAGAAATGCATATTTTAAGAACTATTGTATATTCAAGCATGTTTTGGGTTTATGTGTTATTTTTTACCTTTTATATACTTCATGGACTAAGCCTTATTCAGAACTTGTTTTGGACGGCGATCATGCTTTTGCAAGCCATGTTCAAAAGTTGCTTACTAGTCGAAGAAAGTCCAAATAGACTGACATTAAGACTCCGTCCCACATTGTTAAGGTTATTAAGATGAAGTCCGGTCCCATTCAGTCAGCGTTGAAGCAGTCTTTTAAAACTAAAAAATTAAAACCATGGACAGCTGCCAACAAAATTGCCGTCATTAAGCCACTTCAATTAATAGAATTCCCCATTATTCATAGACAATTAAAATAAATGCGTGCGACGCTGAATCTCATCAACCAATCCCGAAATTGTATGCGACGGAGCCGGAAACAAAGCCTTCTACCATCGACTTAATCTTCACGCGCCAAATTCAATTTGTTGAAAAATTAATGAAGTTATTTACATTTATTATAAAGACAATAAATAAAATTTTAAGCCAAATAGCTTGAAAACTTCGGTAAAAAATCAACAAAACTTAAAGCAAAATAAAGATGTTCATATGAATCTGTAGCAGTTTCCACTTACAATCTTCTAGAGCTTGTATTATATCCAGATATTTTTTCAATTTTCTTAAGCCGTTGGTCGGTGGCAACTTTCTAATTGTAAAAAAAAATCCTGTCCAAGGAAAAATTTCCAGATTTTTAATTTTAGCACGATAGAGATTCCGCAAGAAAATTTTGTACTAAAATTATTTGAGAATGAAGACATTAAAAATGTTTGCAAGACATTGTAGGCTATTGCCGGTTGCACAAATGTACCATACTTTTATTAAAGCATATTTATTTAACATAGTGAAAGAACCTAACAATTTTCTTAGTCGAATTGACTCTTGTTTTGACCACAAATCTAGCGTTCAAAATAATAAACTGGAATTTCTAAAGCATTTGGAGTTAGTTGACAAAATTGTAAAAAAGTACTGTAACTATAAAAAATATCTTTTTATTCTTGGCATACTAGGGAAGTTTCTTCTTAATAATCATACAGGTAGGTGCTCATGAGTAAATTAATTCCGAGAAGATTTGGTGGTTGTAATCAACTAAATAGCGTATTTATTGATCACGTATAAAGCGAACCTCATTTATTGATTTTAGGTATGTCAGCATCGATAAAAATTTCGTTTTTCTAAATAAAACGGTGATAAAAAAAATTAAATACATCTCTCTGACTTTTAATGGCCTCCGCTTTGCGTCAGGCATTAAATAATATGCATCTCTCGCAATGAAAATGTAAGTAACTATTCCATATTTCAAACTATCTGGAATTGCCCAGAAGTGTGACATCTAATAATGTCGCCAATACTTCCAGTCTATACAAATGATCCAAATGGTTCGTGATATTTTTCCGAACTTTGGGGACACACTTCATATTAATTATAAACTAAATATTAAGGCTTTACTGTAGCGAAACGTAACCACCAAGCTTTTTTGTACATTTTTCTCAAATAAAATCTTACGGCGAGCCTTTTTCAACCCACTGTGAACGTCGGGAAGTACAAACTTCAATAATTAACCTTTAACATCATCTTGTTCTGCCTTCTTGTAGCAAGGGGCTGAATTACCATGATTTTATAAAAACCCATCCAAATCTTTCTCCTGGATCGAGCCTTTTGCTTCGACTAGTTTTAAGAATATAAATAGTAAGTGACGTTGAAAATCAGTTTTTATATGAATATTTAATTGATTGCCATCTAGCTATTACAATGAAGTTTCATGTGAATTTTAGGGCTGTTCACGTTCAATCGAATAATGAATGATACGCCTCTGCTTCAATTGAAAAACAAATCTTCGTAACTGTATATTTTCCTTCGATTTAAAAAATCGACAGTCTTTAAAAATACGTCATACATCGCTGGTGTCCTATTCCATGTTCCTCTTCAACGTGAGTTTAATCATTGCCACCTTTACCCAAGTCGGCTATGGTTTAATTAACTAAACCACGATACACTTATCGTGAACTAAACCATATTCTCTTAAGCTAATCATATCTCTAAATACCAAAATATCTAAATAAATTATTTTCTTTTTCATATATAGGACTAGGTTTTTAATTTAAAGTATGATTATTAATTGATTACTAGAGCAAGTAATTAGGTCTCCGTGTGTGTCTATAATATGCATATGCATAATGCAAGCAACGCGCGCGCCTGCAAATTACATCAAAATTCTTTTAAAGGTCAGAATTTAATATATGACAGCATGCAGACTAAAGAATATGTACCACTTGCATTACCATATTTGGTAACGGGGTCAGACATTTCATGCTGTTACTTATCGCTAAAATTTAAAAACGAAAAGCAGCTCATAAAGCTTCTTAAATGACATAAATTAAGTCGTCGAATGTGTAAACTGTATAAGATATTTATTATAAATTTACTCTATAGTTTTAATGAAGTCAAATCCTGACATAGGTTTACAAAAGTTAAATAGGTACATTTCACATACATATTTAAATTGTTTGTAGATAAAACAGCTGAGCATTTTTTTGCGAAATATTGAGTTATCATCGCATTTTTTATTTTCACCAGTTTAAAAAGTATTTTTATGCATAATTGCTCTCAATATTATATTTCTTGACTCACCGGACCAGGGCCTATTTTTCGAATAGGCCAGGTAGGCCGTGCCTAGGGCCCACAAAAGGATCTTTTAATGTTCGGCACGTCAATGCGTCAAAGGTTTGAAAGGTGCCGAGAGTTTTGAGACGCATTTGGCAAAGGCCTTTTAATTTTCGGTGAATTGCTTTCAGTGAACATAGTGGTGCAGTGGTTAGACGCTGTGTTTGTGATGCGGCGGCCCAGGTTCGATCCCCACCAGTGGCGAGTGATGTTTTTTGCTTTTTTTAAGGTTATGTTTGTTTCCTTTTTTTAAATTTGAGTTAGTTTTCTAGCGAGTTTTGTTGCGAGCGAGCGAAGCGAGTGGAGGGCCATGCGTGAAGTGAAATAATAGTCAATGTTTCATAGGAATTATACACATGCGCGAAGCTTCGCAATAGACATCCATTTCGGTGCACCTATAAGCTTCTGGTTTCAAGTGCCGCAAGATGCTCCGCCGCCGGTCCGCCCTCACGAAACACGCCGTAGTGCGCAGTCACAAGGCGCGGCATGCTTTTGTTTTACCATATAAACAATGGTTTTACTTTCGGTTATTCGGTTAATAGTTCATGCAGTTAGAGTTTCGTAGACATTGTGAGCAAACGTAAAAGTGTAAAGTGCAAATAATTATTTTTCAAAAGTAAATATTGTTTTTCTAACTGTTAATTTGAACAAAATATATTATGAAATTTTGTAGGTTTAAATGAAATTTCCTAAAAAAAAATCTTTTACTTTATATATATTATTTTCTTATTGAACTTGTTAACTTGTATGCAATATTATAGTAGATTTAAGAGTTACATTTTTTTTAGGTTTCTATATCTACATGCTTCCTAGGTCACATTTAAGCGACAGCAAAAACGCAAGAAGAAAAGAATAAGCGAAAATGAACGAGAAAAGCTAAAAGGTGCAATGTTGTTTTTTCTTGCGACTTCACGTGAAGAAGTGCAATGGAGAAACGTTTATTTCTCCAACTTCCACGGCTACAGAAAAAAACTTCCATGACTCTCTTGAGGTGTCTGTGAATACTGACAAATTTACCGAGATTTCACAACTGGAAAAATCGTATTACTTTGATAGCTCGTTCCAGCAGGAAAATAAAACTGTGATTGATGCATAATTTCCCAGCGACGGGGACGTAGCAGAATGGTCTGAATTCCTTAGTGTAGAATTTCAACAATATTTTATAAGTAATCGGCCAAATCAAAATATTGATAAAATTAGAGGATGTGTAAAGCAGAATGACAATAACAATACAAAGTTCCGCTTTTTATAAAGATAAGGTTAACACCAAGAAAGTTGTTCAAGAAAGCTTAGTATATAGTCCTAAATCCGGTCATATATAATGTATAGTATATTGTTACGTATACAGACTATTTAGTAGGAAATATCATCTTGATTTGATATGACCAGGAGATCCCTTTATGGAATTGTCTGGTCGCCGGTATTGTGCTAGTTCTTTTATCGTTACCCAGGGTGCACGTATATTATTACTACTACGGACGTGAACTAGCATTACACGCCCTTTTATTTTACTGTCTTTCTCTTTGTGACATGAAGGTGCCATACGCTAAATAAATAAGTAGGAAATGTATGCATCTTACTACTGGATATTTCAATGATTGGAAAAATGTAAATGTCAGTTTAAACCAATACGAACGATCTCCTTTCGTCTATTAGTATATTAATTAGCAGAAATTTTGCAGAGGGTCGAGTAGACAGACATTATGGAAACAGTTTTTTGCAGGAAATAGAATATTGGATCGGCTACCAAAATATTTTCAAAGAAAAATGGAAACTTCTTAAGCTCTTTAGAATTTCTAAGTGAATTTGATCTATTTTTGGCAACGCATTTACATCATGTGACAACCAAGTGGAAATGTCAGTTAGCTCTCCCCATCTGTTTGTAATGAATTCACTACACTTCTAGCAAGAGAAGTTTGAAACATTCTCAACGATTGATTTGGGTGCTACAAAATACTTTTTTAATTGTTGACTTGATTTCTGACATGCCTCATATTGACCAAGTCACTTTAATTGTTCAATACGCTTTACCGAACGAGAAACCATAGGATAAATTTTTAGGCTCAGAGGCTATAAATGTGATTCTGTGTCAATTAAAAAGTCTTGACATGAATATTGATTATTGCCAGGGACAAAGTTATAGTAACGCGTCAAGCATGTCTTGAAAATATAGATATATATCAAAAAGTGCACATTTCGTACCATGTTCTAGCCATTCATTAAACTTGATGAGCAACAGTACTGCGGAAAATTCTTTGGAAGCAAGTACATAATAATATTTTGATCAGGTCCAACATTTGTACAATTTTTCTCAGCGTCTACATAGAGATGGAGTGTTCTACAAAAATATTTGATAAAAATCAAACCTAAACCATTTGGTTTGCTAAAAAACAATTAGATAGCAGATAGTCCGCTAGAGCCGACGCTGTTAAATCTCTTGCAACTGGTTTTAATGGAGTTAAAATGGCTTTAATCTAATTGCGTGAAGATATTAACCAAAAGAATTCCACCAGGTCAGAAGCCAAATACATTTTAAAGAAGGGTAATTCATTTGAGTTTGCTCTTAAGATTATTATTTGAAACAAGAAATGATCAAAGCAACCAGCAAATCTTTGCAAGAAATTGAAAATAACCTCACTGTAGTATGCGAACTTTATAAGAGTTTAAATATTTTTGAAACAAATTTACGAGAAAAAATGGGGAAATTGAAGAAGAGCCAAAAAATCATCCTAAGAACATATCGTATAAAGATGAAACTACCAGAATACGGAAATGAAAGAAAAAATGTTTTGAAGAAAATTCTTCTGAGGAAATGGATTTTGTGGGACAAAACTATCAACTATTTTTGCGGAACAAGAAAACTTTTAAATAAACACCTTTTTGTAATTTGCGACAAATTAGTCATGGAGTTCAAAATAAGGCAAGAATCGTACAATTCTGTTAATGATATTTTCAATATATTTTTTGCGGATAATTCCAAAGGGGATTTAAAAAAAAATCTTGAAAATATTGAACACTATTATAATCAGGATATCGATGTCAATGACCTAGAAAATGAATTAATGCAATTTAAGGAAATATATAAATCTAGCAACAATGTTCAAAATCCTGAAAAAATGTTAGTTTTTAATCGAAACTAACACTAACGCAACATTTTCCAATGTTGAAATATTACTTCGAATATATTTGTCAATACCAATAAGTAACGCGTACGGTGAACGATCATTTTCCACTCTAAAAAGGGTAAAATCATATCTTAGAAATTCTTTGAACCAAGATAAGTTATCATGTTTAGCCTTTCTGAATGTGGAAAATGAGTTACTAGAAAAGATAGATTCTTACGAAATTATAAACCAATTTGCGGAAATAAAAATGCCCAAAAGGAAAATTTTAATATTTTAATGTAATGCGCTTTAGGTCAGTAGGAATATTGGTTTTGGATTATTTTTTCTATTAAGGCCGTTTTTTAATATTTTATTATTTGTGTTTTGTCTTAGTTCTATTATTGTATTTATGTTGTGATATCTATTTTATGTAACAAAATGATAATATAAATGTTATTTTCTGACAGTACTACTTATTGTTATTGTTTTTTGTTCTATTTCTGATACCATACCCCAATGTAAAATAACGAAAATAATTCGAATGTCATAAATCGTAGAAATGATCGGGATGCAAAAGCGATCTGTACTACATGGCAACGTTGCCAAACGTATAGAATTACCCATGAGAGCCAAAAAAGTAGTAGTTATTTGTAGTTCTACAATAACGACCGTGGAGGTACTGCTGCGTTGTGAAAAAGTGTCGTGAAGTGCACCATCTATGCATGTTTCGATACTTGGATAACGTTGACGGTTTAAAGCCATATAACAGGTCACAGTATCCTCAGGGGTATATTATAGACCTTGGCCTTTCGTGGCATGTGGCACAAAAAAATGTGTTTACTTTCCAGGAATTTGCCTCCAACGGCTCTAGTGATTCAGTGGTACGATTCCGCGTTTGTGATACGGCGGGCGGCCTGAATTCCATTCTCGTCGGTAGCAAGACCTTTTTTTAAGGTTATGTTTGGGTTAGTTCTTTTTTTAAATTTGGGTTAGTTTTGATTAGTTTTGTTTGGTTGCGTCCCGGAAGCGTATAGCCAGTTCCTACCATTCTACAACACACTCATCCCAAAAGTCGCGCTGTATCGTGGTATACATTGCCCAAGAGAACCTCGTGTACACGAAGGACAAATCCTACCACGGTGCAACGCTCTGCGCTGTGTAGTGGTATACTCGTACATTGACCGAGAGAATAGCGCGTAAGTGAAAGACAAATCCTACCATGTTGCAGCGCTACTCTCCGAAGCGCTTCCCTCCGAGGGCGCTGTTAATTAAGAGGTTAATAATTCTAGGTAAGTTGAGGAAGTTATAAGGACTCATTTAGTTGATTTATTAATAAGAAAAATAACAACAATAATGACACCTATGCTATGCTTATGTAGTTATCATAATGTATACACGTATTTGTAAATAATTTTAAAAATGAGTAAAAAATGGCATTTTAACAAAATTCAATAAAAACTAATACTGTGAACCATGTAACTTTCTATTAGGTTGTGCCTTAAATGTTAACGGCAAGATTTATTTTTCTTTTTTTTTTGGTCTTCCTAATTTTATTCATTGTTTGTGGGACGACCAGCCTGAATCCGTTTCGCGCCTGAATGCAAACTTGGCCTAACTTTGTGCCGCAATATTCAAGTTGGCGTGACTCCTATTTTTCGATAATTGTGGTTAGTTCTAATTTTCATTAAAAAACATTCTACTTGGGCTGGAGTTTTAATTTTAGCTAAAACATTATTTATTTTTTGAATGGTATTGGTTATATTAGGCGATCCGTTGAGGGAAACCATTTCAGTTATTCTTGAAAAATCTTGGGAAAAGTTTTGGACAGCTTCCTGATGTATTTTTTTTTAAATCATCATTTTCAGTAGACTTATTTTGTGTATCATTTTCATTGTCTATATTTCATCCAATTTGTCAATCATTCTAGGTTCAGGTAACATATTTTGAGAATCATTGTGAATATCATCCATGTTTTAAAAAACTCTGTAGGAATGTTTTCTTTTAAAGCAAGTTTAACTAAATCTTGTTTATCATCTATTGTTAATAATGGTGCCGTGTGTATCCTAATGCCGTATTTTTCCTGAACTGCATACACTTGACCAAATGGACAATCACACATTGCAATATCAGTGTATATTGTATACAGTAATTGATTGTACGATTGTGATATCACCAGGTAAACATTTCTGTCAATTTCAGTTACACGTATACCTTGAATGTTTTTAGAAAATTTTAAATATGCAAGTTTGTTTGAAGTTTGTCGCGAATTAGCATATTGTAAAAGGCGCCCTTTGTGATAATTTTCGAAAACCTTAACTATAAAGTCAATTAAAGCACAAGAATTAAAAGATCGACAGGGTTCCAGTACGATGTCTTTAAATATGCGGATTGATGACTTCACATAATTATTCATGTTGTTCCTTCGAGTAATTCAGTCAATGCGGTAATGCAGGCACCACTCTTGACGACGGCTTCAATATGCATCAAGATAAATTTTTAAATTTTGATAATTGTTATCAAAATTGAATCAAGTTTTAAAAATATCCCGTACATTCTTCATCAGTATCCGTAAAAATCATTAATCTAAACACTAACATATTTTTTTTCTAGAAGGCTAATTTTATGAAATATTCTGGCTGCACTAGCGGTCATTCCATCTTCAAAATATTTTTAAAATATGCCTTCCGTTGTTTTATCCGTCCTTAAGTAGCTGAAAGCTTCAGCTACTTGAACATTACGTGTGTGCACGAAATTAATCTGTAATAATATAATAAGATTATTTTAGGTATATACATTATAATAACTACATAAGAATCGCATAGGTGTCATTATGGTTGTTATTTTTCTTATTAATATATATATATATAAATTATATGAGTCGTCATAGCTTCCTCAACTTAGGGAAGGAAAGGGAAGAAGGGAAGCGCTTCGGAGAGTAGCGCTGCAACATGGTAGGATTTGTCTTTCACTTACGCGCTATTTTCTCGGCCAATGTATACCACTACACAGCGCAGCGCGTTGCATCGTGGTAGGATTTGTGCTTCGTTTACACGCGATTTTCTTGGCCAATGTATACCACGATACAGCGTAACTTTTGGGATGAGTGCGTTGTACAATGGTAGGAACTGGCTATACGCGTCCCGGAGCGAGCGATGCGAGCGGAGGGTCATGCGTTAGGTTAATAATAGTCTTTTAAATTAAAAGTAATGGGAACTGAGAATTGGCAACGTTGCCCTTCTGTGATTTATACTTTGTGGCCGTGGCTGTTAAAGGTTAAGTAAACCAGCCGCAATAATCTGTTCCCTTATAGGTACAAGCACCAGACAATGAATAAAGCCGCTTCGGCTCTGACCCCACGATGTAAGTTGCGATTAGTGGCCCTAAAAAGTTGAAAACCCCAATAGAACTTGAAAACTCTGAACGTTTCGAGGACAAATCTGCCCCGTTGTCAAGAACGAAAAATCTAAAAATGAAAATGATATGTAAATGCATTTATAACAGTAAAAACCTCGTGCACTTTGTCAAGTTTCGAAGCTGATAAAGTGCACGAGCTATTTACTGTTACAATTGCGTTTACTAACCATTTTAATCTTCAGATTCCGTTCTTGATAACGGAGTCATATTTGTTCCTCGAAACTTCTAGCTTCTAGCATTTTCCAGTTTTATTGGGTTTTTCAACTTTTTTAGCGTCACTATGCAATTTACATCTTGGAGCTAGAGCCGAAGAGGAATTTTCCAAAAAAAAGTCTCAATAAAACTGAAGTGAAGAAGTAGGCAACAATTTATCTCACAAACATGAATCCTCACAACAATCTAGAACATATCTACAACACATGAAAATAGTCCTATTGTTCTCAACGAATTCCTGTCCATGCAGTCGTTCATTTTAGGTCTTGTCTGGGTAAGCGTTCACTGAATTATTTAAGGATTTTGTCACCCTCATATTTTTTAAATTGTTTGTTTACTGTACCATTATCTATTTGTACAGAAAGTGCTTTCATCAGTTCGTTCAATCCACTTTTCACATAGACGTATTCTAAGGATCATCATTAGGCAAAGAACCTCTTGAACACTCCTGATTTTAAAATATTTCAATTTTCCTTTTTAACTGCTTTGTAGGGACTATATTCTTCAACAGCCAAGCATACTTCCATGGTGAATTATTCGTGTACAGGGTGGCTCGAATTCGTGTCTATGTATGGGGAACTCGAAAACCGTAAGAGATACAGTGTCGGTCAAATTAAGGCGAAATTGCGCATTTAGGTGCCTAACAATATGCCGTTTAGAAAGTTTTAAAATTCCGAGTATTTACGGAGATATCCGGAAAAAACCGAAATTTTGATAAATCGTTTTATTTTTTTTTCTCCGATTGACAGCAAATATTAATTTTGCAGACACATATCAATCAGCAAAGTATTACTTTTCCTGTGCAGGCAGCAAAGTAAGTACTTTGCTGCCTAGGCAGCAAAGTGATTAGTCTCCATGGGAATAAAACGTTTGACATAAGTTGTCAAACTATAATTATTATGGACAGATACATTTCCATAGCAACCAACCGTTCCAACAATTGCGATTTCTATCAAATTTTGTCATAATTTATCACTACAGGAAAAATAAAAAGATTGTGGGAATTGTAATAATTTGCAAATATACAATATACATATATCATTATAAACAATCGGAGAAAAAATTATATGTTCAACTCGGCAGCAAAGTAGATTGACTGCCTTAGCTGAATTCCTAGCCTCGCTACGCTCGGCTATGAACTATCAGCCGCGGCAGTCAATCTACTACTTTGCTGCCTAGTAAAACAAATAACTATTCCTGGGCTTATTTAAAAACGGATTTCAAATCTAATTGCACTTTTGCATTGCCACTTTTTCCGCTCTATCCAATGATGATATCCAGTTTGAAATCCGACATTTCGTCTTCACGGGATCATCATCAAATTTCTTTTTTTAACTACGGACTTTAATTTTTTTTATCGTTTTTCAGATGGTATTGGCGTTATTAATATGAGTGTTTTTTTTATTATTATTTTTTTATTATTTTTATTTTATACATTTTGCTTTGGCGTGATTTTAAATAATTTAAGGTAGGTACTTTTGAAATTTTCATATTCTATAAAAATGTTTTATTTTGTATTTGTATTAAGTGGAAAATTGGAGCCCGCATTAAAAATGAAAAATAGTAAAATTATTTGTTACGAGAATATGGCCATGAACTATTACTCAAACAAGTTGATTAGTGCATTTTATTTATAAGCAAAATTCCAATAGGTGTTTTTCCATCAAAGTTCCTATACTATCACGTAGTATGATTATAAATTGTTGATGTTCTCTATTAAATAAATTTTTTAATTGATTAAAAGTTGAGAATATGTTATCTTTGCAGTAAGCAACTTGTTTGAGTAATAGTTCATGGCCATATTCTCATAAGAAATATTTTTACTATTTTTTATTTTTAATACGCTCCACTTTTCCACTTAATACAAAAAACGAAATAAAATATTTTTATAGAATATAAAAATTTCAAAAGTACCTACCTTAAATTATTTAAAATTACGCCAAAGCAAAATACATAATTAAAAAAATAATAATAAAAATAAAAAAAAATAAATAAAAACACATAGTCATATTAATAACGCCAATAGCATCTGAAAAACGATAAAAAAAATTAAAGTTCATATTTAAAAAAAAGTTGATGATGATCCCTTGAGGACGAAACGTCGGATTTCAAACTGGATACTACCATTGGATAGAGGAAAAGTGGCAATGCAAAAGTGCAATTCAGTTTGAAATCCGTTTTTAAATAAGCCCAGGAAAAAAATTAAACGAATTTTCAAAATTTCGTTTTTTTCCTGATATCCCCGGAAATACTCGGAATTTTAAATCTTTCTAAACGGCATAGTGTTAGTCACCTAAATGCGCAATTTTGCTTTAATTTGACCGACACTGTATCTATTAGGGTCTTCGAGTTCCCCATACATAAACACGAATTCGAGCCACCCTGTACTGCAGTTGTATTGATTTTCGTCTTTAGGTGAGAACTGCCGATACATCCAATGATTACCATTTTTTATTGAACCGTTGCGTTGTATTGTACTATTGATTGGGACTGGGCGGTCAAAATATGGAACGGATCCGCCACTTGTGCGGATATTCTTTTAATTAATTATCAAGGATTCTTGGTCACCGACAGGTAAATGATCCTTTTATCAAGATTTTTTTGACTCAAGAATTGTGACCTTTGCTCTTTATTTCTTATCACCACCAGGTAAATTATACTTTTATGCAAATGCAACACGTCAGCTTTACATAATTTTTGATTATTTAAATTTTAATTTAATTTAATTGAAATGACAGAAAATATACTTTCAAAATATAAAACACCATGCACGGCCCTCCTCTCGTTTTGCTCTGTCCGGGAACACAACGAACAGAAGCTAACACAAGGCATGCCCAAAATCAGAGTTTATAATCGCATACACTAGCTACAGGTATTTCCTAGAATTACAAAATGAATTCATAGACTATTGAATCTTTAGATTACCTGTTTAGTTTATTTGAAAATAAAACAGTGGTAAAAATAATAGTTGTTATTATTATTATTATACTGATATTTGTTTAATTTTATCGCGCATAAGTGTCTCAGCCACGTCTAAATGACGTCCAAGAAGCTGCGCCCAGTAGCGCCCTTATGTCCGGACCCTAGTTTGCGACCATATGAATGCGTTCCTAAGTAGTGTAAATCGATATTTTGATGACATTTCAGGCAATAGCGATGCACCACCGCATTTGAAGTGAAGAGACAAAGGTTAGGAGGTGCATAAAGAGTATCTACAATTTTTTTACGCAAAAATGGATTTAAAATTATTTCTTACAGCTTTTTCGCGTAACGATAAACTTTTCCTTAACCTGGGATCCTAAGTTTTTCCTGCTCCAAGTTACAGTTAGGTAGAGGGGTCGCTCGGCAAGATTTGTCCTTCAACACGTCGACCACAATAATTGATCTGTGTATATCCTTCTATTTTACACGAAAATTCCTATCTCCTTCGAAAATCTTAGAATATTTCGAGGGTTGAGCTTTTGTAGATCCCCCGGTGCCACAAGGGCATTTTCGAGATGCGTCAACCTTTGGCGAGTCAGTGCCTAACATTCGCAGAGTAAGTGCTCTGACGTTTCAGCCATAGTTTGGCAGAATCTGCATTGTTCGTCAGATGGTACCTCCAGGGGACATGTCCAGTGAGAAGGTCTACGATCAGTTTTATCTCATTTTTTTTTGTTGCTTGAGAAGCTTTTATGTGTAATTAGACGAGTGAGAGAAAAGTCTCTTGGCCTATCTGCCCAGGGCATTGGCCTAATGTGTCTTTCCGCCTTTTTTCCCAAGTTCTGAGTTCATTCGTTACGTGTCCTCTAGTGATGCCACAGAATGGTTCAGGCCCGCAAAAGGGAGTCTGTGCACCATACCATTCCGTGCGAGCTGGTCAGCGGCTTCGTTGCCTTCCACACTCTCGTGCCCTGGTATCCACATTATATAGGTATATGACGATTGTCCGCATGAACGTGAATCATTTTAAATGAAATGTTAGTTTTGGTTGGAGAGGGCGAACTGCCGATGCCGCCTAGTTTAGGGTGCCTACTTATACTGCCTTACAAGTGGACACCAGTTTTACTGGTTAATGACTCTATAGCTTTGAAATATAGTAATGAATTAAAATTAACTAAATCCCTGGTATGTTTCAGTTACAGATAGTTAGATTTCCGGTGATAGGTTTACAAGGAAACTATAAGCAAAATGCTTCTAATATGGTTTATGAAATAAATTGTCAGTTGTTATTTGATCAAAAAATAATTTTAAGAGAATGTTAAAAAAAGTTAGCAAGGCGGAATTAGAATTAGTAAATAAGGACACATTAGTCTACGCGATTGAAAGTATCAGTCATCGTTAAATTTGCAAGTAGATAAATATTTATCCTATGTAATAGCCAGATTTCTGGCAAGTTTCAGGTTTTTGAAATTTTGCAGGACGCATATTTAGATTAAAGATTTAAAAAGTAATGAGTTCATTGTAACAGTAAAATACGACTGCTCGTATAACTTTGAGGAAGATTTTATTAGTACCTAAAACTATCCATAGGACAAAAGATATAAAACTAAATTAAATATGAGTTCTATAATTTTATGTGTTTTTTTTTTCAATTTACAAATCAGAATATCAAGAAAAATGCTAATAATTTGTGGATTAGGAAAATGAGAATGTATTTTTAGGTAATAGGGAAATTATCAAATATTGCAATGCGTTCTTTACCTAATATAGTTAGAAAATTAAGACACACCATTTCTATGTCATCTATTTTTATATCCGCCTAATTACACTGTAGAGCATATAATTTCACTACAGATTAATAGTTCATCTGGACCGGATAAAAAGACACCACATCAATAAATACTTTTTTTTACACTGTCTTAATTACATTTTTAAAACTGAATTTAAATGACATATTTTAACACTGCTAATGTGATTTCGATACAAATATAGTTCATCACTAGCTCTACATAAGTTTTAATATTTAGAAAACTGCACAATATTGACATACATAATGAAGCGCGTCTGAAGTTTTCTGAAGAATTTAACATTTTTTGTTATATGACGTACAGAGGGATTTAAAGGAAGATACTTGCAGGGTCTAAATATTTTATAATAAAGAGATAATTGCCAATATCCTGATTTATATTTAAAAAAAGAGTTAAAATTTATATTAGGCTAATAAAGTGGAAAAGTATTTAATCATTTACTGCAGGAATATTTATTTTTTTAATTTTTTTTTCCAAAAGATGATTGTATCCTAAAATTGTCTTCGGGAAAAGTCAAAAAATTTGAAATAGATGTCTGTTCTTTAGAAACAACATGATGCAAATAGCATTTTTTTAAAATGTTACCTAGCTAATATAGAATTATTTAAAAAAAAAATTTTGTCATACGCTCCCAAAAATAGCTATTTTACGGACTCATTTGAGTCCGTAAAATGGTTCTTTTTAGGCCTAGTCCCTAAAAGTTGTCATGGCAACCTTTACGGACTATTCCAAAATGCCTGAATATGTCTAAATGTCAAATTTCGAATGACATGACAAAATTGTCAAATAGTTGCTACGATATCAAATTCTAAGCTAACTTTGTCGTACATTAAGATTTCAAAAATTATGGTAAATTTGCAAATTTAGGCGTTGTGAAGAATTGCAAAAAAGCGTATAAATAAAAACTAAATTTTGGGAGCGTATGACAAAAAATAGTGTTTGTCACACATACCTAAATGAAGTTTTTCAGAACTCATCTGCTATTCCGGACTCGGCTAACGCCTCGTCCGGAAACAGCAATGATTCGTCCTGAAAAACTCCATTTTAGGTACTTGTAACAAAAATAACTATTTTGACGAAACAAAGTGCGACGCCACTTTTTTCACATATAACAAGACAATACCCGTTGCACTGTGGATACTGGCATCCAATTTGTTAGACACTCCAAGGAGGCTAATAATGAACTCCATCTGTGCACACATCTTTTACTGGGAAAGCTTGGGCTGGCCCTTTTCTCATCTTTAAGTGTAAAGCTGCTTCAATTCCTGATGATGATGGTCTAAACGTAATGCCTCTGCTAGGTGTACTCTGAATTGAGTTTGAGTGATTTTAGGTTTGGAACCAGTTTTTTGTTTAAACACCTTTTAGTATAAGATCCAACTATTTACCATAGTTAAGTCTAGTAAGTGATAGAATATACGAAAAGAGCACTTTTGGCTTCTTTGCGCGATTTTGGCACCTCCTAAATTATTGTCTAATAAGTGATCCCCACCCATATAAGGATTATACTCTTTTGCATAAAATGTGCAGTCCTTTTCTTTTGATTTCTCTTATTTTTAGAAATTTGGTCAGAAAAATTCGACAAAAACGTAACCAATTTGTTATCTTTCTATACAACTGAACTGTTTTCTACCCCCATCAAAAGTCTTTTTCAGTTTTTTTTTACATCTGGAATGTCTATTCTTTTTAGGAATTTTATCAAAAAAATTTGATAAAACGTAACCAATTTGTTATCTTTCCATAAAACTGAACTGTTTTCTACCCCATCAAAAGTCCCCGCTAATTCTACTGGTCCCTTTTTCAGAATTTTTTGGTGGGATTTATTTTGTTTTTAGGAATTTCATCAGAAAAATTCGATAATAATGTAACCAATTTGTTATCTTTCCGTACAACTGAACTGTTTCCTACCCCAACAACAGTCCCCGCAAATTCCTCACTGTTTCCTTTTTTTAGAATTTTTTGCATCTGGGATTTCTTTCCTTTTTAGGAATTTCATCAGATAATTTCGATAAACACGTAACCAATTTGTTATCTTCCACACAACTGAACTGTTTTCTACCCCATCAAAAATCCCCGCAAATTCCGCTTCCGCACTGGTTCCTTTTACAGATTTTTTTGCGTCTGGGATTATTTCGCAGTTTGAAATTCTATTCCTTCGTACAGTTTCTACACTTTAAATGCCTTGCTTGGAAAGGGAAAAGAGAAAGGGAATACATAGATGTATAATAGTTGTCAAAATAAAGCCTGTGGTTCATACTGTGGAGAATAATTCGGGCTAATCCAATCCCAACCTTTCCCGTGGCTTCGATGTTCGGTTTGTAAATTGACCTTTTTGGTTCCTTATTTTCTTGCGCTCTATATAATTTTATATTGTAAACATATCGGAAAGTGCCACACAAGACAAAAAATTAAATTTCCATTTATGAGGCTTGTTTGGAAGATATTGTTTTAGGTAGTGTCTTGTTTTAGTTGAACATATTTGCTCATCGATCGATAAATATTGTTCTAAAGGAATTACATTTGAAAATGTCGTTCATCTATCAAAATTGACATTCTTAATAATAAAATACCTGCGAGTCATTGTTGTATTTAGCCAATCATATCCAAACTACGCGATAAGACTGCACTAGTGCAAATTATCGATAATCCGCACATATGCAGTGTTATCAGGCATAAAAATATTAACTTCGAAATATGTATCTTAAAGTTCAATCTTAAAAAAGCACACAAAATCCATACACCTCTTAAAAAAATACGACTGAAATTTTATTTTCCAAAAATAGTACACATACAATCATTTTTGTTTTTAAATTAAACAGCAAATCGATGTTAAATTAAATATTAATATTATTAAAACTAGTTATAAGGGTTGTGACAATGAAAAACACAATTATTAAAATTATTTACAGCACCCGATGAACTTTGGCCGGAAACAACGCTACTTGAGGCTGATGTTGAAACTGAAGAAACATTGAACTCGTTCAAATTCCTATTTTCTCTCATTTTCTTAATCAACTCTTTGTGAGTCATTGTCCAGTTGTTAGTAAGGTTTTATTGAATTTACATTGCCATGACCCGTAAATTTTGTTAACTGATTTTCATTTACTCCTGCCTTTGCTAACTGCGTTACGGTAGTGGCCCGATGAGAATGATTTAGATGAAATGATTGTCCACTTTGATAGTTCGTTCCTACCAACCGGACAGTTTTTGTACCATACGCCATTTTTTTGCTAATCCAGATTACTAGTGAGAAAAAGACGGTTTGTCTTTATATTGCCTCCCCTTTTTGAAATAAATTTTCTGTACAACCTGTAAGAAATAGTGTTTTCTATTAAAAAGATTTGGGGAAACGTTAGAAAGATTTGGTTTACCTGACAGGACAGATATCTTCATTAGCAGTGTTCCTTATAAGCCATTTGCTGGCCGTTAAACTGCTATTCCACCTTGACATGTTTTCGAAAATATAGGGTTGTATTCAATCCTACTTGTTAGTGATCCATCGTGATGTTTTTCCTCTTAAAAATATTCGATTGCGTTTACATGCTTCACCTCCTCGAAAAGCCAATTCGTATTATAAAACATGGAAACATTTCTCTGAAGTCCAATTGGGATATTTTGGTCATAAAGTGTTAATATTTTCAAAAATTCAACGTAACTGAATGCTGCCGAACTGGTTTTTCTTTTTTCTGGCTCAACCTGAATTTTCCTCGAACAACTTCCCTAGCATCTCTTGCAGACTTGAACCTTATATCTCTAAATTGATCTATAACAACTCCTAAAGAACGGCTAAATTTTTCTCGAACTAGTTTTGCAACCACATTCCTATAACACTCTATAACACATTCTTTGTAGTATGAGCCATCTTTTTGCGCATATTACTTGCCCAATTAAAATTCCAGCCAGATTTTCTGTGGATGTTTTTCTTCCAATACGTAACCTCTCTGGAAGCAGAACTCTTCAAATTGTTTCCATATAGACTTTTTTATTTTTTTGTGTTTTTTGGTGTAAGTTCTTCTATATTTCTCTCAATTTCCATCGCAGAAGCTTTTCCGAATCGCGACTTTCTCGTTTAAAACTGAAATTTAAAACTATGACGGTAAGTGATAATTACATGAATTTTAATTATATACAAGGGGTAATTAAATATATGAATGATTATCATGAATCATAGATTCATGAAATTTCCTGATAAAATATAACTCTTGCAAAGAAAATTACCTATAATTTTCGCCAAATCTTTACGCATGCAAGTTAAATTGAAAAAAAAACCACTCCTGCACTAAAGTGCACTCGTACGTTTTTTCAACTTAACTTGCATTCATGCATATTTAACGAAAATTATCGGTAATTTCCATTGCACTTGTTATATTACTACTGAAAATTCTGTATTGAGGCTCTCGATAAAAGATCAGCATCCCATTATTATTAAAATGCAAAAACTGCCTAATTTTCTCATGTCTGTTGGAGGTCATTTCTTTTCAGGTGCAGTGACTTATTTGGAGTTTTGATACAACTTTGAACCTCTACAATTTTATCTAAAGTATTGCTAGTGAAGAATAGATTGAACAATTTAAGGACTTCCTAATGCTAAAATGTAGTGTGGTAATTTCAAGTTCACAAAAAATTTTAGCTGCTGATCATTCAAACTCAAGGTTCTTTTTCTCCAAATCATTCCTGTGAAAAAATGTAATCAGTAATCACCATCAAACATTATAAAAAAATATATATCTACCTTTGCCACAGGAAAAAGTGGACAAGTCAATATCCTCTTGAGCAATGGTATTGTTGGGAACCATTTTAGTGTTACCTGCATCCAATTCAGGTTTAATGTACATTTTCGACGATATTACGGTGTATCTCACTTACGAGTAAAGATAGAGAGTTGCGGTTTTCGCAATACTTTGCTACTTTTTTGTGAAAAGAGCGATGGTATAAACAAAATTTTCATAGCCCGCTTCGTTTCTGAGATACAGAGCGAAATTGAAAATAATGCATTTTGGGACCCCCCTCGTATCTCCGTTATCCTTTAATATATCGCAAAGCTAAAAACTCGTTCGTATATACTTTTTTACGTAGAACCCAGTGGCGTAGTCAGATTTTTGCTGTGAGCTGTCAATTTTTAGCTATAAATCAAACTTATGTTTTTTTTAAATGGAACACCCTGTATATTTTTCTTTCGTTTGAATGTAAATTTTATAAGCTTTTCAAAAATATATAATACATGATATGTATTTTAAATAATAAGCCTAAAATTCATAATTTCACAAAATGTATCTCTATACAACACTCTTGATGAGTATAGTATAAGCATTATCTTTTAAACAAAGTTAGAAGTATTAGTAGGCGGAGTTTATCAGAGCAATGGAATGATCATTTTTTTATTGGCAAGACCTGTCAGGGGCAAAATTTATATTTTCTGTGTAATATTGTCTTTTTTACGATGGTTGAAATCGAAAATTACGAATATTTTGAAAAATATGACATGTTAGTCTGCTTTATACAGAGCAATGAAAACTCCCGTGAAGCTTCTCAACTATTATTCAATATGTTTGCTTGAATATTTATTTACCTTTTGACTTATTTGGGTTTATTTTTTATTTAAGGATCATTTTAATTTATGGGTATTCTGAAAGAAGACAACCTGGTTATTTAATGTTTTCCGGAATAAAGAGAACATGGAAAGTTTATCCGGCCCCTACCAAAAACGTATAATAAGGAAAATCGCGGTAAGGGCGGAGGAAACGTTCCATGTTCTACCAATTTTTTTCGTTTTTCCGGAAAACATTAAAAGATCAGGATGCCTTCTTTCGGGATATCTATAAATTAAAATGATACTTAAAAAAATAAATCCAAATAAGTCAAAAGGTATATAAATATTCAAACAAACTTATTGGAATATAGCTGAGAAGCTTCACGGAAGATTTCATTGCTCTGTATAAAGCAGACTAACATGTCATATTTTTCAAAATATTGATAATTTTCATTTTGAGCCATCGTAAAAAATACAATATTACACAGAAAATATAAATTTTGCCACTGAAAGGTCTTGCCAATAAAAAATTACCATTCTATTGTTCTTAATAGTCTCTCCTTGCTAATACTTATACCGTTGTTTAAAAGACAATGCTGATACTATACTCATCAAGAGTGTCGTATAGAGACACATTCTGTGAAATTATGGATTTTAGGCTTATTATTTAAAATACATATCATGTATTATATATTTTTATAAAGCTTATAAAATTTCCATTCAAACGAAAGAAAAATATACAGGGTGTTACATTAAAGAAAAAATACAAGAGTGTCGTATCGAGACACATTTTGTGAAATTATGAATTTTAGGCTTATTATTTAAAATACATATAATGTATTATATATTTTTATAAAGCTTATAACATTTCCAATCAAACGAAAGAAAAATATACTGGGTGTTCCATTTAAAAAAACATAAGTTTGATTTATAGCTAAAAATTGACAGCTCACAGCAAAAATCTGATCACGCCACTGGATTCTACGCCAAAGACTGTATAAGAGCAACTTTTTAGATTTGCGATATGTTAAAGGATAACGGAGATACGAGGGGGGTCCCAAAATGCATTATTTTCAATTTCGCCCTGTATCTCAGAAACGAAGCGGGCTATGAAAATTTTGTTTATACCATCGATCTTGTCACAAAAAAGTTGCACAGTATTGCGAAAACCGCAACTCTCTATCTTTACTCGTAAGTGAGATACCCCGTAATATCATCGAAAATGGGACACCCTGTACACTATGTTCTTCCATTCGTGTCAACGAATTTGCATAAAATAAAAATGTATATTATGTATGTATTATTATTATAAATGTATATTATGTTTTGTTTTGTGCGGATGAGCTTTCACTTCTGGTATGTGATCCACAAGCACACTAATTTTTATTTATTAAACGACTGAGCTTTTGTATTTGGATATAGTATTTAATTCTAACCTGGTTAGCTTGCATTAATAATAATTTCAGTTATTTTAAAAATAACTGAAATTATTATTAATGCAAGCGAACCAGGTTAGAATTAAATACTATATCCAAATACAAAAGCTCAGTCGTTTAAAGAAATAAGAATTAGTGTGCTTTTGGTATACCTATTTCAATTTTTTTTTTAATTTGCCGTCTTCCGGGCACAATAATACGTAAGCGACCTAATAAAATGTATATTGAATGACACTCCGAAAAGTTCCCACCTATATTGCATGTCAAATAAATACTTTTTGAGTGAAAGGCTTTAGCCTATTCGTTTAATTGCCGAACAAAATTACAAAATATGTTTTGATTCCAATATTTTAAGATAACTTAAAAAGATATGGGGTGTTAAGTCAACTTAGAATGTTTAAATATAATTAGCCCATCTTTTCTAGTTTCTACTGTGCTAAAATAAATCGACTTATTTCATGTAACATGCATATAATCTTTGAAAAAACTCTCTCAGGTTTTTATTAGCTTAGATGTCAATTTTCATAATCGAACCTGATGAAACTTCCATTGTCGTTAGACCATTAGTACCCTTCAAACGAGAGGCATATAATATGGATTGCCAGAATTGGAAGTTACTTTATTCTAACTTACACTAGTTGGATTTGCATCCACTCATTATACATGTTAAACTCCAAATGCGTATATTTTGACATTGATTCGGAAGTCAAAAATGTAATGGTAAAATATTTCAAATTTATACAACTAAAACAAAAATACATTGCTACCGTACCATAATATATCGTTATTATATATACTCGGTATAATATCATCATATATCTTGTCAATACAACTGAATAGTACCAATTTACATATCCAAGAACGTAAAAACAATATTTTGATGTATGTATGAGGTGTCTATTTTATGTAAACATTTGCAATGTATATTATTATTTAAAACAGTATACGATTTATATACGGAATCAGACTCCAAAGTATCCTATTTTAACGCCAATCAAAGCAGATTTTTTTCCAATGATCGGCCACTAGCAAGACGTCGTTGATTGGATTACTTCTCTCTAATAAAAAATTTAGTTTCATAAAAACAACTTCATGTTCTCTCTAATGACACGATATAACTTTTTAATATGGGTCGCTCCTTCAGACTGCAGACTGAATTGAATTTTCGTTACGAACTGGTTCTTCAGAGACTATTCGTTCCTGAGTGGTCCAAATTTATAATCGGGAAAAAAATTAAAATAAAGAAAAAACTTCATATAATCTTGTGTCCGAAAATGCCTTGTTTCGGGTATACAGGACGTGGAAATATTAGAAAAAAATTGTTTTTACAAATTTTTGAATTATCTTTTTAGATTTCGCTTGCAAACTCACAAAATTTAAAATCAAATTTGTAGCATTCAGTGGTGACCCTCAGAAAGTTTTAAATAATTTGTATAATAAAAATTATGATACGCCCGTGCTTTTGTAATTTTAATTGCGTATCGAAATGCACTAATCAAACATGAACAAACATGAATAAAAGCTGATTCTTGAGTTTTTTCGCTGAAGAATCGTTTTGGAGGAAAAACATATTTTCAATTTTAATGTATGCCTGATGGCTTTCGACACAGAGGTTAGTACAGGGTGTCCCAACGATAGAGTAAAGGAAGATTGTGCTTAATTGATACTATTTGTGTCAAAATCGTATCCGCTTTAGGGTGAGATAGCGACACGAGCATATTTTTAAAATATTCGAAATTATACAGGGTGCGTCACAAAAATAGGGCAGCCAAAAGTAGTTTTTTTTTAAACGCACCACTCTATATTTTATTTCATTTTGTGTTAATACACGCGGTTTTTGCCATATAAAACATGAGTTGAAATTTGATAGTTTTTGAGGTATTTGGATTTAACGATGAAAAGTAACATTTTCATGGTGTTTCTCCGTCTCTTTAGAATAGCAAACTCTCACATATTTGGCAGGATGAAGGACCAGTTATATAGTAATGTTTAGCTTGTGCAATCTTCAAATTAAAGGATTTTTTTTGGGTTAAATAGCACACCCAGACATTTTTATTTTGTTTCAATTAGGATTAAAAAATTTCTCATTTTTGCTAAATATGTTCTATATCTTTAATAGCTATCAAGAAAAATCACTTTTTTGAATTGACTGCGATCGCGATAGCCATGAGAGGCAACGGCTAAGATAAAAAAAAAATCATGTATATGTATGTATGCTTCAAAAAACAGCCATGAGGGAATTCAAGAAGTTTGTCGAACAGTGACACCTCTTATGTTGTCAGAAATGAGATACAGCATACAAAAAGGGATCATTTTGTGTATTTAACAAGAAGGCCGTCTATTTGAGCATTTTTTAAGGCGTAATACTGAAAGTTATTCAGTAACTATACGGAATGTCTCTTTCAAAAGAAATGAGGTTCCTTATCTTGAAGATTTGCGATCTTGGGCGCTTACGAATATTGTGAAGGCTAAAAATTAACATAGTGCTAGTCCTTCCTTCTACCAATTATGGTAGTTTAAAATTCTAAAGTAACGGAGAAACTACCAATTTATCCAAATCATAAAAATGCAAATTTACATCGTTAATCCGAATATCTAAAAAATTATGAAATTTCAGTTCTTGTTTTATATGACAAAAATAGTATATTATTTTATATGGAGGAAAAGTGATACTTTTCATGGCGCGCTCGTGTTTAACGGCCGAACGGAGTGAGGCTGATAATAGAGAGCAAGTCATGAAAAGTAACTTTTCCTCCAAATAAAATATGCTGTTTTTTCTTCAAATGTCGACAAATTAATCCAAAAACATCTCTTTTTAATAGTAATAATATCTAATTATTATTAAAGATAAGTGGGTTTGCAAGGCGGCTTAGACCGGTGTCGGTGAATAGGCACAGGTTGTTGCTATAGTAATGTAACATAAAGCTGTCAGTGGACACTGTCAACAATAATTATTTTTTCTACTACCGTGCGTAAAATACTCACTTTACACACTCTCTAAGATTCGTAAAATAGGCCTTTTTAATGTGCAGTGCGTAAAGTAAAGCTGACATATTTTTTGACGTTTACTGACATATTTTTTGACAGTGCGTAAAATAATATATTTTACGCACTAGTGCGTAAAATAATTTATTTTACGCACTAGTGCGTAAAGCAATGTAATATTATTTTAATTTTTTCATATATTTTTCGATAGTAGAAAAAATTTTGTATGCTACTCATGTGTAAAGTACCCTTTTTTTATTCATGGGATTGTCGCATTCGCCTACGGCTCATGCGACAATATTCCCATTCATAAAAAAAGATTCACTTTACACACTTATTGCATAAATAACTATTTTTAAGATTGCGTCTCCGATTGCGTTTTAATTCCGTATTGATAAGCAGTTATTGAGTAAGTTCGATTAAATAATAACAAATTTGTTCCTAAATTAGTGATTTTTAGAAATGCAGTTGCAAATTGAGTGATAAATACAAATTGTAGTTTAATAAATCTTAAGTTGTTGACGCTTATTTTGTTGTCGGTTTGTATTAGGTTTGTTCTAGCAGCGATTTCAAACGGTTCCAAACCGTACAGAGTTTGCGCATAGCCATATAAGCGACGCTTATATCGTTATGCGCAAACTCCGGACGGTTTGAAACCGTTTGAAATCGCTGCTAGCACAGACCTATTGTATCTATGTTGCTATGACAACACTTTTACCTCCGCCGGCGGAAAAGTGAAAAGTAAAGCTCCGGCGGAGGAAAAACGAAACTTCACGGACACCTACAAATGTCGAGTAATGACGGATTTACTGACGTTTGAAGAAAAACAATATATTGATACATAGAACCCAAAATGAAGCCACATATAAGGTGGTCCATTTAAAAAAAAAACTTTTGGCTGCCCTACTTTTGACGCATCCTCTATAATTTTGAATATCTTTGCAATTTGCATTTGCGTATCAGGTATGCAAAAAATTTCTACTCTATCGTTGAGACACTCTGTACTTAATTTTGCTTCAAATGGCATATATAAAACAGAAAATCTTGTTTTTTCTCGAAAACGGTTCTGTTTAAAGAAAAAAACCAAGAATCAACTTTTGTTCAGTTTTGAATAAGCAGTGGCATACAATAATTTTTATTATTTCAATTATTTAAAACGTTCTTACGGTCACGAATCCCAAATTTCACAATTATTATAATTTGAACCACCCTAATAATGTTCTCAGTATATGAGATAATACGAGTAATAATATGGGATTTAGATAGTTAAAGCTAGTCAGACATCCAAAATTCCATATTAATAAATCGTCAAAACATGAAAAATTCATCTTCGACTAATGTTTCTAAATGATACTAATTTCGAAAGTTATAACGTATGTGAGCATAAGTTTCTAAGGGTTTATTCGATCGCATTAATCGCATTTTGAGGTTGTTGGGGATAGTGACCCGTTTTTTACATACTTTTTAACGATAAATTCAAAGCTTAAAAATTATATTTTGAAGTTGTTGGGGATAGTGACCATTTTTTACATACTTTTTAACGACAATTTCAAATCTTGTAGGACGTTTTTTCGTCAACTACAGATGCTTGGTCTCTCCATACCAGATATGTATCCGGATACAAAAATTACCAAACCATATCAGAACAGGTCATCGTCTGGTTTAGGTTTTATGAGAAACCAGAAACCAATTTTTTATTGAGCAGCCCTCAATTAACGATTGAATTTGTCACTATCTGAAAATCAAAATCTGCGGCTAAAATTAAAGGACATTGGTTAGTAAATGCAAATTATAGAGCTCCATCCTTCTTGTTCTTTCTCATATTAACTAACAACACATTGAAAAATGAAATGTATCTTCCTATAAAATGATGAAAATAATGCTTATTGCAGCGCATGGTTATAGGTCAACTGCATACAAATAGAAGTCATATATATTAATGCTGCCGTTCTGATAGCTTCTGTATTTCATGCAATACACTTATTAACTTAAAAAGTCAATTAGCTTTATAATGGTTTATATTGTTTACGAGTCTGTGTGGT
>MU182712.1:48968-83728 GCA_016904865.1 Pissodes strobi
CACTATATGCCTATTGCCATTCGTTTTTGAATTATTTTTTTGGAAAACTATTTTTTCACGTAAATTGTAGAGCTATTCTCAGTTTTTACAAACACAACAGGTTACAACAATAATATAATCTGTCAATATTTTCTTCTGTCGAGTCACAAAGCGGTGTAAAGTTTCCAGTATTTTCGTTTTATCTAATATTTCCTTCATTACCATTATGGTATTTCGCCAGTATAGAACTGAGGATAAGGCTGATATGTTTCGAATATTTTTAATGATAAATAAAACTGCAACCGCTGCACGTAGGGAATATGTCAGGCGTTTTCCAGGACGAGCGGTTCCCTCTAAACGCATGTTCTCAAGACTGAATGAAGAACTAGCTGAAAGAGGGCATATATTAAGTTTTAAAAATATGCATAGTAATTCTCGGGTAATAAATGAAGACAATGAAATTAATGTATTAGGATAGGTTCAAGCAAACCCGACAACCTCTATCAGTGCTTGTGTTGAGGAAACTAGCATCAGTTTTGGATCCATTCATACGATTTTGAAGAAACACAAATATAAGGCATATAAATATCGTCGTATATATCCAGAAACTAACTGATGTCCATTGGCGAAAGCGACGAGAGTTTTGCGAAATGTTTCTTAATCGGCACTATCAGGATTTAAGAAAATTTTTAAGAAAATTTTGTGGACCGATGAAAGCTCTTTTTCGACCAGGTAGGCATGTAACAGACAAAATACGCGTTACTGGTCTGTAGAAAACCCCTATGTTACACATGAAATAAAAAGTCAAGGCTATGAAACGTTAACTTATGGTGTGGAATAATTGATACATATATTATAGACCCTATATTTATACACGAAAAGTTAACTGGAGATGCTTACTAAAGGCTTCTAGAGCATGAAATATTGACCTGCTGCCATTAAATGTGGCAAACGGAATTATTTGCAACAAGGCGATACAATATTCATTCAATATTGTATGACGTGTCCTAAAGATTTTGTTCCTGTCTGTAAGAAATAACAGTTGGTTGGTTTGAAGCTGATCAATTGTCCCTTGAATGTTTGATAAAGGAAAAATATCTGTTTTTGTGATTTTATCCAGTTCCCGGTAATCTATGCATATTCTGAACTAAGGATCTTCTCCTGGATGTAGTTAGTACACATTGTGTACGAAGAGTGAGAGATTACCTCAACGACGAATATCGGAAACGGATAGGTAGCGGTGGTATCATGTCTTGGGCCCCGAACAGCCCAGATCTCACAATTATGAACTACTTCTTTTGGGGTCACATAAAAACAAAGTTCACAAATTCCCATGTGCCAACTCAGGAGAACTGAAACGTAGAATTTCGAATGCTATTCAAGAGTTGAAAGGAAGGCCAGAAACTGTTATTAATGCATTAAACCACGCAATAAAAGTTTATGAGAAATGTCTGCAAAGAAATGGCGGCCATATTGAGCAGTTTTTTTAATTATTACAATAATTCTTGTTTTTTGTTAATACTCTTGTTTCTAGAATTAATAAACATTGCTACGATTTCATTCTAAATCTTATTGTCGTTAAAAAGTTGCATAACATCTGAGAACAGCACAAAAGCTGCATTTCAATTTACGTGAAAAATATGTTTCGAAATTAAATAATTCGAAAACGACTGACAATAGACATATAGTGAGTTATATCAATATTTTTTAAAATATTGTAAAGAATCTAGGAATGCAATAATATACATGGTGTTCCATTACAAAAAAAAATAAGTTTGGTGAATAACTTTTTAAAAACCCTGTATATCACAATGCGACATGACAATAAAAACTTGGCAGGTAATCCTACAAAATGATTATTGATTTATTCCGAAAGAATAAAAAATAACAAAGTTACACCCATTTAAAATGTGGACAAGCTAATTTGATGGCACTGTACATAATTTATTTTTAAAATATCATGGCATTTATGCATATTCGAAGTCTGATTGCTGACATGACATTTGAAAAATAAACCTTTATCCAGGTAGCAGTTATAGGCATCTAAATAGCTAAGTAATTATGTCATAGTATTTCGTAATTCTAAATCCCAAGATGTCGAAAATTGAGAATTATTAAAAATATTGCATTAGAAAAAAAAAGTTGCCTTGCATTTTTGAAACACAATGTGTACAAAAAAATTTGTAAAAGCAGATAAACCAAGCAACTTTTCTTGAATTTCAAAAATAATAGAAATATTTCCATTTAAAAAGTTATCTAGATCACCCTGTACAGGCATATCCAAATAAACGTGAGCAGGCCTTAATTTTAGAGATGGGGAAGAATGTTAAATCTGAACGTTATGGGGTTTGTATGAGTCATTCATATATCTTATCAATAAAACAATTGAGCATCGAATAAAAAAAAATATAGTAAAAACGCTTATCTTAAATTGGATGGTGTGATATTTATTTTATTTTTGGATCCTAGACATATTTTGTATAACATACACTAGGCGTTTTTTAGTCATTTTTGAAAAATATAAAAAGTTTACAGTTTATTTCGCATAAATATATTTTAACCTAGCTATTCAGGTTCCAAAAGAAATTCCATCTACCTTTTTTAATTTTAATAGGTAAGTCAAAGTCAATATCAAGGTTGAAACTGCTAACTTTTACGATTTTAAGCTTGAGAAGTTGTTTCTCTTCACTTCTTGTCAACATGTTTTATTATTTGCCATCATTACTATTGTAGGACATTAGTAGAGACTTGACACATATAAATCAATACAAATTGGCAGTTTCAAGCCTGCTTGCCAAGACAAAAACATATAATGTTGAAATATTGAATTATTATAGAAACATCTTAATATATTAATGCTTTAATTTTTATAACAAACATAATGAGTAGTTGTGCTTGTAGTGGAAAAATTGGTTACTAACCACAGTTTAGACAACTATTATTGCCTTGGTGGTTAGGCAATAATAGTGTCTGCCTTAACCTTAGTTAACTTTTATTTTTATACCAAACGAGTTATTTTATTAAACAATAAAAGTAACTTTTATTAGTTATTAATATTTGGGAGCAATAAGTGATATTAAAAAATTACAAATGAAAAATAACATAAACAGAAAAATGTTATCATGCCAAATAAATATCAAAAGTAATTTTCATCATTTGCTCAAAGTCATTTTGTGCACTTTTTATACCTTCATTTCTGCATTCTGCTTCTGAATGCTATTTATAATACTTTCAGCATCATTTTTGTTTACATTTCGTATTTCATTTTTCACCATTCTCTGATTTCTTTTTTTTTCATTTTGATTGCTGTATACGACATTTTCAAATGACTCCAAACGAATGTATTTAAAGGTGAGAGATCTCGGCCATTTACAGGCCAATGCAACGTTCCATATCTACCGAACAATTCGTTATAGTGAGGGCAATTATGTCATGTCATAATAAATTGGGAACCACACATTATCAAACGATAAATTGAAATAAATTAGAATCTTCCCTAAAATACTCTAACGATCTTCGAACCGGACCATAAGGCAACATTTTATTACTGAATTGGATTCACTGGAAAATATTACAAAATTGCTTTTTTTCATTTTCTATAATTCTTTTATTTTCTTGTCTTTTATTTAATTTTATTATGGTTATTAATGATGGAGTTCTTTGTCCTTCTTCACACAGTTTTTGAGCCGTACTCACATTATTATTACTTTTTAAATATAATTTTACCATTTTGCTAATACTTATTTTGCTTAAAAATAAAATAGGTACAGGGTGTCCCAAATTCGAGCCTCATCACTGGGATCTCGGGAACTAGAAGAGATACGAGATCGGTTAAATGGAGGCAAAGTTGCGCAATTTGATGCAGATCAAAATGCCATCTTACAAGCTTAAAAATTCCGAACACTTCCGAAGATTTTTGAAAGAAACCGAATATTCGCGATTTCATTTTAATTTTTTTATAAATTTATTTGAATAGATATAACAAAATAAATTTCACATTCTCATTGTTACTTTTTTCTTTTCTACAAGATGGTATTATCAGATTTTCAAACCTACGTTTCGTCTTTGAGACGCCAACATCAACTTTGTTTTTTTAGAAATGGCCCTGGATTTTTTATTACGGACTTTAAGAGCTTCTAAGGTCCCAGATTCAATGATGTATCTCACTTAATCGAAAAATTCATATTAATGGCATTTTTCATAAGAACTCATGTGTTAGAGAGAGGCAGAAAAGAGATTTTTAGTAAGATCTTACTAGGAAATCATTAAACTGATTTTTTCGAAAAAGTGCGATACAACAATGAGAATGTGAAATTTATTATTTGTTCGAAATCTAATCCTACACAACTATTTACTTGGATAAATTGCTAAAAATATAGCCTAGAGCATGTGGCTTGAGAGTTGACACTTTAATAATTATATTATTTATTATCCACTTCTTATGTTAGTGTTTCAGCTTTCTTTATGCAAAGCGTTAACGCGTAAAAAAGGTTTTTTTTCTAATCATATTAAAAATCTATTTTCTCTCTCTCTCTAACACATGAGTTCTTATGGAAAATGTCACTAATATGAATTTTTCGAATAAGTGCGATACATCATTGGGGTTGGGACCTTAGAAGCTCTTAAAATCCGTAATAAAAAATCCAGGGCCGTATTTAAAAAAACAAAGTTGATGATGGCAGCTCAAAAACGAAACATCGGCTTTAAGATCTGATAACAACATCTTGAAGTACAGAAGAAGTAGGAAAATGCATTTTGTTATATCTATTCAAATAGAGTCATAAGAAAATAAAAATGAAATCGCGAATATTCGGTTTTTTCCAAAAATCTTCGGCAGTATTCGGAATTTTTAAACTTGTAAGGTGTCATTTTGATCAGCATCAAACTGAGCAACTTTGCCTCCATTTAACCGACCTCATATCTCTTCTAGTTTCCAAGATCCCAATGATGAGGCTCGAATTTGGGCCACACTGTACATACTCCGGTAGTATAGTGGGAGGCGGGAGACCCGGGTTCAATCCCGGCCGGAGAGCCACAAAAGTAGTAGTTATTGTAGTTCTACAATAACGACCGTGGAAGTACTACTGCGTTGTCTAAAAGTGTCGTGAAGTGCACCAAGTGTGCATGTTTCGATACTTGGACACCATTGACGATATAGGCCATATAGCAGGTGACGGTATATCCTCACGGGTATATTATAGGCCTTAAGCAGGCCACTCACGATACAACGGCGTCATACAACAAGATCGTACGACAGCGTTGTACGATTTGATCGAAAGTTTGACGAGGATACACACGATACTGCACCGCAGTATGGTCTTAGGTTTCAAACATGTCTGATCAATGGGTTTTAATTTTAGCGTCTCTTGATCTTTGCGAAACCAAGAGTAAATAGAAACCTAAACGGAAACGTAGATTTTGGTGCAAAAATTGGCTTATGAAACGAGGTTCTCTGAGTCATGTTAATTTATTAGAAGAGTTGCGATTGCATCCAGAGGATTAGGAAACTACCTTTGCATGGTTGAATCTACTAACGTGGAGTTGTTGTCATCGGTAACTTCTTTGATTAAAGAAGAATACACAGTAATGTGACATGCGATATGCGGCAATCGGCGGCAGTCAGCCACACACAGTCAAAAAATCTGTCCAACCGACGCGACGGTGTTGTACTGCAGCAGACAAATCAGTTTGTCTGCGGTCAAATCGTACGACTTCATTAAAGGTACGGGCACACAATCAAATTGTTTTCAATTTCGTTGGATGCGACAAGATCGTACGACGCGGCAGTATCCTGAGTGGCCCGCTTTAGCCTTTCGTGCCCTGTGGCCCACACATAAAGAAGACCACGGTGACTGAACTATTATTGTTAACCTCTTATTTGCGATGAAAATTATAAAAAAGATAGCAGGTATTTCGTTTTCAACCTGGATATTTAGGTTGAAAGTACATTTATGCAAAATAACCTTTAAAGAAATATTTCCAAAACGAGTTTTAAACCGTATCTACAGGATGATATGTTATACAAAATATGTCTAGAACTTCTCCTAGAATCCAAAAATGCGATACAAATCACGTAATCGAATTTAAAATAGGGGCGAAAATCGACGTTTTTCACTATTTTTTTATTCAATGCTCAATTATTTTGCTGAAAGGAAAATCAGTGATTCATAAATATCCCACAACTTTCATTTTCCATATTTAAAAATGAAAAGTTATAAGGCCTGTTCAGTTTTATTTGCTTATCCCTTTTCCAATCAGTTAGTACGCCAAAGTATAATAACACCAGAACTATAAAAAATACGAAAGAAAATATGTGCCTCACCTTCATAAGCCCAACTGAAGTGAAACTTCTGAAAGAGATACATATAAGGAATTGAGTTTTTATTTTTTTAAGCTTTTTACCTCAACTTTTGCCCCCGGTTTCGACACTTTTCTTAATTTTTTTCCCTATGTTTTGAACGTTTTTTTTTTCGCCGAAAACCGCGTTTCTCTAACTTTTTTTTATTAATTAACTTTTCTTCATTTCGTTTTATAGGTAATACTCTTATTAACTTTCCGAGCAATTTTTTCCATTTCAATAATTTCTTTCTTACTAACTTTCCGAACAATCTTTTGGTTTTGTTTTTTATTTTTTTTTCTTACTTCGTTTTATAATACTTTTTATGTTTTAAATTTAAGTTATTGTAGTGGCTAAATGCACTTGATGGAAAGCCATAAAAGGTACAAAAAAAAACTTTCCGAACAATTTTTTACGTTTTTTTCAAATTTTTCGAAAATTTTTGGGTATCTGAAGAGGTGGGGGATATAATAAATAATATGACTAACCCAAACTAACCCCGAGAACCGGGGTCATCGCTTTTCAGATTTTCGATCCGAGGCTCCGTTGCAGAGATATCGGCAAAAACATTATTTCCCCAAAATCCCCCCTTAAACTAGAGCCCCATAAAGTCAAAGGCGCATGACGCGCACCTCGACCATAAGAATTTCGACCCCTTAGTTCTTCCCGTTCTCCTGAAATAAATATTCAGGGGGTACTGGGTCCAGTTTTCGTTCAGGATCCTCATTTTACCCCAGCTACATGTCCTGAAAATTTCAACCCTATCTGAAACATGTTTAATTAAAGGGGCGTTTCAGTTGGATAATCATTTTTTCTGACTTAAACCTCGCTAAAGAAGTTTCACTTCAAAAATATTTTAAGACGAACTTGAAATTTTAATACAATTATTTGGGTTTGGTTGGTCGTTAAAAACTCAAGGTGACATGAGGCCTGACCATTTTTAAATGAGGCACTCTATGCAAACCAAATATTAGCTTTATATGCGAGCTCCCCTCATAATGATGGTATCATTCTTCTTCTCAATGTGCCCTATCCTCAGTGGACGTCGGCGATCAGTCTGACCCATCTGAGTTTATTCACAGTATATCGAAATAATTCTATTGATGTCGGACCTGTCCATTGTCGCAAGTTTCTTAGCCATGATATTCGACGTCTTCCTTGCGATCCTTTTCCAACGAATTTACCCTACATTATAAGTTGAAGCATGCCCAAAGCATAGCCTAAAGAAGCTATAGCCGCGACACTCGGCTCGTTTAGTGGGGGACGGAATCAGCTTTTCTCCGTGAAGTTCAGTGAAGCGAGGACACTACGCAGTTGGAACTCGATGCCAATCGTACGCGCTTCCCTGGGCCGGAGTGCAATAAATTTTCATAGGAATTAAAATTGAAAAAGATTTGTTGTTTGGCTAAATAGACTATCGTTATGTGTATAATACATTGTTTTGTTTGTATGTTATATAAATAAGTTAATGGTTATGTGTTAAAATGGGAAAAGGACGGCAGAGTTGTGCAGTTTATTTAAATTTAAATTTGATCATAAGGTATCGGAATCGGTTCAAATGACTAAAATAAATTGGAACTAACTGAAACTAACCGAAAGTTAGTTGAACGACTAACCAAAGCTAGCCAAAAGTAACCATAAGCACCAAAACAGGCTAAAACGTATCTATCGTATTAACAGGTTAGAAAAATTAAAGTAAGTTAAAACAAAACGAAACGAATTTAAGCTACTAACCAAAAACATTAAATTTGCTTATAACGTATAGGAACCATTGATTTGTATAGGAGTGGATAAGCAATAAATAGACCAAACATGGCAAATTTACGACCGCGAAATGTAAACAAAGAGATTTCAATTTGGACTTGCGCATTAAAAAATTAGTAGGAGCTAGCTGTTGCACCGTGAAGGTAAATAGGCAGGCCCGGACTTCGAAAGTGATTATTTCACCAAATATTCGGTAGAGGAGTCTTGCCGATTGTGAAATGGGCCCCAGTTAGCATAGTGAAACAAACAATAAGGTACAAATAAGTAATACTTATAATAATTAGACTTACTTGAAATAGGAAATCCCGGGTATTTTTCCTCTACTACTACAAAACACAACCATATACTTTCGGGATTCTATTTTGGTAGCATCGCCCATTGTTTATATGCGTATTGTTCAATTTAAACGAAAATCAAAATAGGGTACGCACAAACCACAAACGTGAACCACTAAACTAAAACTAATTAAGCAACTACAGACACTAAGTCCAAAGAAAGTAAAAAAAAGTAAAAACTCGAATTATTAACTCAAATCGCCGCGCCGTCAAAACGTAAACACGTCAAAGACAAAAGCCAAGTTCGGTCCTGACCGACGCCTGCTGAGACGGCAAGTGTTTTAGTGCGCATGTCCAAACGGTATCTTCTTTGTTTACGTTTTTCCATTTTGCGTCGATTTTGTCATGCGCAGAAACCCGTTTTTTCGCCCATAGGTTGCCACTTTTGAGTAGTGCGACAGGCGCCTATTGCTTATCCACTCCTATACAAATCAATGATAGGAACCGATTCAAATGACTAAAATAAATTGGAACTAACTGAAAGTAACCGAAAGTTGATTGAATGACTAACCAAAAGTAACTATAGCACCAAAACGTACTAAAACTTATTGAAACAGATTTAAAATGTTAAAGTAAATTAAAACTAACCCAAATTAACCGAATATAGGCAAGTAACCAAAGATATTAAAATTGGTTATAACGTATCGGAAACCGGTTCCAATGACTACAAAAAATTAAAACTAACTGAAATTAACCGAAAGTTGATTGAACGAACGTAAGTTGAAACTAACCGAATTTTGAGGACTAACTAAAATTAACCAAACACATTTAAATTAATTATAACGTATCGGAACCGGTTCAAATGAATAAAATAAATTGGAACTAATGAAAGTTACCGAAAGTTGACTGAATAACTAACCAAAAGTAAGTAAAAGCACCAAAACAGTCTAATACGTATCGGAACAGATTAAAAATACTAAAGTAAGTTAAAACTAACCCAAATTAGCCGAATTTTGGCGACTAACCGAAAGTAAACAAAAACTTTAAAATTGGTTAAAACGTATCGGAACCGGTTCAAATGATTAAAATAAATTAAAACTAACTGAAATTAACCGAAAGTCGATTGAACGACTAACCAAAAGTAACCAAAAGCACCAAGAAAACGTATCGTAACAGATTTAAATTAATAAAGTAAGTTGAAACTAACCCAAATTAACCGAATTTTGGCGACTAACCTAAATTAATTAAAAACATTTAAATTGGTTATAACGTATCGAAACCGGTTCAAATTACTAAAATGAATTAAAACTAACTGAAACTAACCGAAAGTCGATTGAACGACTAACCAATAGCACCAAAAAGGGCTAAAACGTATCGTAACAAATTAAAAATATTTAAATGGGTTATATCGTATCGGAATCAGTTCAAATAACTAAAATAAATTGGAACCATAACGTATCGGAACCGAAATTTTGGCGACTAACCAAAACTAACCAAAAACATTAAAATTGGTTATAATGTATCGGAACCGGGTTCAAATAATTAATATAAATTAAAACTAAACGAAAGCTGATTGAACTAACCCAAACTAAACAAAAGCACCAAAACGGACTAAAACGTGTCGGAATAGGTTACAAAATTTAAGAGCCCAAAAATAATCGAAAATAATAATATGAAAACCCATCATAAAATATATATGTATACACATTTTATAGAAATAAAATTTTTCTAATTTTTTTATTAGTATTACAACCATTTCATCATTTAGCCATCAATCAATAATTTTCTATATAAATGAGTTGTTTTATTATTATCTAAATAATATGTAACTCAATTATATTTATCTTTAGGTAATTGACTTTTCTTTCAAGAATGCTGTACTCACTACAAGTAATCTACATTCGCCATGCTTAATTTCACTTCAAAAGACATTTTTAAAGATTTCTTTCAGGTGTAATGTTTAAATAAATATCCGGCTCTCTTTATGCAGTTTTTTGGATCAAAAAATTGGTTATTCTCTACTCGAAATAAGCAGTATTTTATAAATCATATATTTTGTAGTGAAAGTTTAAATAAAATAATAGGGGAGAGTAACAATTTTAGTATATAGAGTCCCAAAAAATTTGAGTACGGGTCACTTCACTAATGATTGCCGTGGGGTTGACGTCAAGTTAGATTTATTTATTTCCTCCCCACTACATAGTGATAAAGTTGGTCCTCGCTTGTCAAAGGTGCCGCGCTTAAGTGTCGCAGCTATAGTTTTCTTTAAGCTATGCCCAAAGTATTATAGTTTTCGTTGTTTCACTGTTTTCAGCAGTTCTCTGTCTTTTCGCATGCGCAGCAATATAGCCTCGTTGTTCACATGATGAGTCCATGGTATCATTAGTAACCAAAATTATGTCAAGTCAATATTCATTGGGGGCTAGTCAATCAAGGAATAGTGAAATAGATAATAAATTGTATATATTTTATAAATAAAAATAATCTATAATTATACCATTAAAGACACGAGAAAACATTTAATCATCCATGAATTTATGCTATTTCAATACTAAATCGATTTCCACCGATTTTAATAAATATTTTTTTATTCGTAGGGAAGATGTTCGGGGTGTACTACACCTGTAAAATGCAACTGTACCGGAATCAAAGGCCGACCTGGAGCGGAAGGAATTCCCGGGATGCCAGGACTACGAGGATCACCTGGTGACTCAGGATACCCTGGAAGTCCAGGAAATAAGGGAGAGAAGGGCTCAGATGGTGGCTACGGAACAGTTGGCGACAAAGGGCCTAGAGTAAGTTTCCTATAGATTAAATGGATTCAAAATTTCAGCACGGGGTCGACCATACGTTTTGATATAACGGGGAAAAATCTTAAATTCTTGGATTGGCTTTGAGAAACAACCACTTTCTTCGAACCATATGCCGTCAGTAGAAGTCTAAATGGTCATGATTAGTAGACCGCATGTTCTGGTCACATTCAAAGAGCATTAATTCTGATATTTTTGAAACTATACAAGCAGTTTTTCAAACGCCCATTTTCTCTTTCATGAACTATCTGAATAATTTTTATGTATCTGCTGAAAAAAGTGTGTTGTTTAGATGTCACAAATTATCTCTTAAAAGTATTTCATAGTCTCATCGGTCTAAATCTTAATACTGCAGCAACTTGCTATAAGTAGTTGCTTGCGATTAATCTAAGCAGCCAAGAAAGTCGAAGACGAATATGTATAACCCACCCACGATATTTAATTTTTGCAGAAATTATGTATTACTCAGCTATTTGTACTATCATATAAATTACTTTTTGTCATACGCTCCCAAAAATAGCTATTTTACGGGCTAATTTGAGTCCGTAAAATGCTTCTTTTTAGGCCTAGTCTCTAAAAGTCGTCATGGCAACTTTTACGGACTATTCGAAAATTCCTGAATATGATCAAATGTCAAATTTCGAATGACATGACAAAATTGTCAAATAGTTGCTACGATATCAAATTCTAAGCTAACTTTGTCGTATATTATGATTTCAAAAATTATGGTAAATTTGCAAATTTAGGCGTTCTGAAGAATTGCAAAAAGCGTATAAATGAAAATTAAATTTTGGGAGCGTATGACAAAAATAGTGTTTGTCACACGTACCTAAATGAACTTTTTCAGGACTCATCTGCTATTCCGAACTCGGCTAACGCCTCGTCCGGAAACAGCAATGATTCGTCCTGAAAAACTCCATTTTAGGTACTTGTAACAAAAATAACTATTATTTGATTACTGAGTTTTAAATTATTTCTATCTGAAAGTAAATGATTTAGTTTTAATTTTGACAAGATTATTAAGCACCTAATCAGAAGTAGCTATAATTATTAATGATACCTATAAGTATTACTACAAAAAAAATTGCATACATTAATAATTTGTGATATAATATGGGATAGCATAAAATATCATTATTTGTCAAAATTTGATTAATTGGAATTATTTCTTTAGCACATGGATGTATGGAATAGAAATAGAATTACTGAGGGTGTAGCGCAAATTGACATTAAATTAATATGAGTGAAGGAATTTATTATGTATATGTTTTAGGGTGATCAAGGCGGTAGAGGACCAGACGGAATTCCTGGAAGACCGGTAAGTTGAAATTCAAATTCAAATTTAAATTATTTGTTGACATTTATACACAATTTCATGTATTTCACTTTCCTCCAGTATTTCAATTTTGTGTTTGGACCAATCAACGATTTCTAAAGTTAATCTGGGTTTGATATATATTTCAACTTATGTTCTTAAAGACTTTTGGTCTATCTCTGGTATACTGAGGATTATGTGGTGACGAAACATAATTTGTATTTTTATCCTGACTGAGGTAAGAATTGAAATCATGAATGTTTTTTTTCTAAATGCATAACTATTAATTAGTCTTATGTAATAAGTTAGTATTTTATTTTACTGAGAGAAAAATTATCCATACGGTGTACTAAGGAATTAAAACTAGCCATTTCGTGTTGGTTATAGTGGAAGGAGTCACTAGGAATATATCGGTTAGTTGCAGTATTTTTCTAGAAACATCAAATTACTGAAATATCAAAAAATGGTAGTTACCCACTCTTCTCGGCATCATAACTAGGGAAACGCTTATTTACTTTTGTTAGAAAATCCTCCATATTAGCCTTTTTTGTATCCAAAATGGATAAATATTCCTGACGTGAGGCAGCAGTAGCGTCAGTATTGAAGTGGAGCTGAAGATGAATGACATTGGCTAGCTGCAGAAATCGAATAAGTTTGGGCAGAGTGAAATCAAGAGAAAGGCTAAAGTATTGCGATCCGAAAGGCAACGGAAAACCACCGTATAATATTTTTTCCTATGGCTGAGAAATATGAAACCGGGTGTCATGGTTACCGGCAGATCGATGGTCAGGGGGTGTTAAGAATCAGCCATCAGAATTGCTGCATGGAATGATCGAAGTAGGGAGGAAAACCATCAAACGCCAATCATGAAATGGAGAGAATGAAAGTTGATATCTTGGGAGGTAGTGAGGCAAGATGGCCGGATTCAGGTCAGATTACAACTGCATACAATGTTATACAGTAAAAACAACGATCTCCACCACAGACAAGGAGTTGTTTTTATCGTGGCAAAAGAAATAAAAAATGCATTATCAACTTTTCGCCAATTTCAGATCGGGTCGCCCTGTTACGGGTGCAGGGAAAACCAGTTAAAATAAATATTATTCAGGATTACGCTCTTACCGCTGCTGATAAGAAAAATGATGACGAAGTTGAGAAGTTCTACGACAAAGTAGAAAAGGTTGTAAAATATCTTAAAGGACAAGAAATAAATATCACTATGGGAGACTTCAACGCCAAAATTGGCCAGGGGAATGTTGATGGAGTGATAGGAGAAATCGGTCTGGGAGAGCGCAATGACAGAGGAAACCAAATTGTTCAATTCTGCCAGAACAATCTGGTGGTTCTTGGTGGTTTTTTAAATTTCTCTCTGGGACGACTATATACCTGGAAATCACCCCAAGACTCACAAGACCGTGTAATAAGAAACTAATTAATAACAGGTTTCGAAATAGTTTTAAGTCAGTAAAAAAATATCCAGGAGTTGACATTCAATATGATCACAACTCTCTAACAGTTCTGATGAAGATTAGATTGAGGACCGTGAAGAATAAAACGAATAAAACGCCATGACCTTACAAAAATTAAAGACCCGACCACAAAAACATAATTCAAGAACAATTAAAACAAGGAGTAAGCAAAATAAACTTTTCAGCGGAGTCAGACGCAATGTGGATATCCCTAAAGAGACCATCACCGTAGTCAGATAAGAATCTGATCCAGGGTAGACATAAAAAGCAAGAGAGGATGACCAGCGAAATTCTTAATGTAATGGACCAACGGAGACAACACAAATACCGCAATCAACATAGATATAAAGCTCTTCACAGGGAAATTGGGCGTATATGTAGGATGGCCAAGGAAGAGTGGTTAAATGAAAAATGCCAGGAAATGGAAGATCTGCAAAAAAGCATGACTCTTTTAACCTTCACAAGAAAATCAGAGAGAGTCTTGGATCAAACAGAAAACTAAACAATGGATATATAATCAGGGATGACGGCACAATTATTACGGGCATCTATTCCACGACGAGAGACCAGATATACATACCTACGAACATGCATATGAAGGGGCTAGCATCTTAAAGGAATAAATGGTGACAGCCATTCAACAATCTAAGATTGGTAAAGCTGCGGGACCGCACAATGTTTATGTAGATGTTCACAAACTAACTGAAGACGAAAGCGCCACAGTTCTCACTGAGCTATTTAACGTCATATATAGTTCAGGAAAAATACCATAAGACTGGTTAAAAACTACTTTCATTACCTTGCCGAACAAACCAAACGCAAAACGCTGTCCAGAGTACCGTATGTCATGTTATAAAACTGTTCCATAAAATAATTCATAAGAGAATTTACAAAAAATGTGATGAGGTCATTTCTGAGACACAGTTCGGATTTAGAAGTGGTTTCGGAACTAGAGATGCTCTCTTTGGCATGTAAGTCTTGGTTCAGAGATGCTTAGAATGAATAAGCCTATCCACATGTGCTTCATAAACTATGGAAAGACTTTTGATTGAGTTCAACATACGAAAGTGTTACATCTTCAAAATAATAATCTAGGTCAACGAGACATAAGGATTATCGCAAACCATTATCGGAACCAACGCGCGTCAATATAAATTGAAGATCAAATAACGGAGGAGACAGAGATTCGAAGGGGAGTAAGGCAGAGTTGTGTTCTTTCGCCTCTTTTGATAAATATATATTCTGAATATATAATATCAGAGGCCTTGGCTGATACTGAGAGGAGCCTAAACGTGAATGGTATGCCCATAAGAAATATCCGCTATGCTGATGACTCTATCTTGTTGGCCGGTCGGTTGAAGACCTACAACGGCTAGTAAATAAAGGCAACGAAGTCAGTAGTGCTAACGGGCTAAAATATGACTATCTCGGATGCTGTTTAAATGCCGAATGAAACCTCGGACAAAAAGTAAGAATTCGCATTAAAAAGACCAGAAATGCCTCCACAAAGATGAAACAGTTACTAACATGCCGACAACTCAGTCTATGTCTACGAATACGCCTTGCTAGATGCAATATTTCTCCAATCTTATTATATGGAATGGAAGGATGAACCTTGTTAGACCAATATGGCAGGATCGACCATTCCTTCATCGGCGTCGATCGGACTACTGGGTGTCTCGGTCAACAACAATATGTCCTGGCATGACCACGTTGCTAACATCGCAAAATCAGTCTCGCAGAAGCTTGGTGCGCTATTTCGCAACAAAAAACTGTATACATGGCAGTAGGTGCTCTTACTGTACAAAGCGCAAATAAACCATGCTTAGGAGTCGCACCTAAATACACCCTAAAGCTGCTGGATTCTATTCAGAAGAGAGCTGTGCGTCGCGTCGTCGACCCGGAGGTGACCCGGGATCTAAATAGTCTGGAATACCGCAGACATGGGGCTGATTTCTCCTTGTTTTACTGATATTTTCACGGCAGATGTTTCCAGGATTTGGCCCGCCTCATCCTGCCCACAGCAACGTAGGATTTTTAAACTATCTTTACAGAAATGGTTCATTTAATTCCTCCTGTATTTTAACATATTGGAGTGTTGAAGCGCGGTGTGTATTTATAATACGCCTCCATGATTTATCTTACAAGTGCTAAAATATAAAATACCCAGGGTAGTACTTTTGTGTGCCCTAAAACCAGATTGGTATTAAGCGAAACATTAATTTAACCACCATATAATATATGTTTTAACTTGTTTGTTGTCGATATTACCTGTATTGCTAAGGTTGTGGATAGAATTATTAATTTATTTTGTCAGTAGACAGCAATCTTTAACAAAACATGATAGATGATACGCAATTTAAATTGTGTCTATAAGGGTAAAAAATAATCCAAAAAATCTACACCTTGCACGTTCTAATATTATTTTTGCCGTAGTGTGTTTTATTATATTTCTAGTGCGGCATTAATCCCTGTCATTTTTAAACGGATTAAACTTGATAATCAGATCACTTCAATCCATAATGGTCATATAAATAATATATTATAATGCAGTAATGGCTGTTGTTAAAATCAATATAACGGCAGAGGGTCATTTTTAGATTTCTTATATAAGATCTTCATGACATGCATATCATATCGAATAAAGCCTCTTCAGCAAAATGAATACCAGTCAATATTTGCCTTTTTAGTGACTAAATGTGTCATTTAAAGGGACTTTTAAAATAAGCTGCTTATACTTGTACTTAGAGATCTTTCATGGGCTTTCTTTCCACTAAAAAAATCTTGACTTACCATAATCGGTTTTTAGATATTTATGTAATCATTAGTGTGCTCCAAGTATGCATTCAGAAATGCGAACTTATCTGCAGCATATTTATTTGCGTGTAAAAAAATTTAGCTCGCTATACACATGGTTGATATAAAATGACTTTTCATTATCATGCTCATTATAAAAAATAAAGTAAAATGATTGAAAGGAATAATTATATTTGGCGGTGTTATAATGGCAAGTAACCTAAAAATATATGCAATATTCAATGAATTTATATTTTAGGGACAAACTGGTGATATTGGTCCCCAGGGTGCCGAAGGTTTGGATGGCTGCAATGGAACTGACGGCAGGCCTGGAGCAGATGGTAAGACATTAATAAATCATACATCTAGGGTTATTGACAGACATATCTAGATCCAATTTTTGGTTGGGCTTTAATAAGGACTTAAGTTTTGGTCAAAATTGTGTCGCCTTTTTAATATAGTTTTAGTATTTTCTATAAATTTTTAGAGGTCGAGAGCAAATTTTTAATAAAAAAGGCCATTCATTATAGCCTAGTGTGTGTATCAGTATCAGTATCAAAAAGGAGTGACTCCTAGCGCGCCTTGCACTTAGATCACCCGTTGTGCCCGCAGCACGCATTAGAGAACTTCCAGGTGCCGGTCCCCCTTAAGAAAGTCCACATCTCCTTGAGACTAACACGACGCACTGAATCTGTCTCGATGTGGTCTCATCGATGGAGCACGATCTACCATCTACATTCCCGGTCCTCGGCAATACTCAGCGGAGTCAGGTGCCGTCTAAGTCTACAGTGCTCTGTGTAGAATCCTCCTTCCTTCGTAGGCCCATCAACCCCCTGGCGAGACTCTTCGCGGGCCCATGGATCATGAGCCTCGTCGGTCTCATCTCCGTAGCCGTCCGCCATATCTATTCGGCCGTACCCTCCGTCCAGGCCTACAAAGCTCTTTCGCGAACACTCTAGGTGATTCCCATACAGGGATTAGGCCCTAAGTGTCTACGTGGGGAGCCTTCTCTGGCTAAGGAGTCAGCAGCCACGCTTTCCCCGTACACCCGAACGTCTCGATATCCAGACCGGCGTAACCTTTTTGTGCTTTGCAAATTCAATCAGCCACCTCCTAAACTCCCTCACAACAAGGAGCTCCTGCTGACCGACTTCAGCGCGCCATGAGTGCGGCCTTGAAGTCGGAGCAAAAAAAAATCCTCCTGCCACCGACATTGAGCCTTAAGAACTCTGAGATCCCCATCACGATCGCAAAAATTTCCGCTCCAGCTCCAGGAAGTGTTCCCATCTACAAACCAGAATAGTCAATTACAGAATTCCGTCCTTCGCTCCATCCAATCCTCCTTCATAAGTAAGAGGAAATTTAGCCCATCATGGAAGCCTATATCAGGGACCATCACGTCACCTGGCATACCGATGATCGTAAGGTCCCCAGACAAGCCCCGCCATAGACAGCAATGGCCATGGTAGGAGCCATTGCTCCTCTACATTTCCGAATCAGCCAATATCATGGCCGCTCTAGCCGCCCCAGTTCACCGACGGAGGCAAACCCACCAGCGCCTCCAGAGCTCTGCGCCGCCGCCCGCTCTCATGGCCCCGGTGATGCACCAGCATGCAAGTCGCTATAATTTGTTCAGCAATAGTCTGGACTTCGTTTTCATGGATCCTGGCCACCAAACCACTGCTCCGTGCATGAGCATCGGAGCGATCATCAACCTATAGTTATCGACCCAAGTCGCCACAGCGCTCTGCGGCAAACCCACAGAGCACTGAGCAGCACCGTCTTAAGCCAAATGTGTTCCTGAAAGAACAGTTTAGAGTCCAATCAGACATCCAGATACTATAAACGCATATCTTAGGAGAGGGGTGGGTCCCTTTCATCGTGTTGTTGGGAGAGACCTCCAGCTTCCTTTTCCTAGGTCAGATAACCATATCTACCTTGTTGAGATTAGTTCTAAGTTCATTATCCTTACAGTCCTGCTGCAGCGCCGAGATCCTCACCTGCCGTCTCAATTGCCCACATTAGTCTATTATTGTAGGTGACCATATTGTTTGGCAGTGCCATATTCAGCCCTAATGCAGAACACGGCCCCACTCTCACCGACCAGGCCATCGCGTGTTGAGCCTGGGAAGTGTGTGGTCAGTAGCCGGTGTCGACGAATAGCCTCCGCCTGGCTTACGGACACTGCCCAGTTTCACGAGTGGGTGACAGCACCTTACAGAGCCTGGCAGCGGCCGGGACTTGGGACACCCTTCCGCAGTAGGCCCTCCAGGCGCTCCTTCGCGATCCTCTCAGCTCCTTTTTGTACTGTCCCCGAGCCTCTTTGAATAGGTCCCAGTCAGTATCGACCCCGTAGCACACTAAAGAGCTTCCTCAGCTGTTTCCTAAGGTTCTCCAGGGTGAAATTCCACCAAGGAGTTTCCCCTTGCAATGTCGTTTTGTCACAGGGCAACTGCTTGCGAAAGCCCCGGCCAAAGATCCTATCCACCTTGCGGCGACATCCAGCTCATGAGCGGCCCGGTATTTCCTTGGCATGTCACTTAGAGGCCAACTTAGCTCCTCCTTATAGAGCCCCTAGTGTGTGTATTTAGATGGAATTGTGATATTATGAATTTTTAACTGTTCCAGAGCTCTTTATTGTAGCTAATTTAATTTCTTTTATTATAAATATTACCAATATTGAGAAATTACATAATAAAAAACAAATTTATCTAAAATCAAATTTTTTTAGGAAGCACAAGCTATTATGGAGATATGTATATTTTCATTTGTATTCTGTCCTTTTGTGATCTCTATCCATGGGCGTACTGTATGCATAACTAATTCTGTGTAACTCTATTATTGCTCTGGCATACAAATCTTGATATATTTATAGATGTCAAAACAATGGCCCTGTTTGATTTAAAATTCCTAAGCTCGCAACGAAACGCGCTGAGCTAATAATTTCAAAAGCTACCGAAGCCAAAGGTAACTAATTAAGACATTCTACAAAAATGTTACTTATGTACAATTACAATTTTCATAGAAACGTGAGCTTTAAATTTTTCTGGCTTTGTAACATGCTTGTTTATATTGTATCCGATGTTGATCTGTATAGGTCCCAGTGCCCGTTGGTATCGATTTTATTAAATAGCCTTCTTACTGCGACCCTTAGCGTGTTTATATTTTCATTCCACTAAACCCTGTTTTCTTTTTATTTTAGCTTTTTTTTCACTAACCATTTTTCTAATTGGCTATACCAACTGCTTCTCCTACCAGTTCTCGATTTCCCGTGTCTCGAACTTCTATTGTGATCTATCTCTTCGAGAACTTCCTTGAGAGATTTTGAGTATCTTTCTCAATTCGTGTCTCTCAGATTTGGAAGCAGTACTTCTTTGAGAGACAGCGTTTTTATAACAAAGCTTAAATGCCTGTGATCTAAGGAAGATGATTTTTTAGGAGTGTCGGTTTAAGGCAGTTTGCTGCCCGAAGTTGACAAGCTCGAAAATATTGCTTAGCATACTTTATAGATTTCTTTTCTGATAAATCACTTTATTTAATGAAAATATATTATACTTATTTAAAATAGCTACAAGCATAGATTTACAACAACAAAAAGAGCAAAGTAAACAAAATGAAAAAAAAAACTTAAATGTAACTTCTAACGTCAAAAGACCGTTCTAAACTTTGCAAATAACATATGCGAGGCTTTATAAAACACAAACTAACTCAAACTTGAAAATATTATTCTTTTGTTTAAGTGAACAGCAACAAATCAAAATAAATATATAAAAAATAAAATAACAGTCAAATATAAACATAAACTAAGGTAACCTAAATAGCCAAGCTGTTTAAAAGCTTATTTTCTAAGAAAAATTTTCTAGAACGCTCTTGCATTGAATTCATCCAGCAGATCTCTGTTAATATACAAAGTTGCCTGCAAGTAGTTTAATTTTCCTTGAGCTAGTTGACTTATAGTAATTTATTATTCATAAATTATAAGTAATTAGTTTACTTTTTATAATTTTAATATCAACACACAGCTGTGTTAAGTATTCAGTCTTCCCGATGCTGATCCAAGGTTTCTGCAGCAAGGCTATGTTCAAGGCTTGGTATTTTGAATCGCAATTGTAGCCTTCCTATGCCAAAAAACGCCTGCATACCCAATTTCTCGAAGTCGTATAAGGCATACTTTACTATTGCTCTATTTTATTTTAATGATGGCTTGCGTTTACACGTAATTAAATATTGTTTACTTATACTTTACTTGTACTTTTCCTCCGCCTTTCCTAAATTATTCTGCATTCACGTTACTGATGTGTTTTGTTATACACGTTTTTAATTTTATTTGAAAGGTAATTTAATAAATTTCTCCCCTTTGTATATTGAAACAAGACAATATTCTCGATTGATATTGTTACGAAGCTGGTAATGAACAAGTGTTAAAATTTCCCTAAAGAGTTTATTTTAAATAATCCCAAGAGTAACATTTTACATAAATATTATCATTATATAATTAAGCTTGGGATTTGTATATTTATATTATTTTTTTTTAAATAAATAATAGTATAACTTCGTGTCCCAATAAATGAAACTACTACTACTCTATCGGATTATGGAGAGATCAGTTGTTCTATTTTTCTAGTGATGAGGGAGACTGGTCTTGGTCTTGCAAAAAAAAAAGCAAGGCCAAGACCAGAACCGAGGCAGCCTTTTAATTAGCAATACCAAGACTGTGTATGCAAGAACAAGACCAATACCTGCATGACCAAGACTTTTGCAAGTTGCAAGAGTCTTGCGAGACTTTCAAATTTCGCACTGTATGATAATATCAAGGGATTGTTTGTAATAATAGTTTATTTTTCTATTACTTTTTTAAGTTTAAATTGTATGCAAATTTTAATATTTTGCGTCGAATTTAACCTAGCTTTGTAAATTAGTGTTTCCGAAGTAAATAAATACGTATATTTCTAAATTATGCAAAATCATTATCATGTTAGACGTAGCTATCATAATATTAACATAAAAATATATTCGGGTTTACTTTTTCCAAGGGTGCATTTGACAATGAGGAGGTACATACGTATCAATAATAAATTCGATTTTTAATTAGTAGATAAATGGTGTGGTATTGCTAATTGTTCGATTGTTAGATTTTTATGCTTTCGAAAATTTACGATTTTTAGTTACCCAATGGGAAGAGTAGAAACGAAAATCTAATTCGAAATAAATAGTTTGATATTATTTTATTGTTTGTCTTATTTATTTATATTTTAATTTTACGCCTTGTTTAAAAAAAAGCAAAACTTGCAAGACTCTTGCTGCAAGACCAAGACCAAGATAGCACATTCGTTTACAAGACCAAGACTCTATATGCAAGTCCAAGACCATGCAAGTCTTGTGCTTGGTCTTGCTTTGCTCATTACTATATTTTTCTGACAGATCGAAAAGTATAAATCGTTTTCGCGTTTCGGTTAATAAGTATTTACATCCGTGGTTTAAGTAGTTATTAAAGTTCATTAGAAACTCCTGGTGTTAGGCATATCCATTTTAAAGAACCATCTATCATAAAAATCGAAACGTAGTAACGTTATTCGGAAACAAGACCAAGATCAAGGCAAGTCTTGGTTATGGTCTTGCTTTGCTCATCACGATATGTTTCTAACAGACAGAAAAGTATAAATCGTTTTCGCGTTTCGGTTAATAAGTATTTACATCCGTGGTTCAAGTAGTTAGTCAAGTACATTAAAATCTGTTGGGGTTAGGCATAACCATTTTGAAGAATCATCTATCATAAAAATACAAACGCAGTAACATTTTTCAGAAATATGTTATTTAAAATGTTAGATAAAAGGCTTAAAATTATTAAGTTGTTCGATACAGTAATACATTCGAGTTTCCGGTCCAAATTCATAATATGTCTCCGTTCCTGTGAAAGGATACCTGTCAACCGACCACGCCACACATAAATTGTCTTAATATTTTCCGTTTTTACATATTTTGGAAAATTTATGTCGGTGAGTAAAAATATCAAATAAATTCATTATTTAAAAAATGCCTTTGCTGTGAGGTGGATAATAAACGTTAATACGTATTAACGTATTATAAAATATTATGATTCAGATAGCACCCAAAAACCTACTTGTGCAAATTACGGTGACACAGAGTTGGTTCATTTAAAAACTATATATGATCCATAGATTAAACAGACTCCTATGCGTCAACGCAATGATGTTGATCCTCAAGATCGATTAACTTCTTAATATTCAATACGTTTGCGCTATAGACCACTGCGATGATTGGTTATGTGCTATTCGTCGAAACTTATTAAGGCATTAAATTTTATACTAAGGTAAACGTAAAATGTACTTTATACTACAGGCACCAGAGGATATCCTGGTATTCGCGGTGGATTAGGACTTGAAGGGCCCCAAGGTTTCCGAGGAGAACCAGGCGAAGGTGGTGGCAATTCAATTGGCACCAAAGGAGATTGGGGTGATGCTGGGTATGATGGACTACCTGGCTTGGATGGACCAGTAGGGTATACAGGATTGCAAGGCTATCAGGGACCACCTGGAGAACAAGTAAGAACTTACTAAACTATTTTAATATAGAATTGCATACAAAAAGTGAATATTCATTAAAATCACTGAGGAGTTTGCTCAATTATTAGGTGTAAGCCATAATAATTTTATTGGCACATTCATGTTGAATTCATTTCGTAGCAAGAAGTCAATTGTTAAATCAGTTTTGCCCATAAAATAACATTTGCTACAACGTGGCCCCCTTTTGTTAAAATATTTATATTCTAGTGTGGAGATTTCAAATCAGTGATGAAAAATTGAAGTAAAAAGTGAGCATTGCTACTTTGTATGTATATAGGATATTATATTTATCACAACTTGAATAATATACCACTATTATTGCATCTACTTTCAATATAGTCACGCTATAGATTCCTGCAAGTAAATTCTCATAGTTCATATTTTATTAAATTTTTATTTACATGTATTTCCTTTTATAAGACCATTCCTAGATTCGTCTTATAGTCCAACTCCTTGTAGGTATTTCTTCTTCTAACCTGCAAGAGACAGTTCTTTCAAATTTGGTATTAATTTAGATTTAAACCAACTCTCGAAATATTCAGTGTAAACTCTTCAAAATATAAGCATTAGAATAAGAGTATTCTAAACCTTCAAGTTCATTTGACTACCTGGTTTTAGCTTCGAATTGTTTGAAAAAAATTCTTATCCTGTTTAAGATATTTAAAGCCAGTCCAGAAGTTACACAATATTGTATCTAGTATTTTAAACTAGACGCGAATAAATATTATGATTTTAAAAATGACATCGTTGTTACAATTGAAAAATAAATGTCAGTATAATATAAACCTATATCTTGAACAGCTTCATTTTCAAGTTACAAGGTGTTTAGAATTTGGGAAGAATAATGACGTCTATTTGCAATTCATAGGGTTTGGTTGGACCACAAGGTCCAATGGGACCACCTGGAGCTCCCGGAGAGGAACGCAAAGGTGAAAAGGGTCCAAAAGGGCAATCCGGTGATCAGGGACGGCCAGGAGAACGTGCAGAAGACACAGGAAACCAGGAAATAGGAGAACCCAATATTCAATTGCTAAAAGGAGCCCCTGGTGAAAAGGGTGTAAAAGGAGAAAGGGGAGAGACTGGCTGGAAAGGTTATGCAGGAGACAAAGGACGACCGGTATGTATTATAACTAATTATTTTGTATTATGTTCTAATAGGTCCTTGTTATTAAAAGACAATAGAACAACAGAAACCATAAAAAGCTAAACTAAAATAATTGTCTGCTAGCGAAAGCAAATTACTTGCAATTTTTGAATGAAATACTTATTGACTGCTGAACCTTCCTATATCAAATGCATTGTTGTACAAAATTTCGGTCAATTTAATGAAAATGTCTTTCATATGGCAAGGCTCAACCAAACTGGTCGCTGAATTAGTCGATACAGCTAATTCAGTAGTCATTTGTAGGAGACTGTATCTCGGAAACGCCATAGCCGATTTTTTAAAATGAAGATTCTCAAATTCCATTTTCCAGTGTTATACAGTGTGAAAGAATATAAGTAATAATGTAAAATTTTAATTGTATGCGCCTGTTGCAATAGTAATTCCAGAACTAACCCAAACTTCTAAATGTAATTAAGATGAAGGTTCTGGAATTATTATTGCAACTTGTATGTATCAATCTTTATCATTTTTAAAAATCGGCTAGGGCGTTTCCGAGATACAGTGTCCTACAAATTATGATAAAAATAGCTGTACTTATCGACCAATTCCTCGAGCAGTTTATCATAACAGACGTAAGTTGGCATAATATTTCTTTTAATAATAATCTATGTATGAGATATGTAATTTTAATAAAGCAAAGGTAGTACGTACCCAGGGGCGGATTGGCACATCTGGACACTGGGAAAAATCCCGATGGACTGAATCGTGGGAGTCCAAGTGGACTGATACATAATATTACCTATATTCACTAGAGAAAATCTTACCCTGGAATTGATTGCCTTTGGCTCCACAAATGATTGAATTTGGTTTGAATTGTTATAGAGCCACTTCGGCCCAGGCTCAAGGATGTAAACTGCACAAGTGCAAGTTTAGTGACCCTAATGAAATGTGTACCTAATTTCTTCGATTCGGTATCTAGTCGGATACCGTTTTCAAGAAAAGCAAAAAACTAAAAATGAAAATGGTTAGCAAATACAATAGAAAATCTGTGGACTTTTAGAATATATAAATATAATATGTGTGCAATTTGTTGCTACAAAGTGCTTATTATATAACATGTTTAGTGCAGCTTACATTGTGTTGACAGTGAAATTTAGATATTTTTCAACAGATTTTTATATGTTATGTTTATATTATCTGATTATATTTTTTATTGTCTGTATTTATAATATAATACTTATTACAATTACATAATTAGAATTTTTAATTGAATCCTTTATATCTATGAGAAAACTGGTTTGACTTAATGCAAATAACATTCATCATCATGTTTACGTTTTTTATTCGTTTTTCCTATTCTTCTTATTTCTAAATATAAATATATTGGTCACAAGGGACCCCACGACCTTGTTGTTTTTTAACGATTGTAAAGACTTTTGTGTGAAAATTGGGTTTGGCATCACGAGGCATTTTTGAGGGACAAACGCTGCGGAATCCAAAAAAGAACAGCTGTTATACAAAATGGATTTTCGTCACGCGTTTTATAAAATTTTTATCTAATTTTTGAAATTTTAGCAATCTTCTGAAAATAATAAAATAAAATATGTTTTAATATCTTAAGACTCAAGTTATAAATTATAAAATGTGTCATTTTATATATCAAAATTAGAAAAAGGATGTTTGTGATAAAATACTTTAGTAACGCGATCACTTACTCTTTCATCACAACTCAGCTGAAACGACATGTAGAAAGGTGAATTTTGGCATACAGGTTTATTTGAGTCTAAACTAAAACTACGTAATTTTTATTTTATTTTGTTTACATAGTATATCATTTTGTGTATATTTAAGAGAGTACTAAAAGGGGGTGAAAATTAACGCGTATTGAAAATTGGTTGGAATTACTTACATTAGAAAGTTAAATCTTTCACAGCGTGAAAAAACGTAACCAATAAATTTTGCAAAATCTTGAAGGGGTTGGAAAAACCCTTTAAAATTTAAAGCGATTTTTTTTTAATTAATGGAAAGTTTAATTTTAGCGTGCGTGTTGATTTTAGGATTTGCGATCGATAAGAAATTATTCTATAGGAACGGAATGTATTAAATTAAAATTATGATGTTAGTTAGAGGTAATATTATATATTTTGCTAGGGACTACCCGGAATTAAAGGTAGCATAGGATATAAAGGTGAACGAGGTGAGGACGGACCGCCTGGCAAACAAGGAAAGTTAGGTCCACCAGGTCAGACAGGAGAGAAAGGGTATAAAGGTGCTCCAGGTTACGAGGGAATAGCTGGAGCCGATGGCTTAAAAGGTAAGTAAATAAAATATGTTTAGTCAATATAAGCATATATTAATTTAACAATATTAATTCCTATTTGCGCTGCACTACATAAATCAATTTATTTTCAAATGGTTTTACAGCACGAGAATGTCTTAGTATAGCAACTCATTTTTTGCAATCTACACAATGTGTTTTGTGATACCCTCACATCTAGCCGTACAATACATTCAAAGAATGTTATGCCTCTAAACCCTTTATATAATCGGAAGTTCTACAAATTAAATTGTAATTAATTCATTAACTGGTTTTTGGATATATATACTATAGTAGGAAAGGAAAATAATATTCATGTGTTAGACATTGGTTGGTGACTTGGTTAAAAGCTAAATGATGATTTTAAGTATAAACTGGCGGTTGTGTGGGCTCCAGGTTCCAGATGAAAACCCTAAGTTTCGCATATCCCAAAAAGATACTTAAAATTTCAATTAGATTATCCAAAACGTTAACTAAACCGCCAAAGATAATCAAAGTGCAATGTGTGACTATTATGCAGTTTTTGCACGCGAATTTATTGGAATCAGATGCTGAACGCACTAGTTACAAAACCTTTTAATAACTGGAATGATACTGTTGAAGTATTTGTTCAACACCGTAACTCTGACTAACGCAAAAATAACTCCATTTTTTTCAATAATTTTATTGCAGCTTTTAATATATTTTCACCAGATATGATGATGCAACTGGATTCTAGCCGTTCTAAGCAAGTGCGGCTATGAAACCCAGGGTCGCAACGTGGATCTATACTGTTATCATAAGACCCACGATTGCCTATGGAGCCGCAGTTTGAAAGCCAACAAAGAACGGCAATGCTTAAGCTCAGTCAGGTACAGACAACTGCTTACCTAAGCATAACGGAAGCTATGAGAACAACCAAAACCAGAAGTATGGGAGTAATGGTATGCTTGCCGCCCCTAGATATTTATTTATAGGAGACCGCTCTAACTGCATTGCTAAGACGCAGAGTCGTTGGTGTGCAGCCCAGCGTAGAATGTGGAGAGACTAGACGCCGCCTGTGGGAAGGGGCAGTCGGAAGACTACCACTACTGCAGGCCAGCGCAGACAGCATACCTCCCAAGTTTGTCTTCGACCAACTGTATGATGTCGGAATAAAACCAATTGAGCCTATAACCGAAGATGCGGTTAACATTTTCGTTGATGGCTCAAAACTCCGAGCAGACTAGAATTTACTCCCGTAGCTTGCGAATTGAACTCAAATGGTCTATGGAAGCACACGCAAGCATATCTCAGTCTGAACTTGCAGCTATATCCACAGCCGCAAAAGAGATTGTTCGCAGGATTACTAAGGACAAGACTTAAAATCTACACGGACAGTAAACAATCACTACTGGGCCTGAAACGTTATAAGCTTGCAGCCAGGTCAGTACTAAAATGCGACAATTCACTGGAGGATGCCGTCCTGGAAAAATAGAATTTCTGTGTGCTCAGAACGGGAATTCTGACTAGACTCTGCCAGCTAAGGAAAAATCTCTACATAATGAAAGCACAGCTTATAATAAGCCGTGATGAAAGTATGCGAAACACCTCTATGCACAGGCTGTGGCCAGGAAGGCGAGACAGTAGAGCATCTGCTCTGCGACTACGGTGCGAGTTCGAAACGTGGGGAATCCATTTTAGGAGAACGATGGTCAACCATGACTTTTCTCAGAACAGCCTCCTCGGGCAACATCACCGCCTTTTTTACAACACTAGGCTGGGCTCAAAATGACGTTACATTTAAAGCCGAAACTCCCCCAGGCGAGTAGGTCGGTCTGTCTCCAGAATTCTTGGGGAGACAAAAATTCGACGTCCAAACCCTTTACGAGATCGAAAAGTAAAATAAGAACTTTAAGAATTGCAACATGCAACTCCAGAACATTGGCATCAGAAGAAAAGCTTTTAGAAATAGAAGAGGAATTAACACATATTAATTGGGACTTTCTTGGCCTGATTGTTTATGTAATAATTCGACTGAATCAGAGATACCAATTAAAGATCATCCAGACTATGAAGACGAAGAGGTTGAGGAGTTTTACGAAGATCTTATGAGAGCATTTCAAGAATCCAAATGTCACTATACATTCATAATTGGCGACTTCAACGCAAACGTTGGGAAGAAACAAGAAATATCGGAGACTATATTGAGCAACTTTGGCCTAGGAGAACGAAACGAAAGAGGAGATATGTTGATTAATTTTCTTCTCCAACAAAATGTGTACGTCATGAACAGCTTTTTCCAGAAAAAGGAACGCCGTTGGTATACATGGACGAGCCCAGATGGGAAAACAAAAAATGAAATCGACTACATAATAACAGACAAAAAACAAATTGTAACTGACGTTACAACGCTCCAAAGATTCCATACTGGTAGCGATCACAGACTGGTCAGAGCCAAATAAATTAAGTCTTGCCAAGGAAAGACATAAAATGGTGACAAAGAAAAATTCCAAGAGATGGAACACACCTACCAATATTGAAGAACTCTCAAGAACAGTATCAGCCAATTTGGACAAGACCCTGAATGACGTGAATGATATCGAAGCTGTAAACAACACCATACTAGATGCAGTCAAGCGTGCAGAGAGTCAATATTGTAAAAAAACAGGCAAAAATGATAAGCTTCGACACAGTACCAAAGACCTCATGAGGTTAAGACGAGAACTACCTACCGAAAGAAGATACTCGAGAGCAACTGAGAAGCTTGAATAAAGATATATACCAGGAAATAAGAAAATATTTAAAAAAGTTCAATGAGGATAGTATTAAACAAACTATAGAAGAAAATAGAAGCATGAAGATACTTAGAAAGAACATCTCAAATGGCAAAAAAGAAATCTTTACCCTCCAAGATAAAACCAGTACACAAACGAACAATAGGGAAAAGTTACTGCAGATTACAAAGGTATTCTACAGGGAGCTCTATAGTTGCCTAGAAAGCCAAGAGGAAATCCGTGCAAGTGCATGTCACCCAAAGGTCTTAAATCAAGGGTCAGTAGAAATACTAGAAATATCCGTAGATGAATTCGAGAATACAATAAGGGAAATTAAGAAAAATAAAGCACCTGGAGAGGACGAAGTGGTTATAGAATCCATTAAACTTAGGGAAGAGAGATTAATCAACACGTTAGTATTGCTATTCAATCTATGGATCCATACCGGTATCATCCCCAGTACATGGAATAATGCTGTAATAATTCTGCTACACAAAAAACGTGATATAACAAACCTTGATAATTATAGACCTAATAGCCTTCTGTCACATCTCTATAAGCTATTCACCAAAATAATCGCCAAACGTTTCGAAGCAAAATTTGATTACTACCAACCTAGAGAGCAAGCTGGCTTCAGAAGTGGCTATGGAACAAATGATCATCTTCAAGTCGTCAATACCCTTATAGAGAAGACTGTTGAATATAATAGCCCTTTACTACTTATATTTATTGATTTTCAAAAAGCTTTCGATACAGTCAACTTTACAGCAATACTGGCAGCCTTGAGGCAAAGTAGAATAGACTACAGATATACAGAGCTCATCCAATACATATACACCAATGCAACCGCAAGTGCAATGCCTCATAAACCAAGAAATAAATTCAAAATAGAGAGAGGTATCCGGCAAGGCGACACAATCTCCCGCAAAACTTTTCACAGCAGTTTTTGAATGTGTTTTTAAAACACTGAGCTGGGAGATCAGGGGTATAAACATTGACGGCGAGAGACTCCGTTTCGCGGATGACATTGTACTATTTGCAGATAATTTTAATGATACTGGAAAAATGTTGGATGAATTGAGAGAAGCTTCAAAGAGGGTAGACCTAAACATGAACATGCAGAAAACAAAACTTATGACAAACCTCGTTCTTGGTGGTACATTAGAAAGTGGCGGATACCAAATAGAATAAGTCTTCGATTATAAATACTTGGGTCATGAAATTAGACTAGGTAGAGATAATCAAACTTGCGAGATACAACGGAAAATAGGCTTGAGGTGGGAAAACTTCGACATATTTTCAAAAGTAATATTCCGATTTCCCTTAAAAGGAAAGTTTACGAACAATGTGTCTTGCCCGTAAAAACTAATGGCGCAGTAACGCTCACAGTGACGAAGAAATCGATTGACAAGTTACGAATAACACAAAGAGCAATGGAAATAGCTATGCTTGGCATCACAAGACGAGATAGAATCCAAAATGTCACCGTTCGCCAATGAACCGGCGTCCAAGACATAATTGACTATATAACTCGACATAAGTGACGATGGGCTGGCCATGTGGCCCGCCCATGCAGATGGACGAAAAAGGTTTTAGAGTGGAGACCAAGACAAGATAGGAGGAGTAGAGGTAGGCCGCCGACCCGGTGGACAGATGACACCAATGGAATTTCCGGAAATTGGATCCAACAAGCCCAGAATGGAACGAAGTGGGAACGTCTTGAGGAGGCCTATGTTCAGCAGTGGACACAAATGGCTGTTTGATGATGATGAGGCTGAGCGATGGCCTAGATGGATTGGTTGCCCTAGGGAAGAAACTCAGGGGGTCCAACGAGGCGTAAGTGCCGTGGTCTTTCAAGGCCACCCTCTCACCAATTTCAGATTCCAGATGCAAAGTGCCGAAAATAGAAGAATGGTAGCACCTATAATTGCGACAATTATCGTGTGTGGAGGTCAAGAGTTAGCTTTACGAAGAACTTCTGAGTCTAAACAATTAACTTTGGCACAGGTCACTTATAATAAATTTCAGGGCATTGCTGCGTTTGCGCCTCTCATGTGATGCCAAAAATTTAATTGATCACACTCAAGGACAGTCGTTAAACGCAATGTACTTAAGCCTCATAATTCAGCATAAGATAATTAAAATGTGTGGCAAAATAACAGAACATGAAATTGTTGTTAAAATAAGCAGAGCAAAATCGTTTCCCATTCTAATAGATGAAGTCATAGGTATTCCCCGTACTGAGCAGTTATCTCTTTGTGTAAAATAGACAGACTTTACTGAAGAAAACGAAAACTCATCGTACACATTTCGAGAATATTTTTTCAATTTGTAGCTGTATATAAGTATATATATACTAGTAAGAATTTAGCGACTGTAATGTTAGAAAGTTTACAAGCACTTGGTTAGAGAGAAATATGATAGGGCAGCTGTAAAGGGTGGCAGTTTTAAAGGCGTACAGGCTAAAATAAAATAATTGTCAGCAGCTATATACGTGCACTGTACTTTAAATGTAGCTCTTGCTCTTTCTTGCAAAATTCAGAGTATTAGAAATTACAATGGAACAATATAATCTATAGCAAATTTTATGAAAAATATCCGCTATGCGCTCTGAAATATTAAAAACTAAAAGAAAAAAACATATTTCAAATGCTAAATGAACTAAGTTGACATTGACATCCATCTGAGAAACTCAACTTGCGAAAAATCATGTCGGACTAATTAGGGTTACTGCAATTTTTATATCAATTGTGGAAGCACTAGGAAAACTAACACTAAAAAAAGACATTGAAACTTCTTCAGCAACTTTGCAATTCATTCGAGCGATTATGACTAGTGTGTTTATCTTCAATATGTTAACTCCGTATGTAACTTTATTTGCTTTTACTCTAATTTTGTTCAGAATTCTACAGTTTGTGGATTTTGATCTATTTAGGGCGCTCAACAGCTTGAGCACGTGAATGTTGTTATTATTCGGGTAAAGAATATGAGACTTAATATATATCAGGACTTTAGCAATATTTTGAAGAATCCGAAACACTTATAAAATTTGTGGATGACCAAGGGTGCCTAAAAATCCATAGAGTGCTTGCACGTCAGAAGGATCGTTCTAATGTTATGCCATTACAGAAGAACATTTTCGAATTAGAGTTTCATTCAACTATCTCAAAGATTTACAAATCATAAAAAATCTTTTCTGTCACCAATTTTTCTAGTGCCACCTATATGCGCTACACCCACAGTTAACATAGAAAACTTTTCTTTATACGAAGAATTTTTAGACCTCGAAACGTCATCGGCAGTTACAGTTATGGAAACAAAAATTGACTGAAACATAAATAAATGTAGAGAACTATAAGATTTATAGTATAATTATTCAAGTATAGAGATTCATTTCAAGTTGTGCATTTTCTTGATGAGAACTCCTAGTCTCTTTAAATATAATTGTTTGTTTATTATGTTATGAAATTGCAAGTAATGCACAAGATTATTTTTATTCAGACATGTACAATGATCTATGTGCAATATATTGATTTTATTGATCGTAACGAATCGAATTTTTAGAAATCGGTACACTGAAAATGAAATCAGTAAACATAATTTTGAAGCTTCAAATTCCTTCAAATATAAATTCCGCCATACAATTTTCCTTTTTGAGTTGCGGATAATAGCTGATTTATATCTCATTTTCAAACATATACGACATATAAGGAAATCAATTCAGGGTAATATTTGAAGCTAAAAGTAGGTATTTGCATAAAGAACTAATAAAATACAAAAACTTACACATGTGGATTTGAAGTATTGTTGCCAACAGTTCACGACATATTTAATAAATTTTAAATGGGAAATTGATATTAATAATTATAATAAACTACTCAGTATATAATATTACATAAGACCAATTTCACAATGCATTCGAAGTTATTAATATTTACTTAACAAATCTGATAAACAAAAATTCGATGGATTTAGATGAAGGAAATATCAAATTGGTCAAGCATATCTCAAATAAAATATGCAAAATTTTAGCTAATAGCCCTTGTCATGCCTATAGATAAGAGAGTAGTAGATAGAAGTAGTCATTAAATTTTTGACCCGTTATACAAGTTTATTGAGAACTCAGTAGAAAACCAAAATTGGAATTATTTATGTAGATGGAAATGTGTTGATATAACTTAAGCATATTGAATGCTTTTATTTATTTATTAATGACGCGTCGACAGGAAGATACTCAATCTCGAGAAAAATACCACCATATTAACAATTAATTTGAGTTTTCCTCCGTCTCGACTGTCACTAGCGAACACATTTGAAGCAATTATTTCTGTCATCCTGCTAAATAGATCTTCCTCCATTGGCCAGTGAAATCATTATTTTTTATAGCAAAGCATGATATATATAGAATAGAAATTACATTAGCAAATCTAATAACTAATATGACTGTGGTGTCACTGTATAAAAAAATTATCTGTCGTATTTTTTCGACCAATTCAATTTACCTTTAGTTTCTGTTAATGCTCTTAGAATAACTCCTGTATTTCTAAATCGACAATATGTATGTAAAAGAAAAAATTATAATACTCCACTATGGTTTTTGCCACCCGTTATTTTTCAATTGTAAGTTTGCATGTAAAATTTTATAAAGTAAAATCTAAATTCGAGTTATGACTGAAAATCAAAATTAGAGATAATAATTGCCTAAAGAAGTTTACTCCGTTCTAAATAAAAACGTTTGTAATATTAGTTTTTATAAGAAAAACGCCTTATGTTGCAGGAGAGCGAGGTGAAGATGGTAGAGCCGGTATGCCAGGTGAACAAGGACCGGAAGGATCACCTGGTAAATACAATCCATATTTAGATGAAATAATAGAGGGAGTTGTTGGAAGGCAAGGACCTACAGGAGTCCCAGGTTTACAGGGTCTTTCAGGGCTTCCTGGATTTCAAGGACAATCAGGTCCTATTGGGCCACCCGGTCCTCCAGGACCTCCGGGACGGATGGGATTACCGGGTGTTGTAGGTAAGTAAAATTAGGCAGGAGTGGTATTCATTTTAAATATTTTTTCTTATGTCTTTAAAATGCGAATCTAGAAATTTCAACTTCCATCAAATAGATCATTTTACTAACTTTCATATTCCCATGATATTTGAAGATATGGAGGGATATTATAGCTTATAAAATGTTCTAGGAACTTCGATAAAGGGAGAACGAGGTGATGATGGACCACCCGGTCTCCCAGGAAGAGCTGGTCAACCAGGTATTCCGGGTCCAAC
>MU182712.1:103728-146574 GCA_016904865.1 Pissodes strobi
CTTACACGAGGGAAATGCGCCTGTCTTTCAACTCTCAACGATACCATAAAATATCGATTTAATACAAAATTGCTTAGATTTATATGCTAAATCCCAAACGTGTGCAATATTGCACGGAAGCCCTAGAAATCAGGGCAGCTTTTCGTTTGTTTTTCATTTAGGTTCCTAAGTTCAATCGTTTTTGAAACAAATGTTATAGGCCCAGCGTCAAATACTATTAGACTATTTTAGATGCGCGATCGATTCGAAAAAATTGGGCCAAAGAAGTATAACGAATGACTGCGAGAATGATGCAGACTTGGCGTTTTATAGAGATCCGGCTCCTGCTGTGTAAAGGTCACATAGATTTGAAGAAAAACGTTTTCGAATACCTTACAGAGCACGGCCATATGATCAGGCATATAGATCTGACGATTGCATAAGAGTCCAGAAGGTAGGAGATGCGTGTAGCATCTTAGCAAAGACAAGAGAGATGCATTTCGTAAGAGAGGCTAGATTAACGGATTGAATTAGCTGAATTATTTATTAGATCTTTATTGCAAGGAGAATGTTGTTAAATACTTCAATAGAAATATAAACAAAAATAAAATGTGTGTAGGAACGTCTTAAGGACGTGTGGCAGTACATGGACAACCTTCGAATTTATATCCGCTGAATTTAGGTTAGTTTGGTATATTTCGGACCTTTAAAGTAAAGGCATTGCGGCATAGAGGTACTCTGTAATCTTTTGCCAGTTGTAAAGCTCCAAAAAAATTTTGAAAACTTATAGGATCGATTTTTCAAAAACATTTTGTTTGAGTTTACTGCATGATTCACTATTTAAGGGCGTGTCGTGATAAATCCAGTATATAGAATCAATCATTTGATATGCTACTTAATACAATTGACACATGAAGTACTTTTTGTAGGTGTTTTTTGCGGTTATCCTTAAGTAGTCTGGAGGAATAAGATACAAAATCGATTGATGAAAAAAGAGTGAACAAAGTCATTGGCAATCCTAGATCTAATTGCTCGGTTCCAACATTATAATTCGAAATTATTATTCAAATATTATTCAATCCGCATTTAATATTTCTTTTTTGAACATTTTCTTATAATGTGTCATTTTTAAAGGGTATATCGAGAAAGAAAAACGTGCAAATTAAGATCAATATATGTTTACAGTGGAAATCCAGCATATTCTAATTTGTGTATTAAAATAATTGAATGGCCCTAACTAACTTTCAAAAATGTATATTTATTTTCAATTTTAGTTTTTAAAATTTAACTAATGGCAGTGCACATCTATGAGTAAAAACTTATGTGCAATGATTATAATTTTTATGTTATATAATCACCATTCTCAAATATACCGTTTAATGTAGTTTTGTCTTAAAGCTGAATTCATTATCCACTGCATCTAACCTTGAAAAAAAAATTTTAAATAGTTATTCAAACACTCTGTTTTTTGAAATTATCTATAATAGGGTTTTGGAGGATGCTAAGCGGCATAGAACCGGCCAATTTATGACGTTATAGCTGCCTACCTAACATGAAATAAGTTCGAAAAATAATAACAATAATAAGTTATCGACGTTCTGTCTCAATTTGTGTATTAAGCTTATACGACTATTAATTTATTTTAACCATTTAAGGGGACGCTGGTATTCCTGGAAATCCAGGACCTGATGGGCCAATTGGTGAACCGGGATGGAAGGGTATAGCAGGAGATACCGGGCCAAAAGGTTTTAGAGGTCCAGCTGGTGACAATGGCGAATATGGATTATCAGGACAAGATGGATTACCCGGGACACCAGGTGCCCTCGGTCAAAAAGGCGACCGCCATGACATCCCGAAAGAGTTTTTAATCGGTGATACTGGTCTTAAAGGTTTTAAGTAAGTCTATTTCTTTCATGTGCCTTAAAAATAATTTCTTATTGCCGCGAAGGAATACCGCGTCCACACAAAATCATTACTCATACGTTGAATTATAGTTTTAAAAATTGTAAAGTTGTTATGAATCAATCAAATAATGTATTTATATATTTAGCAAAATTAAGGTCAAATATCTTTGTCCAGTTTGACTTCAATAAATCAAGGTTTGATTTAATCAAATCAAATCAAATCAAATCATTTTATTTTTTGCCATTAAAATAAATTTACAAACAAAAATATAGTGCTAGGTATATGCTTAGGCAAAAAAAAGAACAGCCTCTCGATTATCAAAACCGGTATCCAATGCATATCATTACAAATATGCATGGGCGATCCATTTAATTTTGTTTACTGAAAGAAGAACATCCAAGAGCTAATAGCATATGTGTTGTAATGATAATGATTAAACGCCTTAATATTTCATTATTACAAAAGAGACATCCGAATTAGGAATTGAATTATATTAAGCGGCATACTAACCTTTCAACACTTTGATAACACTTTTATTACTTAAATACGAATCAACTATGCAATATTTATTTCCGACATATTTGCCCTAATACATAATATGAGCTGTAAAGATCTAATGAAATATTATTAGAAAACATTACTTCTTCTTAGCTGATTTTTCCATTATATATATTAAGATTTTATATTGAATTATTTAACTTCTATTTATGGATTAACAAGTAGGAATGTTAGATAATTCTTCAAATATGGAAGCGTTTCAGTCGTATCTTTCCTGCTATGAAATCGTAGGTGTCTAATGTTTGCAATATATATCACCGCACCGAGTACATCAGGGGTCTCCCTTAGATCCATTTTCTTACCTCTTTATATATTAAAGATCTTACAATATTTTATGGTCTCATGAAAGTCAGCACATTTACCAAAGTTAATACAAAGTCTCTTTAAAAAAAGTTAGGAGACTGTGACGTAGAATTCTATTTATTATCTATTAATTTCCATACTATTTAATAAACTTGCACACCTATTTCTCTTGACAACTAATGGAAATAATTTGAACAATTTTATCAGCAATTATTCTTATTATAATATATGGAGCGCTATCATGCTCCCAGGATCAAAACATTCCGGAGGTAAACTAAACTCCCCGCCCATTCGGATCTCCAGGCGCAGCTGGCTTGCCAGTTTCCTTAAGAACCGATCGCTGCTGCATCTCAGACACATTCACCATTAATGCGGGAGTGCCTCGGGGCGCAATACTTTCACCAACTCTGTTCCCCATCTATTAATGACCTGCTGAACGAAACCAATAATCCAGTTTACAGTTTTGCAGATGGCACTACTCTTGTCTCCCAATTTAAATCAGAAAAATCTTTACCAGCGACTGAGACTTATCACCGCAGACAGGAGCAGATTACAACAATTAATTAAGATCTGGAGAAAGTTTAAACCTGAGGCGATAAGAATTTGGTCGAGTCCAATGCAGTAAAATCCCAAGCAGCCACGTTTACCAAGAAAGCCAATACGGCGAGCCCTGATATCATTATGGCAGGATCGATCATTCCTTCATCCTCGTCAATCGGACTACTGGGTATCTCATTCAACAGCAATATGTTCTGGCATCACCACGTTGCTAACATCGCAAATTCAGTCTCGCAGAAGCTTGGTGCGCTATTGCGCAACAAGAGACTGTACACACCGCAGCAGCTGTTCTTGCTCTACAAAGCGCAAGTAACTCCAAAAGATTCAGCCTTTTGTTTTTGTTTCCGTGTGTAAAAGTTTGACATTATTCGTATCTATAAAATGGTTATTTTCTATACAATGTTTTGCTAAGCCAGAGTTTTTAATGTTATGTAAAATCGATTTTTTGTGTTCTTTAATCCTAATATTTAAGTTTCGACCAGTTTGTCCTATGTATACAGCTTCACAGTTCACACAATTTATTTTGTAAACACCAGATTTAGATTGTTTGTCAATTTTGTCTTTATTGTTTATTAGTCTTCTCCCTAAATTATTCTTATTAATCTGAATTGTTTTACAGCCAATTTTATTTAATTTTTTTAAAACTTTATCTGTAATTTTCGGAATATAATTGATGAATTTAAACGGCTCCTTTTCTAATTCTAATGTAGGGTTTTGTTTAGTTAAAAAGTTCTTCTGTTTTTTCTTTATTAATTTGTTAATCAAAGCGATCTTATAACCGTTATTAATTGCAATCTGTTTGGTAATGGATACTTCTTTTTTTTATCAAAAAGAAGTATCCATTATCAAACAAAAAGTGAAACTATATAAAGCGTGTTGCACTCGAAACAAAAGCGAACACAACAAGAACCTAAATACGACCAATTGAAATAATTGCTATCCTGGAAGTCACTAAGACAAAGCTAAAAATGAAGACATAACAAAAATAATAGTTCTTTTATATAATAATTCTATTGTCTCCGGACATTCAATAATATGACACACTTTTCATTTTATGAAAATGTCATGTCATGCTCTGTTTACGAACTTTTAATATATATCTCTGTTTTCAAAAACCATTGCCAAATGTTAATACAAATGCTTTTTTATTATTTTAGATTAACCCATGTTCAAAGAAAAGGTGGCAGTTTTTTATTGTTAGTAAATATTAATATATTATTTGTTTAAACCGAACTATCTTTACAGAGGTCCCAAAGGAATTCAAGGTGCCACAGGTCCGCAGGGTGCAGATGGAGAGATTCAAAATTTTGCTGATATTAGAGGAGACCCGGGTCCTAAAGGCAGTCCAGGTGATCAAGGTAAATATGCTTTCCTATTTATTTACATCAGCAGATAAGCGAACTCTCAGGTCCTCTTCAACCATAGCTATATTCTGGCAACACAGTTTCTTCTTGATATCAGAGGGAAACCACGAAGAGAGAGTTAAGTAAAATAGAAAATGTGTCCTATTCATGCCATCTATTTACTTAAAGCATGTCCGTATAGCTCTCTCTTTATCTAGCATCAACAAAGGTGATTGTAGATGGAGCCAAAGTCGACACTGTTGCAATAACAAATGATATATGTCTTTGTCTAATTCATGGAATTCTCAGTTAAAAGCTGAACAGCTGAATACTAAATGAAAATGACAAATATGACTATGAACCACGTTGTTCGTCTCTGATGACAGTTCGATACGTTGCACCATGTTTTCTATTTATTTCACGAATTTTTGCTTGAAAACATACTTTTTCATTCATCTTGTAACTGAAACGTTAATTTGTGTAAGTAGTGGAGTGAATCAGTGGACTACTTAATAGGGACAAAACAAACAGCATCATGGCTGCTGAGGCGCATTTTAAGATCGTTTACACAAATAGTGCACTATGTAAAAATCGACCTCTCCTATTGGTCGATCCATCTCGTATTACAATATGTCTTCGTGATGCAATCGATTTCTGTCAAGAGCTCTCGTGGTGTAGAGGTTTAGACACCTGGAAACCCCGTTGCTTTTTTTATTTATTTTTTTAAGATTATGTTTCTAAACAGTTTTTTTCTTGATTTTGGGTATGTCTTTGGGTTAGTTTGGGTTAGCACCTGGTTGGTTTCCTTTTCTTGAGCCTCCGTAGCGGGCGAAGCGAGCGGAGGGCCATGCGGATCGACCAATAGGAAAGGCCGATTTTTATATAGTGCACTATTTGTGTAAAGGATCTTATAACGCTGCTGAGGCTGCTTGCATTGTTTGTGGATTAAGATAAGATGAAGTTGAAAAATTGCGCCATTTTCCTTCGTTCCTTATCTGTATGTCACCAGACATTAAATATAATTTTGTATTTTTATAATAAACTGTGACATTTGCTTGAAGTTTTCTAATGATTTTTGACTTTTAATTTTAAGTACATATGATAGGCATTTCTTAAATTCACTTATTAGTGTTTGTATTACACTCTGACTATTAATTTCAACTGACCCATTTGTAATAATGAATATTTCGATAAACATGCATTGTCTATTGTCTACGGTAGATTATTTGAATACTATTTCGATCAACTTTTCGTTTTTGGATTTGTCAACCAAAATTTTGAAAATAAATGAGTTTTGAAACTGCAATTTTTTATATCAGCAACTTTGATGCTCTGTCCCTTTTGATGAAGAGATTTTTAAAATTGTATTATGTATTTGTGTGAATATTTATCTAAAACTATTTGTGAACATTACATAAACTCATCCTTTTTAAAATTAGTCATACGGATACATAATATAATTAAAAGATCTTCACCGCATCAGAATGGCTAAAATATAACAACAAAGCAATCAAAGAAACATTCAAACCTCCCGCGCTTTTGGCTGCCCAAGCTAATCGCGCCCTCTGCTTTCACCTTTCATGAAGACAGACAGAGATAGCATCGATTTTTCTTTTCTTGTCTATTTCTTCGGACCTTTTTTTAACATTAGTTGAGCGTCTTTTGTCTCTGTTGATATATTTGACTTCATTTACCTCTCAAGCAACTCTAGAGTTGATAAAAAAAGGGTCTCGGAACAGTGGCTAAAATTCGTAAAAATGTGTGTCCGTTTTCGAATGGAAAATAAAAAAATAATATATTAACTATTAAAATTTAACGCTGAGAAGGGTAAAAAGTTTTTCAATTTGTCGAGTTTGCAATATTTACCACTAAAAGATAAATCCCTCACAATATACACATAAATGGAATCCAAAGTAAATGTTTTTTAAGTTTATTTACTTATGTATGTTCTCATATTGGTGGAAGTGCATGAAGTTTGTTACTTCTTTTTTTTTATTTATAATACATCAAAAACTGGAGAAATTCATTAAGCATTTTTTGCATTATTTGCTTCATTCTTCCCCTTCCGTATAAAATGCTTTTTATATTAACGGGGCATTTTCCACTGGAAAATCCCCGAATTTTCTTACAATTTTATTGAAGAAAAATATTTCATATCATAGCCGTATGCCATCTTATAATAAAATATTATAAAATAATTGTATTTCAAAATCAATCAATTTGAATCGGATTGTGAAAAGTCAGCAGGGCAACTGATTCAGGGGTTCTAAGCAAATATTCTGTAATCAACGATAATTAAAGATTTCCAATTTAAAAAGAATTTGAAGCATTTTTGTGGATAACTTTAAAGATGTCGTAAATGTGCCCAATTTACAGGCAAATGTTATTTCTATACCTAAATATGCCTGGATTTCATCAGTAGTATTTATGATTTTTAATTTGGAAAATGATGGCCCTCCAGGTGTAACTGTTACTGGAAAAGTTTAATATATATATGAAATATTTCTACTTGGTGACGATGTTGACGGAACTGGTTCAATTTTTAAAAACATTTTCAGAGATTCGCCTAATTTTCTTCTTTTTGTAATTTCTTTTTTTGGCATTGTGCTTCAGAAAACTTTTTGTCTTTCTATCTGACATCTAAAAAATAAAGAACTCTATTAATAGAATTCATTAGCGTTGTTCATATGTATAAAAAAATTTAAAATAAAAATGAATAATATATACCTATACAAAAATGTAAACTACCATTTATGCTGTAAGTTCTGAATAAGTTTCGGTTAGTTTGGGTTAGAACGTACGTCACTTATACAATGCCTCCTAATCCCACTCTGTTCATTTTCAAACGTATCTTTTATCTTAGACCTAAGACTTCTTTAAAATGTATTATAACATCGGGTGATTAAATGTATTAAGAAATGCTTAACTTTTATCTTTCGACAAAGAGAATAATGTTTTAATCACACAATCCCAGAAAAAAAAACATCACAACAACTAACACTTCTCTGGTCACAGTTTATTGCGCTCTTACTATTTTGCAAGTAATGAATGAGTTAGTTGAATATTTGTTTGACAATATCTAAACAACGGCACTGCGCTGGCGGGGCCGCCCTGTATGCTTGCGACTTTTTCTTTCCTTTGACGAGAGTAGAGACGGCGAAAGCGCTGTATTTTTTGTGAATTCGACAACCCAAAATATATAATAAACTAATTATATTGCAGCATAAAAAACAAATTGTCTGCAATGTGAATATTATGAATACTACTGAGGGTTTTAAGTTTTAAGCTTGGTTTCTGTGGCATGTCTTAAGAATTAAATTTAGTTGCATACTTTTATATTCAAAACGTAAAGGTATTGTACTTTTTCGCCGTCTTTGTGCCTGCACAACCTGTACACCCCTAAGGACGGCCCTGAGTAATCCTTCGCATAACTTGCAATATAATCTAACCCCAATCAGTCCAAACTGATATAGGTTGCATAAAAAGATCATTTAACAGCATTCTCTAATGTAGCTGTAGTGGTATTTCTTGCTAGAAATTTGCAGTACCAACATCATTTACAATTCCATAAAACCAACTGTTTATGTGAAAGGAATGTTACTCCTCATCATCGTCACGTTCAGTATATAAAGATGCCATTAAACACTCTTCGTCATCTCTCATGCGAGGAATGTAACTGGCATAAAATCGGGGTGTTGGACACTTGCGCGCCGCGGTCACAAAAATATGAAGGTAGTCTTAATTTCACAGGACACTTGCACACCGCGCCGGCTACCTATTGGATATGGGACAGTTGCGCCGGTGTTTATACGTAAACTGCAGATGCGATAGGTTCTCGCCATAGGGCGACTGTAATATAAATGTAGTTGCTTTTCAAGCCTTGAGTTAGTTTTTGTTGACTGCGCCCTCAGAGCGAGCGGAGGGTCAGGAATGAAGTGTTCAAATATTTGAGGACGGAACGGAACGGGGGTATTATATCTACCATTTATATTGCAGTCGGTGTCGGTACCATTCCGTAATCCCTCGTTTGCGCGCAAGTATCCTATTACCAATCTGGGCAATTAATCCCTAGCAAAAGTTGAAAGTGACCGCGGCGCACAAATCACCCAGTCCCTTAACCGATCCTGATATTGAGACATGATTTTCTGACGTTCCGCTATCAATATGCTAAGAGTTATGTTTAGTTGAACTGCTGAGCGTCTGAAGTAGGGAAGGCATGGTATTTTTGTTTTTCTAAGTTTTTGTCCTTTACTTATTCTGTGCTCTACACGGCTAATATTGAGATAGATATTGCTTATTTAGTTCATTCTTATATTCCACTTAACAAAATGAAAAAAAACATTTGTGGCGAGTAGAATATTTTTTGAAATAATTAAGCAAAACATTTCGTTGAGCTTACGTTACATATGCTGCACTTGCTGTAATATATGAAGCATGTTCCCAGAAATTTGCGCAAATGACACCTAAACCTAACATCAAATGACGTTAATATGAAATCAAAAGACAATTGCTTTGTCAGGGAATCTTTGTGTATAACTTTTTCATTCATTTTTATTTTGAACAAATGTCAATCCTGCTGTTAAACTATGACTTATACACAAAAACTAATTTAAAAGTAATGTATTCGTTGAATATGAATTTTAACACATCAACAATGTTTAATTTATTGATTTTGATTAGTCATGAAAAGCTTTTAGAAGTTTTTTATAGCCATGGATTTATGTTTCTAATATTTTCCTTCTTACTTTCGCAGGAAGACCAGGTGCAAAAGGACTAAAAGGTTCGCTAGGAGATCTCGGATGGCGAGGTTTTCCAGGAGACCAAGGACCGCAAGGGATATCCATACCCGGACCCGATGGGTTTAAAGGTTATCCGGGCATAATCGGTGATGAAGGGCCCAGAGGGCCACCTGGTTTACCAGGCGTCCCAGGCGTTAACGGAAGCCCTGGAGGCTTTGGAATTAAGGGAGATAGAGGAGAACCAGGACAACGAGTTCTGTATGGTGACATGGGTTTACAAGGCCCCACCGGTCAAAAGGGCGAAGTAGGAGATGAAGGACCAGATGGTTATCCTGGAATTCCGGGCCGACCTGGAATAAAAGGCGGCAAAGGTAACAATGAATTTTCTGCAATCGTTCAAAACTACCAACATTCTCGACCCATTTACAAGCCACAAACGCCACTGTTCTAGTATTGTCAGGGATTGCTAGGAAACGTTCAGTCGCAACCAACGGCCCGGGAATATTTTGTATTTCATACTGTTTGGTGAATGATTATTTACCGCCCTTATTTGCTGCAATACAGCACCAGAGCTGTTTAGCAACTTGTTATTAGGGAGCATTCTTTAAACAATTAACAGAATATTATTCTCATGCTAACGCCCATTCTTCTGACAATATCATCAAAATCTACCTACAAATTTCGAAGGAAAATCCAATAAAAAAAAACTTATTGCATTGAATTCAGTGCAAAATGATAAGTTAAACAATTTTATATTCTTGACACTATGAAAAAGTTTGTCAACAGAAATACCATTTACCAAAGTGACTTCTTCTGTCTTCTTCTTGGCAGGTGAACAATTTTTTTCTTTGGTTTGTTTACGTAGTGGGAGAAATGTCAAGCGGCGGTGAAAAAATATGGAACACAAATACTGTCGGTATGCGAAAAAACGGATGAAAAAAAACCCTCACGAACCGTACAGTCTGTCGAACTCAATACGAATCTCGTGTTCTTTGTCCAATGACCAGATGCAAGAATAAAGTCCCTTTAACATTTATCAACGTGCTAAATCATTAATTTTTTAACTAAAGTAGGTCCAAATCAGGTAAGGCTAGAAAACTTTCTCTTGTTCAAACATTTCCCAGATTCGAAGAATTTACGTCGTTTATGTCTGTACCACAGTCGTTTTCGACAACATTTTAAAAATTTTTTATAATGTAATTATTGATATTTTTATTGAAAAGAAAATAGCGTAATGACCTTATTTGTTGTGACAGGCGAAGTTTAGGCAAGCCGTTCACGATAGGGCGAAAGGATTTAAGTCAACAACGCTAACAAATATAGCATTGAACGATACGTTTCCGAATTGTTCGTGTCGGCAATAGTATCTATAAATGTTCTAAATAAAAGTGAATACTGTAAATTTTCATGCATATAGACATGTTCAATTAATAACCGAGTATGTGAGCTAAAATGGTTTTTATGAATAGGTAAGATTCTATTTTCATAAACTTCCACCTCCCTTCAAAATTTGATTATCATGTAAAAACGCGTTAAATTTTCTATTTTTAGAAGGCGATTTATTATTCTTCAAGTATCGTCTGGAAAATGTAATTCTTGTACAAATATTACCAGAATAAGGAGCGTGGTATTTAAGCCTGCGAGATTGCAATCATTAAACGTTCGATTATCAGGATTTAAGTAATTATATCTAAAGCGAAGTAAATAACAAACAATTTCAACTTTGGGATGTGACGCAAAATTATTATTTTATTTTCGCAATGCTTTCAGGTCGAAGTTGATAGAAAAAAATGGGCCGTGCTATCAAACTTTATTTTCGATAAACTCGAGTAGCAGAGTGAGCAGGATTATTTTTTGAGTCGATATGACGCCTAACTGAAGCGGTCTTTTACTTACTCGTTACGCAGCTGTCAACAGGAATTTTCTCTTCCATGATGGCGATTTTATCCACGTCGGAGCTATTGACGGATCTGACTAATCATGATTTTTGAAAACGTTATTTTTTCACAGAATACTTTTAGATAATAAAACAGCTGCCGTTAATTCTTTACAGGATAACGACAATTGACTATGGTCTTTATAAAAAATAAATTACATGGACGTAGATCTCTTGAGATGCGTCTGCAAAACCGTGTAATTCATCATTGAAGAAACCGGAATTTACATTTGTATGTCATGGAAACTTAGGATTCGTAAATAACTGATTATGCTAATATTGGAAGAAATTGGTAGAGAAAACACCAAATAAGTAAATTTAAATGTAAGAATGATTCTTAAACATATTTTTCAAATATTATACTCGCAATTTCTAAAATAATATCACGGGATACATATTTATAAGCCGATTTATTTCATTAGCGTCTCGCCGCTGTGGGGAGACTGATCCCGAACTCCGCACTTCAATGTTGTTTACACATTTTTTCATTTCACGGGCTTGTATAAAACTATTCGAGAAAAGCAGTAATGTGAGACTTTGGCTGAGGTGGCGAAGCTCGCATCACTAAAACGAAAAGCAATTGGGTCGACGCCCGATTTTTGCAAGTTTTTTTGATGGATTGGTTAGTTTTTTGGCACGCCGTGGTTAGTTTTGCTAATTTTTTGTTAGTTGCGCCCCGCAGCGATCGGAGGGCATTGTATGTAGTGAGAATGTAAAAATACAAATGAAATCATTAAACAAGGCATATAGCGTAACCGTGCCGTTCGGTAGAAGTCGGGATCTAAGCTCCCTACAGCGGTGAGACGCTATTATTTACATCTACCCCAGACAAACCCACACCAGATGCGAAACCTTCCGCCTAACGCATGAAACAAAAATTCGTTTAAAGCTCCGCCTCCTTGGGATGGCCAGCCATCCCAAGAAATAGTCAGGGCAAGCTCTAGTGTCATTCTAAACGAGAGCCACGCAAGTCTTTTGGTTTAGTCCGAGAGCGTTACGAAAAATAATTTATCTTTATTTTATTTTTGTTAAAAATGCCTGGTTATAAGTGCCTTTATTTGAATTGTTCTACTAGAAGCGGTGGCGAAAAATCATTATTTAAATTACCCCGCGATCCTGAAAGGTATGTATAAATGTTGTTTAATGCACATTCCAGCACACTTATTTCCAAAATTATTGCATATTCCAAAATCGAATGAGCAAGAAATTCAATTAAATCTGAAAACTGGCAGATACAATGTTATAGTTAAATCTTTTTTAAATCCAACTAATGTTATACAGTGTTCGCCAGAATATTGGCCACATATGGGAAAATTTTTTATTATTATGATATCGGAACTTTTGTTTTAACCAATCAATTCTGCATGTCTGACAATCTAAAAATGCATTTTAACATTAGAAATGTTTCTGTTTTCCTAGTATATGGCCACAAATCGTCAAAAGTGCATGCTACATTTACCACATTCATGACGTAATACGCGTGAGAGTTTGTGTTAGTTTGTTTATTTAAATCTAAATTTGATTGTAACGTATCAGAATTGGTTCAAATAACTAAAATAAATTGGAACTAACAGAAACTAATCGAAAGTTTATTGAACAACTCACCAAAACTAACCAGAAGCACCAAAACGTGCTAAAACGTATCGGAACAGATTACAAAAATTAAAGTAAGATAAAACAAATCAAAACGAACCGAATTTTGGCGACTAACCAAAACTAACCGAAAACATTAAATTTGATTATAACGTGTCGGAACCATTGATTTGTATAGGAGTGGATAAGCAATAGCCGCCTGTCGCACTATTCAAAAGTGGCAACCTATGGGCGAAAAAACAGGTTTCTGCGCATGACAAAATCGACGCAAAATGGAAAAACATAAACAAAGAAGATACCGTTTTGTCATGCGCACTAAAACACTTGCCGTCTCAGCAGGCGTCGGTCAGGATCGAACTTGGCTTTTGTCTTTGACTTGTTTTCGTTTTGACGGCGCGGCGTTTTGAGTTAATAATTCGAGTTCGATTCGAGGCAAAATACCCGGGATTTCCTATTTCAAGTAAGTCTAATTATTATAAGTATTACTGATTTATACCTTATTGTTTGTTTCACTATGCTAACTGGGGCCCATTTCACAATCGGCAAGACTCCTCTACCGAATATTTGGTGAAATAATCACTTTCGAAGTCCGGGCCTGCCTATTTACCTTCTCGGTGCAACAATTAGCTCCTACTAATTTTCTAATGCGCAAGTCCAAATAGAAATCTCTTTGTTTACATTTCGCTGTCGTAAATTTGCCATGTTTGGTCTATTTATTGCTTATCCACTCTTATACAAATCAATGGTCGGAACCGGTTCAAATAACTAAAATAATTTGGAACTAACTGAAAGTAACCGAAAGTTGATTGAGTGACTAACCAAAGGTAACTAAAAGCGCCAAAACGGGCTAAAACTTATCAGAACAGACTACAGTAGTTAAAACTAACCTAAATTAACCGAATTTTGGCAACTAACCAAACACATTAAAATTGCATATAAGGTACCGGAACCGGTTCAAATGACTAAAATATATAAAAACTAACTGAACTTTACCGAAAGTTGATTGAACGACTATCCAAAAGTTACCAAAAGCACCAAAACGGGCTAAAACGCATCGAAATAGATTTAAAATATTGAAGTAAGTTCAAACTAACCCAAATTAACCGATTTTTGGTGACTAACCAAAACTAACCTAACACATTAAAAATGCTTATAACGTCTCGGTACCGGTTAAAATGACTAAAATCAATTAGAACTAACTAAAGTTGATTGAACGACTGACCAAAACTAACCAAAAGTAAGTAAAAACGTCAAATCGGGCTAAAACGTATCGAAATAGATTTAAAATATTAAAACATCCAAATTAACCGAATTTTGGTGACTAGTTGAAATTAACTGACTATTGAATGAACGACTAACCAAGACTCACCAAAAGCACCAGAAAGTGCTAAAACATATCGGAACATATTAAAAGTAAAAATATTAAGGTAAGTTGAAACTAACTTTAATTAATCGAATTTTGGCGACTAACTAAAATTAACCAAAACATTAAAATTGGCTATAACGTATCTGATCCGGTTCGAATGACTGAAATGAATTAAAACTAACTAAAACTAACAGAAAACTGATTGAATGACTAACCAAAACTAATCGCAAGTAAGCATAAACACAAAAAGTGCTAAAATGTATCGGAACTGATTAAAGGTATTAAAATAAGTAACTAACCCAAATTAACCAAATTTTGACGACTAACTAAAATTAACCAGAACGTTTAAATTGGTAATAACGTATCGGAACCTGTTCAATTGACCAAAAAAATTAGAACTGGCTGAAAGTATCCGAACATTGATTGTATGACTATCTCAAAAACTACCGAAAAGTAACTACAAGCACCAAAACGGGCTAAAACGTATCGAAATAGATTAAAACTATGGAAGAAAGTTAAAACTAATACAAATCAACCGAATTTTGGTGACTAACCAAAAACACTAAAATTGAGTATAACGTCGGAACTTTAATATTTTGAATCTGTTCCGATACATTTTAGCCCGTTTTGGTGCTTTTATTTGCTTTCTGTTAGTTATTCAATCAAATTTCGGTTACCTTTAGCTAATTCCAATGTATATTAGTCGTTTGACTCGGTTCCTATATGTTTTAATCAAATTTAATGTTTTTGGTTAGTTTGGGTTAGTCCTTAAAATTTGGATCGTTTTGGTTAGTTTTAACTTATTTTAATGTTTGTAACCTGTTCCGATACCTTTTAGCCCGTTTTGGTTACTTTTGGCTAGTCGTTTAATCAACTTTCGGTTAGTTTCAGTTAGTTCCAGTTTATTTTAGGCATTTGAACCGATTACGATACCTTATGATTAAATTTAAGTTTAAATAAACAAACTAACACGATCTCTCAGTTCTCTCACGCGTGTGACGTCTTGTGGCAAATGTAGCATGTACTTTTTCACTATTTGAGGCCCTATATTTGGATAACAGAAACATTTTCAATGTTAAAATAACCTTAAGTCGGCATATATTAAAACGTAATGGGAATTTCTGTAAAAAAGTCAGAGCAGCCATAATATCACAAGATTTCCATGACCGCCAGTTGGGAAAAGAGAAAGTGAATGGCTATTGCAAATTTTTATTTTTCCTGAACCAGTCCACAACAAAACACGTTTCCATTTAATTGGTGCAGACCAACTATTTTAATTTTGAAGAACAATAATTCTATAATCATACCCAGATTATTTGGTTCAGACCACGTATAACCGCCACGTCAAGGTTAAAGTTGGCTGACCAGGAATTTGCCAATATTTTGCATCTGGTGTGGGTTTATCTGGGCTTCTATTTAGAGTGATCTCCATGTTTTAAAAGCCATGGCTCAAACTTCTATGTTTGTTCATAGGTAGAGGTATTCATTCTCCAATGGGTTAGTTCATTACCTTGTAGGAGGTATTGGTTAGTTGCAATTCTACTAAGTCGTGTTATATAATTATTAGTTCGCCGCCAGCACTGCATATTGCTTATAACAAAATAATATGTGGTTTACAACCAATCTAATACCTTGGTTTCAAATTAGTACACCCATTTATTTCGAAATTAAATTCTGACTCGGAAAAATGTAGTATTATTTCAGTTACTTGTAAACTAGTAATCTCGTTGTTTGACGAACATAATGTTATAACTGGAACGGCTACCCTAGGCATGGCATACTGTAACATAACATTATAGCGAATTTTACCGGAAATCCAACATACAAGGGAAAAATGATTTGGTTTTAATTTGATAGGTGAATACCCCAGGCAATTACCCACAATAGTAACACGCATAAGTTCGAATCACCAATGTTATGGGAATTTGACTGGTGAAAACATCAGGATGAGCACCTATAAATAGATGCTCACTTTAAAGTAAAGAATATGTATAAAATAATATTCTTCACATAATAATACCGATTCATTGTAATAGGTACGAAGGGAGCGCCAGGATATTCAGGACTGCCGGGATCTCATGGAAACAAAGGTCAAACTGGCATATATATCCCGGGCCCACCTGGGCTTCCAGGACTTCCAGGGGATTTGGGCGAACCTGGTGAATGGGGTGACTTTGGACTGAAAGGAGATGATGGAGAGAATGGCGAATATGGACTACCGGGAGTTAGAGGAGATATTGGGGAAACTGGTTTCATAGGGGCGCCTGGTAGGTTATGTTTTTTAGATTTTAACTACTTATGGTGTTTTTTTTGCATTTATATCGTCATTTTGCCGGGCTGTAGTAAAAGTGTCAAGTTAAGCTACATTATAGTTAACTGAATATTATTTCTTAAACTCATTTGTTAAAAAAATATATTTAAAAAGCTACTTCTGGAAACTGAAGAGTAAAACCGCAAGACGAATATTTAATTTTCAAAGACAACACATTTTCTCTTATAATCACAAATCTTAATAAAACCAAAAAAATCGTGTGCATATGACATTTAGCATACCTGTTAAATTTTCAAATAATAACTGGTCATAAGAAGAGAACTGTGAAACCTATTTTATTGCCATAAATTCTTTTAATAACATAATAACTGATATCACCATTATTTTCATAACAATATTATTTTTTTTAGGTGAACAAGGAGCTGATGGATTCCCGGGCTTCGATGGAACTGAAGGATTACCCGGATCCATGGGTGAATCTGGTGAACGTGGAGATATGGGATATCCTGGACTTGCAGGAGCACCTGGACCCAAGGGATTACTTGGACCAAGGGGTTTTAAAGGCAGTCGAGGAGATGCAGGTCCTGATGGATACTTTGGAATACAGGTACTGATAGGCTAATTGCTATCATCTGCTTTATTTATTGGATATCATTACAACAGGGTTTTATACACAAGACTTTTAGCTAGCTATGTTAGCATTATCAGGATATAATTAAAACCTGGTTTTAATTATCTCCTGACGATGCTAGCATGGTTAGCGCAACGCGCGTCGTATGAAACTCTGTTTCGGTATGGTTGATAAAACTCTTTTGTAGCGATGCCGAAGATCGATTAAAAACCGTATAGTAGACAAAAAATGCTTTTGGCTAACTTTTTTTAAATAAAATTAGAAGTCATTACGTAGTGGCTCTGTTGTAGTGCTGTGTATTAGTTACAAGGTCTTAGAGCCAAATAAACAGTAAATTTTTCAACTACGTAGTTATTGCGAAAATAGCAACTTTGGCGATGTATGACAATAATTATGCAATTGCCTTGTATTAAGTACTTTATCAATAAAAACTAAAATACTTCATTACAAACATACACTACAGCCAAATGCTGACACACACCTTGCCCCGTTTAGGTGCTTGTAAACCCGCGCCGGAAACGCGTTGTCTGACGTGTAGCAAAGCGCGGGAAAAAAATCATAGCATATCATTATCATTAGGAATGTGTCATAATGTACTAATATTTTGGAAATAAATGTGAGATGATATGAGATGATGATGCCTTGTATTTTTCGACGAAGAAATAAACTACTTTTTCTACATTATTGGTGAAAGCATGACAATTGGTGCTGCCATTCTATTCACCTCGCAAAATCCAATTGAATTTTGGTAATCATAAAAGTTTGCTTATTCCAAAACTTATGGTAGGCAGCAGGCCAAATTATTAGTTTTGTTCAAATAATAAAGCTGCAAAAAAACTATCAGTGTTTATAAACCAATTTAAACAGGTGTCTCTCAATGTTTTCAGACTTTGAGCAGCCAAATTAAAGACACACTAAAACGAAAGGGTATAATAAATTTTACATTTCTACCATTTTGAAAACAGGAAACAGTAATTATTGATATGAAACTTTAAAAACCCGTTAGTTTTAGTTAATTTTAATAATGCTTGGTTAAGGTTACTTAAAATTAAAGTTGACGAAGACTACTTAAAGACTAATAATTATTTCGCAAAATTACACCATGTCATTTGTTTTTAAACACCATAATGACCCCTTGAATTGACAATAGCGTGGCGCTAAATTTCCTAGAACTGCACTCGACTGGAGCATAACCAATAATATTTTTTTAAATGGTCTCTATCATCTAGCATTGAACGAAACAAGTTAAAAATATTGTGGTTACTTTGAGAAAAAAACAGTTCTGGAAAAAATTGAAATACGTCCATATAGGGTATCTGAACCCTTCTAAAAACAAAACACATTTGTTCGATTTAAAAATTGCTTTATAACCTAAATTTAACAATACAATTCTGTAATAAAACAATAAAATTTTTTAAATCATAATTTATTAATAGTGAGTAGCAATTCGACCCCTGTTGAACTTGGCCAGACATACTTAAAATTAAATGATTTACTTGATCTTAATTCAATCCATCCCATAAATCCCGAACAACTCGTTCCAGTGACCATCAGGAAGAAGCGGCTGATGGTCAATTACTGCTCTTTCAAACATGTTCCAGACATGTTGAATGCGTTTAAATCTGTAGACCGCAGAAATAATGGAAACTGATTAATTTCGTGAAATACCATCTGTTGTTGAACTACCCTTGCTCTATGTGGGCTAGCGTTATCATCCAGAAGCCTAAAATTAGGTTCCAAATTTCCATAACATTCACAATATTGGTCGTGATGTCGTGAGCATACATTTCTCAGATCATTGTACATTCACAAACATACAACTCCTTTCGACATTCATAAAACGTTCCACCCCCACACTATCACCCCTCTTCCACCTCCGAAAAAGTGTATTGCTTGAATATATCAGTAAATTTCTAGGTCTCCAGCCGCGAACCGAAAGTCTGTCAGCACTGAGACCAAAGCAGCTCTCATCGCTAAACAACAGCAAACTTTAAGCTATGTTGTTTACTGTCAACGGGAGGCTTAATAGACCTATAATAACAATGTAACCTGCTTCATGTAAATGATTTTAAACAGTTCTCAGAGTAATACGAATTGTGCTGGCAGCAGAAAAGTCCTGACTCACCAACGCACAGTTTCTTGTAGACTCCATCCCAGCTCCTCTCAGTATTATTAATCATTTGTCGAACTTGGTCTACCTTCCCTTGGCCTCTCTCTAACACTTTCAGTTTCATTAGATTGGGTATTCAAATGGAAAATCGCACTTTGATAAATATTAAACCGATTTGCTATATCCACCTGCCGGGCACCTCCATGCAGTAGCCCAATGGCTAGATTTGCTTTATCTGTACTCAAATGAATTTATGGGATTGAATACAAAATTAAACACAATATGACCTTGATTTTAATTGAGAATTTATTTGCCTGCAATGTTCATAATACGTGTGCGCATTTTTTGTGTGCGGATTTTTGTGCTAAATTATTTCGTTTCAGAAAAAGCACAATATTCTTAATTTATCTCGATCAATTTTTATTGTAATACTTGCATTATATTATACCTGAAGACCATGTAATATCGTTGCATAAAAATTCTCACTTCTTTTATGGTGGCGACATCATATCATAAATTTGCAAACACTTGCAATTTTCCATGCTTTTATTTTTTGGTAAACTTTTCTAATAACAATTATTGTCCTTAGGGCGAACCTGGAAAACCTGGTCCTATGGGCGAACCTGGAAGACCTGGATTTGATGGGCCGAAAGGAGAATCAACATTTAGTGGGCAAAAGGGAGACATGGGGGATCAAGGCCCAACTGGTCCAAGGGGATATGATGGAAGACCGGGTCTACCGGGTTTAAAAGGTAAACAGTAGTACATTTAACTTCCAGCGGACTAGAATCATCTGTACCAAATTGAGCGGGTAATACTATTTAAGATTTGATATTCGGGTTGATATAGTTAATACAAAGGCAATTCATTATCATAACTTCATGTATTCTGGAAGCAACTATAATTTGTGATTTTAAATAAAACCTCTCCCAACACTCAAGTGGTAGATGTATCATAAGTTGTCAATTATGGACTTTCCATGTTGTCGTCTTTCTAAATGAGTCAGTAGACAGAACATTTTCCAATAAAAAACCCCCATTTTAACCAGTTGATAATCCAGTGAATAAAAAGAAATATTAGATCGTAAGTACAAACTGTCGACATATTAAATTTACTGTAAATTATCCATTCCTATGAATCACCTTAAATTAGAACTAAAAATTAAAAGTAAAAGAATGGTGATCTGAGTGCTTCTATGGATAATTAATTCTTAAAATATGCAGAAATATTTAAGAGTGAAAAAATATAGAGATGATCTGAACGACGGAACAGATCAAAAGATAATATATCAGGGCTTTAAGCTCCAAATAGAAAATACAATTTAAAAATGTGTGACAAAAACTAAGGTAAAATGCTGAGAATTAGATATAAAAAGTATCCTAACCTATTAGAATTAATCATAAGAACAAAAGTAAATCATTGAGAAATGTTTAATTACGGTAAAAGTAGAATTCACGATTAATCGATCGAAGAATTAGTTCATCATTTAAGGCAGAAATGTTTATCAATAATTACTTACATAATCTTTCCGCTGTGATAATATACCTTTATAAAATGTGTATTATATAATTATGATAATTTAACCTTTAGTTAATTCACTCAGCGCCAAGTGGTTATCTATCTGCCAATTAACTTCTTTTTAGTTAAAAGAATTACACATTCGAAAAACGAAATAAGGGCTGTTCCATTCAGTTAACATATCCTTTTAGTTGCCATGATTAATCTGGAAGGGATTTATAGCTTACCGTCAGCTTCCAACACCTAGCGTGGGCTTTGGTTGGCTATACAACTTTGGCCCGCATCTCATCTTAGTTTTTCCACCCTCTGGTTATCGCATAGCTTTGGCCCCCAGCAGCCGCCGAGTAGTGACGTGTGTAACTGCCCAACTCATTTCCAGAGAATATCGAATCTCAATCTGCCTGATTCCCAGCGTGAAAAAGATGATTGACACAGACACATTTTGCACTTTCCCTTGTGGTATTTCTTCTAAATTTCTTGAGCACAGAACTTTTAACAAAGAGATTCGAACTCCAACTAGCTGGATCACTATGGTATCGAAATTATTGTTTTGTTAACTCTATTTTTCCCTTGGACCTTTATATCGTTATATTGCGCATGATTATTGGTGACCATTGCGATCCTTGGCAATGGCGTAGCTAGGTCTGAGTGGTCTCTGTATAAAACTATCTTAAGGGGCCTCTTTCTCAAGGGCGGATTTAAGTCCGAGTTATGGGGGCAGCAGAGATGCTCGCCGCAGGTGCCGCAGTAGGCAAATTCGCCTAAAGCGGAGGGTGCCACGCCCAATTTTTTCCCAAAAGTCTTGTTAAAATCGTTAAAAACACGCCTTCCACAAGCGGATTTTACGAAGCATTATTGAAGTTTCACGTTAAGGTTTATATTTTTGTCACTTTCCATAAGAACTCCACGTCAAATTTAGCGAATGTGTTAGAGGGAGTATCAGCAAAGTATCAGCATCAGCTTTCTTTTGTTTGGCTTTCCTTTTTATCGCACCACTCTCGGGTAAACTCTCTTTCTTTCCCTCGTAATTTCGTAAATCACAACACTTAATATATCATATATCAAACACCAATGAATTTGTCTACTGACTCAATGTGTCGGAGTTAATAATAATTGTAGTTTAAACGTAACAAACGATAAAACAGAAAATCATAACTTTACCGACACAACGGCGCGCATACGATAATTCGGTATTTTCCCGAGGCGAGAGACAATTAAATTTAGAGCTGTAGCGATGTGGCTGCGAATTATTACGTTCTTTTGTCCTTCTAATGGGCGCAAACCTTTACTCCAGCTTAGAAGGAACTGGGAGTAAACAATCTCAAATCGAAAGAAAAATTTTAATTTTGAGAATTTAAAATTAGATATTGAATGAAATAAAGAAATAAAGTATGTCAATGCGTAGGCTAAAACGAGATGTCGCCGAGCGTATAAATTAGGCCCTAGTTCAAATGCCGGAGAATAGGGCGCGGGTTGACTTATTTAAGGCGCCACGGGCTTTTAGACAGCACAAGCGAGAATTATTTCAAAGTTGAAATATGGAACTAAGCTTCGCGACAAAATAAGTGAATACCAAAAATTCATTATTTATTTCTATCAGGACAAATCGATCAACAAAACAATAAAAATTAAGTTAGAAAATTTGATTAAACATGTATTCCGGCAAATTATCAGTAATAATAACGGAAAAATAATTACCCAGAAACTAATCAAAAATCAAGATCGGTATCTGTATAATGCAAGTACCCTAGATTAATCGAAAACTAAAGTCGATGAGAAAGAACAAATACTCGAATATTAATCAAAGGTAAGTCAAGAACGATTCAATTATTGAGCGCAAAATAATAAAAGAAGGATACTTACTGTAATGGACCTTTCCTTCAGAGTCACAATAAAAAAAATAATTAAACAAAAGGTGTAAATAAACAAACAAAGGATTGGTTTTATTACCTAGTAATAAAATATCACGGCTGATCAGGAGGGAGAAAAAAAATAAATTGAAGAAAATTTCAGTAGTCAATTCTTATGGTTACACTGTATTCTTAAAGGTAGGCGTTACTCGGTGAAATAATTCACACGCTTACTCTAAACAAATTCCGGAATATTTAATTGTAATTGATGACGATCGCTTAAGCATTAATAGAAAGAACGTCAGTAAAATATGTCGAAAGCCAGCGATACTGCAAATAATTCCACGTTATAGGTAAGTTCAATTAGTCCTAGTAATCACCTAATTATAGACTAATTCACGGATCTCGAAACATGATCCGTCACATATGCCGTATAACTAACTAACTAAGGTTATTCCGTTCAGTTAAATTATGTTGATAACTGCCGAAGAAATCGTTATATAAAAAAACTAGTTAGACCTGGCGTTATTATAGCCACCGATTAATTACAGACCTTAACGTATGGCAATTTACTCCACGGTCAAGTTACCAGTAAGGCAAAGATAATAAACAATCTATTCGAGTAAAGAAAATAAATAACGCAAAGTCCACTAGGAAACTAGTAGTGATCTGATCTACGGTTATCCAACGTAAGCCAGAAATTGTGAAAATTGAGAACAATAATATACTAGTTCGACCTACAACGTTATTGCGTCAATCAATGAACAGTTCAAAAAAAATTCGATCCAAAATCTGATTTACTCTAGATCAGCCGATCTATCTGAATTTTAGAATTTGGTTAAATAAATGCCAGCATTTTAGGCTCGTCAAACTTGCCCAAAAATTCAAAGTTCGTTTGAGAGAAAATTTGAGAATTTAGTTAAATAAAATCGAGTATTTTAGGCATGACAAGATTGCCCAAAAATCAGAAGTTGATCTAAAAGAAAATTTGAATGACTAAATGTTACATTAATTAAGGAGAAAGAGGTTAAAAAGTTATTCCTTGTTCGAAAACAAAGCCAAAAAAAAAAAAGAGAGTTAGAGATCGTAGTTATTACACAAATTTGCCGCAACATAGATGAATGAAAAAAAAATAAAATGGAAATTGCTCTTTTCTCTTTTGGCCGATGAGTAACTCCTCAGGCAGCTTCCAGAAAGAATTGCTCACGGTAGGAAGTAGATTTCCTTGACAGGCGAAGGACTGCAAGGCTCTATACCGGTGGTACTCTAGACAGGCGTAGCCAAGGAACACTGTCGCTAACGATGCTCGTAGATAACCAAGAACAACTCGACGGTAGCGATAGACCTCACAGTAGAAGTAAACCAAACGGTAGTCGTTGACCCAACGGTAGTAGTAACAACAACGGTAGTCCCCTGTGAAAGAACACATATTCAAGGTTCCACACGTAACTCTAAAGGGACGAGCATTATAACTCGGTGACCAAAATCAACCATTAAGAAAAAGAGAAATCAAAATTAAAAACAATAATTTACCTGTGTAGGGGGTAGCCACTTGCTTAACGCTAGACGGCTTTCAGTTGGGCAAGTGGGCTTCTGTAAGAGATTAAAAAGGGAATTAAAAATCCGCCCACGTGCGTCACAAAATGATGGCGTTCACAGAGAGACAAAAAATGCACAAAAAACTCAACTCACTTTGCAAAGCAGCACTCAAATCCCACAAAGGGCAGTTTCAGACACCAACACTTACGAAAAGATAAGGAACAACTAAAGACTGAAACTGTTAAAATGACCCGGTCCATTAACAGGTAAAAATCACAGTTGTTTCGAACCGGCGCGCGGCGTCTAAAAATGACTGCTTGCCTCGGTTCGTCGTAAGAGAGTCCCGAGCGACCGCAAACCGACGAGCAGCAGCATTTAAAGATCCTATACACAAATAGTGCACTATGTAAAATTCGACCTCTGCTATTGGTCGATCCATCTCGTATTACGATATGTCTGCGTGATGCAATCTATTTCTGTCAAGAGCTCTTGTGGCGTAGAGGTTTATACAGCTGGGTCACACCTGGACGACGTAGGTTCGAACCCCGTTGCTATTTTTTATTATTTTTTTAAGATTATGTTTCTAAACAGTTTTTTTCTTATATATAGATCTTATAATGCGGAGCAGCAAGCCGCACGAAGAATCCCACCTCGGAAAAAACTCGCACAACCAATGAATATCCAGCATGATTGATCACATGTTCCTCTCAATAGTCCATCCAAAGGAATTAAACGATAAATACTGGGATTTCGATGCACAGGCATCCTCAAAAAAAAACCTACCCAGAGTAGCCAAAAGCGCATTGTCATTAAGCCACTTCAATTAGTAGAATTCCCCATTATTCATAGACAATTAAAATAAATGCGTGCGCCGCTCAATCCCATCAAACAATCCCAAAACAGTATGCGATGGAGACGGAAACCGAGCCTTCTACTATCGGCTTAATCTTCACGCGCTAAATTCAATTTGTTGAAAATCGAATCGCTTCGCAGCGCGGATTTATTAAAATGTCTCGATCGAGGGAGAACGACGAAGCCAGGTCAGCCGGCATATCTACGAGGGTCTTCCCGTTATTACCCACGAATGCGTTCGGGACCATATGTGAAGGGTGACAAATTCTAGGGTGATTTACGCATCGATATACGCCAGACAAAACGGCCTGTGACAGAATTTTATTATGTATTCATTAGGAATGGGATTTGGTCGATATGATTTGGAAAACGATTGAATAATATTCTAATTATCATTTTTAATATTAAATGTAAGATGTAGACTACAATTGATAAATTTAATGATTTTGCTAATGGTGGGTATGGATAAACGATTTTCATTTACGATTGTGGGGCCTTCTAGCTCGGGGGCCCCGTATCATTGCTTCGGTTGATACCGCGGTAGCTACGCTAATTCCCAGAGATTTCACTGTATCCGCAAATGGGATAATTTCTCCTCTTAGTGAAGGTTGTCTTAGGTTTTCCAGCCTCTTCTTCTTAGTGAACGGTACTATAACTGTTTTGTGCGGGTTCACAGATAGTTGTTCCCATTCACACCAGTCATAGACCACAGTTAGCACCTCTTGAAAATCCTCTGATATAGTTCTTTGCGAGTTACTAAGTATTACTGGATCATCTGTGTATGCCTGCACCTCCACATCCCACAGCGAAAGGACCGCTAGCAGACCATCCATCAAGAGAGACCACAAAAGAGGCCATACACCTCCACCCTGCGGACACCCCCAAGCAGCCCTGAATATGTGGCCCTCCCCCTGCAGGGTTGTTGTGGCGACTCTGTACTTTAACATACTTCGGGTCCAATTCCTTATCTGTGGTCCAACTCCTCTTTCAGTTAATGCTTTGTATAAGGAATTTGATAATCCATTATTAATTGCACCTTCAATGTCTAAGAACACAACCACCGCCTGTCTAACGCCTGTGTTATGTTCCCGACAAGGTTGTTTAGTTCTGTAGATTGGCCGGTCTGATACGCATATTGGAGCATTTAGTCGATACTCACCAAGTGCATCTGTTCTAATGTGCACGTCCAGTATCTTTTCCATGCATTGCAACAGAAAGGACTTATTGGTCTCCATGAGTTAGGTATTGATTCCCTACGTCCCATCTTTGGTATGTACACCACTCTGATTTTAGTCCAGCTGCTAGGTATATAATTGTTCGCTAGGCTGGATCTAAAAAGTTTAATTAAAAACGGTATTAACACCTTCAGACCGTTTTGCAGTAGTGCTGCCTCACCAGGTGATTTAAAAGGTTGAAATGACAGAATATCACTTTTAATTCTTGATGCATTAATGATGTTCTTGGGGACAATCCATTTGCCCGTTTTTAGCCGATTTGATCGGTCCCAAAAAGGCTCCTGCTCATCATTATGCAAAATCCTGGGAAATGAATCTTAGCCAGAAGCTCTAACGTTTCTATGCCAGATTCCGTAAATGTGCCGTAAGGTCGTTTTAGCGATCCTAACTCCTGAACGGGTTCTATACTAGACAGAATTCTATGGATCCTAGCACGACCAGGTGCACCTGTTATGCTGTTGCAGAAGGTTTCCCATGATTCCTTTTTGTCTCTCTCTGACCGTGGACATTTATGAGAAGTTTACATTTTTTAACAATGGTGTAGTTTAGATTAGCTAGTTATATTTCGACGGGCCTGCTGTCAGTAGGGTATATTTGACTATCAGATTTTTCCCATTTTAATGGCTCTTAGCATTGAAATCTTAACAACAATTCCACTTTTAGTGCTTCTTTTGCAGACTTTTGCTTTATTTTTATTGTGTCAGTTATTCAGACGTTTCTTGTACTTATAAATACCTTCTTTCCCCACTTTTAACAATCTCTAATTCGTTAGACTTATTGCGTATAATGTTCCATACTTAGGACTTACCTTGATATTTGCAATAACTGAATAATTCAACAAACATTCAATTGATTACCGGCTTACCCGATTTTCACTTTAAATATTAATGGAACAAAATAACCGAAGAAAATTTCCAATCGCGCGATCTTTTAATACACGAACAACAAAAGATAGCGTCTGAGCAAGTGTGGGTTAAATTTTTGCACACTGCATAGCATATCTTAAATAGTGGCACTGACCGACTGAATTCTGATGTCCATAAATTAGTAAGACATTTTTTGCTCATTACTTAACCATTACAATGTACCGTCAATTTTGAAAAATGCATCTCTTTATAGGTACTCGAGAGCGTTTACTTTAAATGCATATATTCCAAAATACAAAAATTCAAATTTATTTTTACATACATATTTTTGACATAATATATGAGAAACTGAGCAATGTGAAATAAAACGAGTTTTATGAATTGTTAAATAGCAGAACTACAGCTGCTACAGTATAGAAGTTTGGTTGGAAACTACTGTTAAAGTGAACATATATAATTTGGCATAATGAAAACTTTCGTATTTAATATGTCGATATTTGTTTTAAAGGTCGATTAGGTGAAAAAGGCGTATCAGTTATTGGAGAGCCCGGTATTGATGGACCGAAAGGTGACAACGGGACTCACGGTCGTCCTGGAGGATATGGATTTAAAGGTGAAATGGGAGATTCCGGCATACCTGGTTCTAAAGGAATTCAAGGTGACATAGGTAGACAGGGAGCTCCAGGCAGAGCAGGACTTGATGGATTAGAAGGTATATGAATATGTTCTCCATTTTTTTTTTATAGTTGAGTTTTCATTTCTACGAAAAGGCTTTGACATAATACTTTACTCGTTATTAGACTACAAACATTTTCCTCTGTGGGATTTGTTAGATAGTAATAAGTATTTGTTCGGGCATGTTTGTTTAACCATCTCTAATTTCTGAAACAATATATAAGAATCATATCATAACATTACAGAAGATATTTAAGATAGAATTCCAAATGGAACGGGCGTACAGTACTATTTTATGCACCATAAAGTGTTAGGGTTTAATAATTACGAATGTATAAAAAAAGTTGGCTATGAATACTTAAATATAAATAAATATACAGGTAAAAATATCAGAAATTTGCCCTTATAATCCGCAATGCCTCACAGACCTCTATCTTGCGATAAATTAAAGAAATGAATTTCAAAACAACAATATACTAATTATACAATTAAATTACAAATACGATTCATGAAATTTGGAATGGAGTTAATCTATACATATAATCAAATGGCAAATATAATTGATGAAATTATTTGAAACAAAGTTTATGAATAAATTGACTTAGTAATGAGAATTAGAACTAATGTGAAAGATTTAAAAAATTAATTGTGACAGATTAAAAAAAATTAATGAAGCGTTATAATTGGTCTTTACAATATGTTTATCTTCTGATTGGCTAATACTTAGCTTGTCCAATTATCCTGTAACCATGCGATCGTATTGGAACCTCTACTGGAACCGCTTCTGCCAGTTCCCAAGTTAGTATCTCTTGGTTTTATCCAGGACTTATTTGGTTTACGAAGTATTGATTCCCTCAGAACACTTTGTACAGCAAGTAGACGAACACCTGCTACTTGCCAAGCACGATGTTTTTTCCGGCCAATTCGGTGGTGTTGAGTACATGCAAAATGAAATAACCTACTCTTAGACCAATGTATATCGCTAATTAAATAATATTCAGAAAAGTATTATGTGAACATCAGAGACACTGTTAAACACATGAGGAAGCAATCAACAAATTGAAAATGTACTGGTTAAATCAGATATAATCAGAAACTTGAATTACAATGTTAAGTTAAGTTAACTACTGTTACTCAAGATATCCTTTTCTTTACTTTAAAATATGAAATTCAAAAGAAAATAATGACTGAACTTTAAAATTTACAAGAAAATAATGGAACAACGTTCCAATTCAGTGACTCTCGGTAAATCTAAATAAAAGATAACTTGAATTTGATAATAAATAGAAAAATAGATGTACAACGTCTAATAACGAGTCTTATAACTCAAAATAAGTAATTCCTATTAATTTTATTTCGGCCCTTGGCACATAAACGAAAATTGAGCGCAATTGCGCCTCAGTTTAATTAAAGAGAAAGATAAATCCCACTTCGCATTCGAGATAGAAATTTAGATAACAGATAAATTTACATATGCGAGATTGACCTCTCATAAATGCAAAGTAATGTCGGTACATCAGGGTTGAGACGAGACAGGGCGAGTGCTAATAGTTATATACTTGATGTAACAAATATACTGAAAATTTTATTAAATAAGCTTGAAAAAAAATATAAGGGAAAATTCGGAGAAATTCTACTGAAAATTCAATTTACTACCTTTGCAGGAATTTACTCTGAGAATTAACACAAATAATACTGTTCAATTGGAATGAAAATACGTAAAAAATATGCGTGGCCACTGAGCGATAAAATAATTACGTTCTCCTTAAATTTGGACTAAGCCTCTTTCAAATTACATGAATTCGATTAATGAAAGACGCAAATATAATATCACAAGAGGAAATATTTTGTCGGCAAAATTTTCGAAAGGCTCATGACATTTTTGACAAAATCAAAGATATCATTCGCGAAATTGCCAAGCAACAAACTTGAATAAAACCTTGAGAATAATTTTGCCTACACAATTTTTTCTCGAGTGGTATTCCTCATGACTATTTCACGAGAAAAACTAGATAATGCACCGTATTACAAACAGAAGCTTACTAAAAAGACTCTTTAATGACGTTTGTCAAACTCACAATAATAGTTATATCAGACACCTTTCTGATGGACCTGTCATAGTTTTGTCGCTAAAAAAACCACTCAATTAACGAGTAGGTAGTAGTTTTGTCAGTAGGAAACGAGCAGTTGCTATGACTTTTATCAGTAAAAAACACTCTAGTGAAATAGTCACCAATAAATCAGTATTAGTACCCAAACGGTCACGACAATAATTAAAAATTATTTAAGATGTAAGCTAATTAAAAATGGAATATAATAATGCTAAATTCTTGCTTTAGTCGAATAAGGTTAAACGAATCATAAACAAATATTAATTATGTATTTAAAAATGAAAGAATTAGTTAAATATATCGCAAGATGAATTAAATATTTCAAGATTAAAAAATTAACACTCACCCGTCGTCGGCGTCTCGTCACAAGATAAACGATCTCGGTTTCAAAATTCAAGATGTTCGAAAAATTATGCTTGCCGCTGTATTATGGGCTAATTTATATCATGTGATTAATAAATCACGCAGCGTCAAGCCATAGAAATACCCAATATTAAATATAGTAATCTATAGTAAATAAAATTCATGAATTGTAGGTATAAAATAGCGTACTGCGCTCCTAAAATTACCAATCACACGAAATAAACCCATTCGCGAATAGATGTCACTGGCGACTCAAATATCGAATACTGAGAATCATTTGCAAATGAACCGAAAATTTAGTGGAGCGGAATAAGCATATATTCCTTTACAAAACATGCACTTCTGGCAAGAAGCAGCTCAAGCAACGAATTTCAGCCTCAGGTGCAAAAGTATCAATTTACGCCCTTGGTACAAAAACCATTACTGTTGTGTTAAGGATCTACTAATAAATATCTGATCCTTAGAGTTGCGAGATGACTTTCCTTTGTAAGATATAATTTTTAAACAGGATGTAATAAAACTATATAACTAACATCAGTAATTAAAATATTTAGTTGCCGCTCAAAAATATCGACATTTTGTAAAAGTCGGGTGGTACCGCCGCGCTGTTGTAAAAGTCGGCCATACACACAAGGCATAAAAATTAGCAAACATTTGTTTTCCGCCGTCAAGGTTGTCAAAAACATGAAACCAACTTATAAAATTCGATTGCTGTCACTATTACAGCGCTTTTCGTAATCTACAATATTGATATGTTATGCTCGTTGGTAGTGATGAGCAAATGCAAGACCAAGGCCGGGTTAGTCTTGGTCTTGGTCTTGCATATATGGTCTTGGTCTTGGTCTTGCAGTCTAATAAGTGGTCTTGGTCTTGCAGGGTTCAGTCTTAGTCTTGGTCTTGCTGGAAGACTTGCACTTTTTTGGTAGATTTTTACTGGAGACGACTTACAAAACAAATTAAAAAAGTTTTTCAAGCCCTTTAAAGTAAATAAAGATTTAAGGAAAGGGATAGAATTTGCCAGTATGAAATTTTGGTTTTTCAATATTAAGTTCGACAAATTTTAACTAGTAAATCATATATTTTTTTAAAGTAGAAATACTCAAAAAACATTTCAAGTTAAGGAATCACTTGTTTAAGTTTGTCTCTGTGAAATATTGAAACATCCTTTGTATTTACAGTTATAAATTGCGGCGTTAACACAAGAACTATTTTATTTAAACGTGCATTTAATTTTTTAATACATGGTTGCCCATAATTATTGAGTTAGAATGTAAATATCTATATCTCTTGATAATCTGATGCAGATATTCTGACATTTTTTTGTAGAATATTTTCCAATAATAAAATTTCATAAGTTTGAAAATACTATATATAAATCAGTCAATGGATTTTACGTCCTTCTATAAAAATCGATTCTAAGTAGGCCCGTTAGCTGGGCTTTGAAATAAATCAAAATTGTTATTGTTCAATGAAGAACTGCACATCAGTTTTATGCATTTCTCGGCAAATGACAAATTCGCTAACAATTTTACCTACTCGAGTGTGGTAAAGTGTACTTTTCTTCACTCATTATAGGATTGATAACTTGAAAACTATAAGTACTAGAAAACAGGTTTAATGGAAAAATTTGTATGCTATTTAATTTCTAGTTCAATGCTGCTTTAATAAGGGATTCCATATTTTTTGTTGTCGAGATATTTTCAAAAAAACCAGTAAAGATGGTGACCAAAAAGGTATAATTTAAGTGGTGTCTTTAGGATTATTGGTCGGGTATCAAGAAAACCAATTATTATTTCTTGCCAAGTTTTGAATTATATTAACTCATCATCGGGGCTCTGTTAAGAGGAGAAAGCTACTTTTAGAATATATAGTTCAATCTTACAATTTGATAAAAAAAAATCAAAAGAAGAGCCTTAAGCCCAAAAACAAAACCTTTCTTAAGTACTACCTTTGTTTAATAAAATACAATACAACACACAAAACTAGAAAAAACGGGTTAACGAAATGAAATAACAGAAAGGGTTTCTAATGATAAAATATGAAATACATCTATATGTCATAGAAATCAGTATTCTTTGCTAAAAGGAAAACAATAATTCATGAAACTTACCAAAGTAATTGTGCTTTTCTCTCCTACACTTAACATTCATATGTCATAACAGGATTAAAATAGATAATATTGCGGATTACAATGAACATTATACAAACAACAAAGAACAATTAAAAAACAACAACCAAATTACACAGCGTAATACAAGGACGACTGTTGGACTCTGTACTATATTTTTTCAAAAACCTATATTAGGTAAAAACAAAAATTTAAAAATTACATAAAACCAGCCGTTTTTAAAAATACAATTTTTTGGCTTTTTGAAAACATGTCGAAAATGAAAAAGATAAATAAAATTCACTGTTATAAATTATAAATTCATTAAGATTAATTCATTCAGAATTGGACTAGCAATTAAATAAGGTTTTCCATTTAACCATTTTTTTTATCTCAGAGTTTTCAAGATCCTCAAAGACATTGCTATCTTTTTCGGACACACTTTATGCTAGGGACCCAGGATGATGCTTCAATTCATCACTTTATAACATCAGAATATGCATATTATTATACCCTCCATAGGGCTTACTGGCCAAAAACATATCCAAAAATAGGTGACTATCTCCCGGTCTATATGCAAGAATGCTTGGAGAAATTTATAGACATTTGTGTAATTTGTTTAAAAATCTGAGTATAATTTTCTTTAAAAATTTGATTGCTCTTTTTGCTTGAATACATTCTTATAACTTTCTCTGCATGCATCTCACGAACAAAATGATTTTTTACAAACGCTTATAGGAATGTTTTTGTCCATATTTCAACCCAACAATTTCGATCCCAGAATTAAGGGCAATATTTGAACAAATAAAAATTACGAAAAAAAGACCGCAAGACTCTTGCATGCTAGGTCTTGGTCTTGCAATACTAGGTCTTGGTCTTGCATAAGTCTTGCACTGCTCGGTCTTGGTCTTGGTCTTGCTTTTTCTGCAAGACCAAGACCGCAAGACCAAGACCAGTCTCGCTCATCACTAATTGTTGGACGTGTATCGTAATTAAAAACGGAAAATTTGTATGTAATGATAGGAATCTCCATAGATATGTCTTCGTATTTTGTAGTCTGATGGAATAAAACGTATAATTTATTATTTTCCTGCCGTAGGTCCTTGGGGAAGTAGAGGTGATACTGGATCACCAGGACTTCCAGGTTTTAAAGGCGGTCAAGGTATGGATGGAGAACCAGGACGTATAGGTCTTCCCGGAATGCCTGGTCCTTTAGGGGAACCTGGACCCAGAGGTCCCGTGGGATCTAGGGGATTTAAGGGTAACCGAGGTTTGCCCGGAATTACTCTAGAAGGATTTGCTCAGAAAGGAGAGACTGGAGAGCCCGGGATGTTTGGATTAACAGGTTGGTATATCGCACAAGCTGCAAATATTACAGATCGTGTTCGTTAATAAATATAATGCAACGAACAAACATTACTTATCGAATAACAAGTTAAGCATGTATGCTTAAAATGTTCTAATTATAGAACAGTTATGTTCTTCAAGAATGAAATAAATTTCTGCATTAAGTAACGTGTCTTGATTGCAAGCAATTTCTCTAATTTAATTTTAAATTCATCATTAGCCAGGAGATAGGTGGACTTTAAGAGCTCAAGGTTACGCTTTTTAAGTGAAAAATTTTGTCTACATTGTAATTATGGTAAAAATTGTTAAGTGGTCTATCATTCTTAACTCTGTGAACAGATTATCATGATCCTTAATTTTAATACATAAACAGAATAACTATAGGTATTAACGCGCAAAGTGTCATGACATAAAATTTGAAAAGAAATGATACATATTATCAGAATAATGGATTTTTGAGAAATATAAACCCGAGATAATTATGGTACTTTGACAGACATTGATCTTTAAAGAATTGATCAGGCGCAAATTTCCTATTAATTTTAGAATAAAATACCAACTCTTATTAATTTGAGAATTCCAAATAAAAAGCTATCAATAGAAGCACCTAAGAGATTTGTCACCTCAGAAAGCTCGAGTCTCCCATTGTACGGATATATCTTAAAGCTGGTCTAATTTGGCTTGTTGGCAGTATACCGCCTCGAAAACTTATGAAATACTACATTTGCTTGGAAATTTAGTTCGCTCTCGTTAGCATAAAGATGTGATCTGTATGATTATATTATTATTAATTTTAAGTAAAAATAGTAGTGGTGTGACGGTATCTGCGGAACTGTTACTTTGTCGCGGTATTTTTTAATACCGTCGCGGCATCGCGCTCCACGCCGAAAGAACCAGTTACATTGGAACTGCCTTTAATATCGCAAGAGGGTATGTGAAGCAGGCGCCAGGAGCGCCGTTGTCGCTGTTCCATGTACACGGGTTACGGTTACTTTTTGTCCACGTCGCCTTTCAGTATAGTGATGCATCGCGCGATTTTTACCGTGAACGGAGAGCCGATTATTAGGTAAAAGATACTTGGCCGCTGTATTATCTCTGTCGCGGTAAAAATTAATATAAATGGATTATTTTTTAATTAATACCGATTTTCACTGATATCAAATCACGTTTTATTGTCAAGAATTTAAATTTTTCCCAGTAATAATAGGTGTAGGTAAATAAATTAACATATGATATGAAACACAGAACACATTTTATTATAAATAAAATTATTGTATGAATAGAAAACCAAAATAATCTTACCCAACCACCCAACCCAAAAAACACAGAATAAAAACCGATTAATATTCCTGGTTAGTGTTTTAAAATAATATATGTTTAACTTTAGAGGAACTTAACATTCTATCAGAAATAATAAACATTCTCTCACATGAAACGCATGTAGCAATTGGAATCATGCACCTCGATAATTGTACCTATTTATTATTAGAAACATAGACGGTAGGTACCCTTTTATCACATAATAACTTGTTGCTTTTAATCGTTATTACCAAACCCTTCCTAAAAGAAATGTAACTAAAGTGAAATTTCATTATCACCCACAGCATACCGTTTAGCCAGGAAATCATTTAAAGCTGACCAAAATATACTGACAATTATTATCAAGTCATCAATTTGCGCTAAACGCAAATAATATTTTATTTGTCACTCATTTGTAAAATAATTATTTAAAATCAATTCTCGAAGAACAAAAATTCATTTTTACTGCTAGTCACGCTACTTACTTGCAAAAAGTTTACACAATTTAGCAATCAAGTCAGTAGCTAGTAAAAATCAATTTTCATGGAGAAATTTGTATTTCTAAATCCTGTATTCTTGACCTCCAGGAACGATAATAATAATATTCTAATATTTATTAACACAGCTTTGTAACAATAAAAGCAACCAAGACCAAAAACATCAAAACAAATGAAATTAATACTCATCAATTGAATAAAGCATCACCAGTCATGTTTCCACAATCCGTTATTTACATTTACTTTTTTCGTTCCAGTTCCAAACCCTCAAGATACCAAACACTTTAATAGCCGTTCCCGAAAATATCAGCGGCGCGAAGGCGCCTAGCATACTAACCGAGGGTACGGAGGCTCACGGTGCCAGTTATAAAATTCACAAGCGTAGGGTATTATGTCGCGGTATTTTGTCGCGGTATTTTTCTGTCGCGGTATCATTTGGAACGGTATCGTAGAGGAACGGTATTTCCCATCTCTAAAAAATAGCATTAACGCGGTACGTACTATGCCATGAAGAAATAATAAATATTATCTGAATGATGGATTTCGGATGCTTGATCACAAATAATTATATTATATGATATGATGAAATGAACATAGGCATAGTAGACATTTACTTTTTTACTACGACTACATTGATCTTTAAAGAAATTATTAAATATAAACTTAGATTAAGTTTAGCACCAACACCAAGGTTATCACTTTGAGAAGCACAAATTAGAGAACTTTCAATAGAAACACTTGAGACCACCAGAGGCCGCTCTTCTTCTTCTAGTGCCTATCCGTTACCGAATGTTGGCAGTCATTCTAGCAATGATAATTTTATTTGTTGTTGCTCTGAATAGTCCTGTAGTGGATGTTTCAAACCAGGTTATTAAGTTCTTTAGCCAGGATATTCGTCTTCTCCCAATGCTTCTCTTGCCCTGCACTTTTCCCTGTAAGATGCATTTTAGAAATTTGTATTTGGTTGCGTTTCTCATGATGTGCCCCAGATATTCCAATTTTTTACGTTTTACTGTGTATATTATTTCTTTTTCTTTATTTAGTTTTTGGAGTGTTCGGGTGTTTGATATTTTGTCCACCATGATATTTTGAGGATTCTTCTAAATGTCCACAACTCGAATGCCTCCAGTTTCTTTGTTGTTGCCTCCGTTAAGGTCCAAGACTCTACTGCGTATAACAAGATGGAGAATACGTAGCATCGGAGCAGTCTTAGTTTTAGTTTTAAATTCAAAGTATGTTTTTTGAATAATTTGGACATTTGTTCTTGCTTTTTCAATTCTTGTTTTTATTTCTTGCGAATGGTCCCATTGTTCATTTAGTACTGTGCCAAGATATGTGTATGTTGACACTCGTTCTACCGCTTTCTCATTGATGGTAAACTGTACTTCTCCAATTCTTTCTTTACTAATTACCATGACTTTTGTTTTACTGGTGTTGACTTCTAGACCATATTTCTTACTTACTTCAACTACCCTGTCCAATAAAAGCTGCAGTCCCTGTGCAGTATCTGCAAATATGACGGTGTCATCGGCATATCTAAAATTGTTTATTCGTTCGCCATTTTAATAGTACTCCTGCTTCCGTATATTCTAGGGCTTCTTGGAAAGTTGCCTCTGAGTACATGTTGAATATGAGAGGTGACAATATACATCCCTGGCGTACTTCTCTTAAGATTTGCACTTCCTCTGTTTTGGCATGGTTAATTTCAACGGAAGCTGATTGATGCCAGTATAAGTTCTTAACTATGCGTAGGTCTTTGCCGTCAAGTCCACTATCTTGCAGAACTTTCATCATTTTGTTGTGTTGAACTTTATCAAATGCCTTTTGATAATCAATGAAACAAGCATACACCTCACAATTCATATTCCTGCAACGCTGGAAAAGCACCTGTACAGGGTGGCTCGAATTCGTGTCTATGTATGGGGAACTCGAGAACCGTAAGAGATACAGTGTCGGTCAAATTAAGGCAAAATTGCGCATTTAGGTGCCTAACAATATGCCGTTAGAAACTTTTAAAATTAGTATTTATGGAGATATCCGGAAAAAAACGAAATTTTGAAAAATCGTTTTTTTTCCTGGGCTTATTTAAAAACGGATTTCAAATCTAATTGCACCTTTGCTTTGCCACTGGCAATGATGATATCCAGTTTGAAATCCGACGTTTCGTCTTCAAGGGATCATCATCAACTTTCTTTTTTTAAATACGAACTTTATTTTTTTTATCGTTTTTCAGATGGTATTGGCCTTATTAATATGAGTATGTGTTATTTTTTTCTTTTTTTTTAATTTTTATTATTTTTATTTTATATATTGTGCTTTGGCGTGATTTTAAATAATTTAAGGTAGGTACTTTTGAAATTTTCATATTCTATAAAAGTATTTTATTTGTTTTTTTTGTATTAAGTGGAAAATTGGAGCCCGTATTAAAAATAATAAAAAATATAAAAATTATTTTTATGAGAATATGGCCATGAATTATTACTCAAGCAACTTGTTTGAGTAATAGTTCATGGCCATATTCTCGTAAGAAATAATTTTACTATTTTTTATTTTTAATACGCTCCAATTTTCCACTTAATACAAAAAACAAAATAAAATATTTTTATAGAATATAAAAATTTCAAAAGTACCCACCATAAATTATTTAAAATTACGCCAAAGCAAAATATATAATTAAAAAAATAATAATGAAAATTAAAAAAAAATAAACAAAAATAAAAACACATAATCATATTATTAATAACGCCAATACCATCTGAAAACGATAAATAAAATTAAAGTACGTATTTAAAAAAAGAAAGTTGATGATGATCCCTTGAAGACGAAACGTCGGATTTCAAACTGGATACCATCATTGGATAAAGCGGAAAAAGTGGCAATGCAAAAGTGCAATTTAATTTGAAATCCGTTGTTAAATAAGCCCAGAAAAAAAAAATAAAACGATTTTTCAAATTTTCGGTTTTTTTCGGATATCTCCGGAAATACTCGGAATTTTAAAACTTTCCAAAGGGCATATTGTTAGGCACCTAAATGCGCAATTTTGCCTTACTTTGATGATGTCGACCGACACTGTATCTCTTACGGTTTTCGAGTTCCCCATACATAGACACGAATTCGAGCCACCCTGTACACTGAAAAGGGCATCTCTTGTTCCAAATCCCTTCATAAAACCAAACTGTGTTGCGATATCTGTTCTTCACAGAGTTTGTACAGTCTCTGATGTATGGTTTTTAAAATAATTTTAATAAGTGACTCATAAGGCTTATTGTTCTGTAGTCACTGCACTTTTTGGCCCCCCGCTTCTTTGGGAGAACCATAAACTCCGATCTCAACCATTATTTGGGTATTTTTCCACTGTTGTATATTTCATTGAATATGATAGTTAGTTCTTTTTTGAAATCCTCATCAAAAAGTTTGATAATCTCTGACTGCACCTCATCTGGACCAGCCACTTTTCCATCCTTGAGGGTCAGTATTGCTGCCTCAACTTCGTCTAAAAGGATGTCCGGTCCTGTTATGTCATTTGTTATTTGTTGTTCTGTTCTTGTGTCTGAGAACAATTCTTTCACGTAATCCTTCCATGTTGATTTTATTTGTTCGATGTCTACAATTATTTTGCCTCGTTCATTTTCCATTTTTCATATTGATTTCTTCTTGAATTTTCCTGTTATTTTCTCGATCTTCTTATATACACCAAATGTGTCGTGTTATGATTGTGCTATTTCAATCTCTTGCACTTGTCTTTGAGTTCGTGTTCTTTTGCTTCTCTGACTTTCGATTTGGTTTCGCATGATTGTACCATCTTTTCCATCTTTTGGGGCTTTCCGGGTATATAATCTGCGTGGGGGCATCTCGAAAAATGTGTTCATTATAATCAAATCGTTTTCTCCTGCAAAAGTACAGAGTTTTTCTCCACACTCATTTCTTACTCCAAGCCCATGGGGTCTAATATGGTTTCTTCCCACTTTTGCATGAAAATCACCCATCATTATAAGTAGTTCTTTTTTAGGGATTTTCCTGATGAGGGTGGTTAATACTGTGTAAAAATTATTTATATCTTCTTCTGCATGTTCACTTGCGGGTGCATACACCTGTATGATGTTGACATTTGTTGGAATTGCTTTTATTTGGACCAGCATTATTCTTTCATTGACTGGCTACATTGGAAGAATATTTCACGCTTATGGGAAACCACAAGCTTGTTGAGAGTATAACACTTGCAAAACTAATTCAATGCTATATTTCCTTTGACATTTATTTCAACTCTCGTCAGCATCTTATACAATCATTGTGGCTTCATGGGTAAAAATAACTGATTCAAACTGCTATTTTGCAGATGATCTTTAAAAAATCAAAGGACACAATATACTCCCGTGAGATTTATCAATATTACCTAAAATGTTTATTCATTAAATAGGAACTAAATAATATAATCAATACCTTGGTCTCAAATACCCAAACGATCCTTGACAACAGTGTTAAATGCACAAGGTAGATCAAATGCGAGAAAATGTAAGCCCACGTTCATTGTTGTTAATTTTCCTATTACGTATTATATAAGTTCAGCCCAATTAGTAAGCGTGAAAACCCTGATGAATAGCACGCTGCCTATTTGATATATCATCATTGCATATGCCTTTATGAAAAACCGGAAATTTTACTGTCAACAACTTTTTCGAAAAATATTTAATAACTTAATTGTGAAAACTGCCGGTAATTTTATCATGTCAAAGGAGCCAGTTTTAAAAATTAGTACAATGGACACAATGTGGGAAAATATACCAGCTTTAAAATTCATCAGAATCGATCACAAGCTTGCGAATCACGTCTAGTGTGTGCCAAGTTATGCTTAACGCGGTCCGATTGTATCTATTATCTATGTAATTATCAAGCAAAAACACTAAATTATGTAGTATACTAAACCTTTCATTCATTAAATGTATATTTTGAAGTAAATAAAAATAAAATTATTTTGAAAATATTAAGAATGTGTCACATGAAAATGTATTTCGGTTTCATCGCTTCTCTATCTTCATTAGCGCAGGCACTTTAGAACATTCTGATATGTAGATAATACAATAATCAAGATGAATAACTTCACTTAAGAATTATTTGTTTCTACAGGCAATAAAGGTGTAGTAGGTGACATAGGAGTAGTGGGATGGCCAGGTCCAAGAGGAGATAGGGGCCGCGTTGGCAATGCAGGTATACGAGGAGAACCGGGTCTAATGGGAAGAGCAGGGCCACGTGGAGAACCTGGTATTGATGGATTGCCAGGTTCAGTCGAACAAAATCCAGTACCAGGGGAAATTGGAGTACCTGGCCAAGATGGTCTTCCAGGGCTACCCGGTCGGGTTGGACAAAAAGGTGCACCGGGTAAGTCTAATAAACATTTAAAGTACAAGCAATACGAAAAATTATTTTGTCAAACGCATTACGTTTTTTAGCCGACGAAATATCGATACTATTATTTTGTTGTTAATGTAAATTTAATGTTCCGCAATATGTATTAATTGTTTTCATTATAAGAAGTCTGTGAAAGTTTGATAGGGAGACTTCTAGGATTAATATGCCCTATGTAATACAAAAAACTAGGCGCTGGTAGTTTTAGAATTCACCTTATCGGTTAATAACGCCTAGTTCAGTTGTCCTATTATTTCCACAACACAAACTTTTGATAGGTGGATCCAAGTTTTGAGGGTAAAATATATATTATTTAAAAAATACAGAGGATGAGTGTTAGATAAATTCAAGTTTTCTGCGAGTGTAAGGCTCAACAAATTAAAAATTAAAAAAAATTACTATTAAATAGTAAATTTATATTTTAGTCGCTGGTGGCCTATCCGGACACTTAATAACGATTATAGACTTCTTAAAAATCGTAAAAAGTATCACCTAGTTTGCTAATCAATGAATGAAGTGAGGGCAGCTAGTTTTTCTACTGCCGTTATTTTTTCTTAAGTTGGATATAGTGCAAAACTACAAATAGCTAAAAATAGTCCCCGCATAGACGAATTATGGAAAGGCCAGTCATATTTCCTTTTGACCACAAAATAAAACTCGTTTACATTCGATGTTTTAACACCATAATTAAAATTGGCCCTATCAATCTATACAGTAATGTATTTATCTATTTTCAAAAAACTAATGTGGAGTATCGCATCTTTAAGCTCGCAGGAACGATATGATTAAATGATTAGCTCCAAATATTCGTTTATTTGTCTTTCTGGATAAGAAGAATATTTACAACCATATGAAAAAGCGGATCTCGCTGTATTATATTGACAAGTATATTTTACTTATAGAGAGGTGTTATTTTAATATATTCTAAAAAAAACTAGAAATAGTTAAATATAATTGTAACGTAAAGTAGTTCAGTTTAATTTTAGCTAAATTTCGCCGCTGTGGAACGTCATAGAAATATATAGAAGATATTTTAAGTCATTTATTGACAAATGTAGTAGCAGGCGATCATTTTCATATAACAACTCAAATAATGCCAAACGTTTAGTTAAGCGCAAATCGGTTGGTTGATCGGAGAATTTAATAAAATTCTGCGGATTGATTACCTTTAGATCGGAATGATATGAATACAATATAAACAAACAATTCAGTATCGAGAGGCCAATAACTATCGTTCTTAATGTACGTCTCATCTAACAAGTGGAATGAATATATTTCCTGTAAACCCATCTTAATTCGCTGGATGTACAGGGTGTCCATTTTTCGACACTTTTACGGAGTGTCTCGCTTAACTTTAAAGGTAGAGGGTGGCGGTTTGTTTTCGCGACACTATCCGAGAATAACAACCGAAGAGAAGCGACAACATAAATTCCGGCCAAAAATTTAGAGTGGGAGGTAAACATGTTAACTGTCAGCTCCACGTGCTTGTCAGTTAATTTAGTCCGATATTTGTTTAGCTCAGTTAGTTTCTTTGTGTGTTAATTATTATTGAAGTGACTTTTTTAGCGAGGGTAAAGTCAGAAAAAATTAAACGCTTATCAAAGTGAAATGCCCCTTTAATTAAGCATATTCCAATATAGATAGAGGGGTGAAATTTTCAGGACATGTAGCCGGGGTAAAATGAGGATCCTGGGCGAAAACTGGACCCCGTACCCTCCGTTCGGCCAGGAGAGAGTCTAACTAGACTAGACTAACCCAAACTAACCAAATCTATTAAAACTGATTATAACTTATCGGAACCGCTTCAAATGACTAATATAAGTTGAGAATAAGTGAAACTAACTGAAAGTTGAATCGACGACTAACCCAAACTAACCAAATCTATTAAAAT
>MU182712.1:146584-246551 GCA_016904865.1 Pissodes strobi
AAATCTATTAAAATTGATTATAACGTATCGGAACCGCTTCAAATGACTAAAATAAGTTGAGAATAAGTGAAACTAAACGAAAGTTGAATCGACGACTAAATTTGCATAAACACAAATATTGACACATTGTCTTCACGTTTTAGTGATATAACCTGTCTTTCACGCGACCTGGTATAAATTAAAAAAAATGAGCGAATCTGCTAGTACTCGAGGCACTGATATGTAAACATATCCTATATCGACAAAAAGGAAAAGTGTAAATTTTGTCGTAATTAAAAATCGGATGTCGATAGAGCAATGACAACTGTATAAAAAATGTCATATAAATTTGTCGGTATTGTTTATAATTAGTTTTGATGTGTTTGTGACAAGTAATGTCAGAATAAATTAAATAATTTTGCTTAAAATTAGACTATTGACGCTAAAATGTACTAGAATAATTTTGTAGACTGCATCCCTGTATTATATTATTATTATACTTTATGCTTATTTTGTAACTAAATAACTGCAAATTTAGCAAATTTATTTCGAGAAAAGCCTTTTTGTTGCCTTATAATTCTTCATTAATTTTTTTAAGCTTAACTATAAGCAATACTGACAAATTTATATGACATTTTTATACAGTTGTCATTGCTCTATCGACTTCCGATTTGCAATTACGACAAAATCTACACTTTTCCATTTTATTTATACCCGGTCGCGTGAAAGACAGAATATGGTTATGTCACTAAAACGTGAAGACAGTGTGTCAATATTTCTGTTAAAATGTGTTAACTTAATCCTTTATTAATATACGATTATATAAATTTTAGTAAATTGGACGGTTGAAGCAATTGTCAAGCAATTGTCAAATATTTTCCTTGTTATAACAGATACCGAAAAAAGTGTTTAACAAAAAGGTTTTAGTTTTCCATGCTCTATTGTAGCAAATAAAATTTGACGTCTGCAACTGTCAAATTTGACGGTTTTAGATGTCAAATTATTTCAAATTAATATGATATTATGTAAAAATATAACCTTAACATTTTGAAACGTTTAAATATCATATTTTGACATATATTTTTTACTTGCAGAACAAATAGCCTTGTTTATTTTATATATTATACGTTTATATGTCAGCGAGAGCTTTGATTTTTTTTAGAGTTTATTTAATACAATTCTTTGACATAATATGTTAGTTTTGGCCGGAAATCATTTATGTCAAAATTAGTAGCAATATTCATGTAATTATGGCGATCTCTTTATAGGCTGTAGTAGTATTATCTGCGAATCGTTTGGATACATTAATAAAATGTTTGTTCAGTACGTGTCTGTCGTATCAATTCTCTTATAGTGCGATATATTCTGCATGACATAAGTTAAATTTGACCATCATTTACATGTAAATTTTTCAGAAATGTTTGAAATAAACAGGTACATGGTATTTTTAACATTGATATATGTATATGATGAACGTTCATTATGGAAACTAAAATTTTTCTAAAAAATAATTTCTCTAACACCCTGTGTATGATTTTAAAAACCTTACTTTTATTTTAATAACACGTAAATGGGTCTCTATAACCGGTCCCGATACGTTGTAATCAATTTTAAAAGATTTGGTTAATTTGGGTTAGTAGTCCAATCAACTTTCGGTTAGTTTTAGTTATTCTCAACTTATTTTAATCATTTGAACCGGTTCCGATACGTTATAATCAATTTTAATAGAATTGATTAGTTTGGGTTAGTCGTCGATTCAACTTTTAGTTAGTTTCGCTTATTCTCAACTTATTTTAGTCATTTAAAGCGGTTCCGATACGTTATAATCAATTTTAATAGATTTGGTTAGCTTGTGTTAGTCGTCGATTTAACTTTCGGTTTGTTTCATTTAGTCTCAACTTATTTTATTAATCATTTGAACCGGTTCCGATACGTTATAATCAATTTTAATAGATTTGGTTAGCTTGGGTTAGTAGTCCAACCTACTTTCGATTAGTTTCACTTATTCTCAACTTATTTTAGTCATTTGAAGCGGTTCCGATACGTTACAATCAATTTTTATAGATTTGGTTAGTTTGTGTTAGTCGTCGATTCAAATTTCAGTTAGTTTCACTTAGTCTCAACTTATTTTAATCATTTGAACCGGTTCTGATACGTTATAATCAAGTTTAATAGATTTGGTTAGTTTGGGTTAGTCGTCGATTCAACTTTCGGTTAGTTTCACTTATTCTCAACTTATTTTAGTCATTTAAAGCGGTTCCGATACGTTATAATCAATTTTAATAGATTTGGTTAGTTTGGGTTAGTCGTCAATTCAACTTTCGGTTAGTTTCACTTATTCTCAACTTATTTTAGTCATTTAAAGTGGTTCCTTTACGTTATAATCAATTTTAATAGATTTGGTTAGTTTGGGTTAGTCGTCGAATCAACTCTCGGTTAGTTTCACTTATTCTCAACTTATTTTACGCTATAATCAATTCTAATGGATTTGGCAAGTTTGAGCTAGTCGTCGAATCAACTTTGGGTTAGTTTCACTTAGTCTCAGCTTATTTTACTTATTTGAGCCGGTTACGATAGGCTATAAACAATTTTAATAGATTTGGTTAGTTTGAGTTAGTCGTCCAATCAACGATACGAAAATTTCATAACGCGAGACGAAAACATAAACCATGTCGTGATGCGACCTTGAAAAATCACTCTCATGAAACCAAAGAAGCATTCACTTCAAAAAGGTTAGAACGCGACAAACCAGTAAACTTTGAGTTAAACCGTTAAATCCTAAAAGATAACTACTATTCATAATACATTTCTAATAAAGTAAATAATAAACATGCAATTAATTACATGTTTTGTCGGTGTATATTCTTTTCCCTTCATTACATTTCTCTGAGTGTATTAAACCAGTTATCTGTCACATATGACAAATTGAACTTGGCACTCCAACTTCAGAGGTGCCGACGGCTATTGTCGCTTCTCTGCGCTTATTATTCTCGGATACTGTGCTACTTTTTGTGAAACATGTCAACAAAAATTTCAAAGCCCTCTTGGTGTTTGAGGTACCGGGTGAATTTTTAAATTATCACTTTTGACTCGACACATCAGTTGTCTTTTAACTTATTAGATAGATAGATAGATATTCTTATAAAACTTTTTCCGTGGAATCCAGTGGCGTATTTTTTTTTCTTGCGCCATCTGTTTTAAAGTTATAAAGCAAATAAACTACAGTTTTCTCCAAATGCATTATGTTATTTAATAGTAGGTAAGCCATGACAATCGAAAATTTAGCAAACAAGAGAAAATGACAATATGTCAGATCGCGTTTTAAAATAATTATTTAAAGTTGACTGGCAAGTTATATGTTATACAGTGTGCCCAAAAAAAGTATGCGGGGAAACTTCTTTATTATTGGTTTCTAAGAAAATTTTATTCTTGATAAAAGTTCGTGCTTGTTCTGAAACAATAAATGGGTATTTCAGATTTTAAGTACTGCTTTTAGTGCGGGAGCAAATGTCATTTCCCGGAATCGCGTCAAGGATAAAGTACCCTGACTTATACAGATACAACCAAATCTTATAAGGAAAAGTTCTTCCAATATAAAAAATATAATATAAATATGAAATTTGAGTTAAGTACATCAACTTTTAATTTCTCTTTTTTCCGATTTTTTTATTATACGTTACTATACTGGTGAATGTTTTGTTCTTTTGTTAATAGTATGCTTGCCAAGCAACTTCAAAATTTATTTATGATAGAAATTAGTTACATAGCTGCATAGTGTTTCAGTTTTTCCAGAGATAAAAGCCAATTTAGGTATCAGTGTGTTGCAAACACATTTAAACCCTTTTGGTCCAAAATAATTGTTCAAAATAACTACACAAATCAATTGGAAGGACTGACTGAATTATATTTAATTTCATATGTCAGAGTGAAGTAAAATTATTGCTATTTTTTTATTTTAATCGCAAATGCACGGCCTACTCTACTAGACCAAATATTTTATATGGCTTTTTAGGATACTTGGGCATATTTTACTCATCTGATGCAAAAGATAAATAAATTATTAGTTGTTTTACATGAAATTAATAGAGTTGGATATATTCGAAAAAATTTGGAACCAAAAGGGTTTAAATTTGTTTGCAACACACTGAAACCTAAATTGGCTATTATCTCTGGAAAAATTGCAACTTTATGCAACTATGTAACTAATTTCTATCTTAAATAAATTTGCAAGTATACTAATAACGAAAGAGGAAAATATCCACCAGTGACGTAACGTTTAAGAAAAAATCGAAAAATAAAAGAAAAATTGAAAGTGTATGTACTTAACTCAAATTTCATATTTAGATTATTTTTTAATTCGGAAGAACTTTTCCTTATAAGATTTTGCTGTATCTTTATAAGTGAAGGTACTTTACTCGACGCGATTTTGGAAAAATGGCATTTGCTCCCGCACTAAAAGTATTACGTAAAATTTGGAATACCCATTTATCGTTTTAGAGCAAGCCAAGAATAAAATTTTCTGAGAAACCAATAATAAAGAAGTTTCTCATATGTTGCATACTTTTCTTGGACACACTGTATGTTATATGTTTGAAATTGTATTTTCTGTTTTAAAAAATGGCTGAAATGGGAATATATTAGAACTTTGAAAAGTATGATATGTTGGTCTGATACATACAATCCAATGAAAATTCACATGAGGCCACAGAACTATATCTTAACAGGAACACATTTTCTTAATCCAGTCCCTAATTATTTTGTATTATTGTGCGTCTTTATACTACTTATTATAGATATCCGGAAAGAAGACAACCTTTCTCTGATCGGTTTTCTTTACTTAAAAATAATCTAATTAATCATGGATCATTTATGCAACCAAGACCAAGACCAAAAGCATACCATAAGGAAAATCAAGAAATAGATGAGACCAATGCTTCAGCCGTAGTAGAGGCAAATCCATCAACATCATGTAGGGCCATTGAAGCAGAAATTGGCGTCATTAAAAGCAGATCCCAGCAAATATAAAAAAAATTAAGTTTAGATCCTACAAAACATATACTGTTCAGAACTTACACCCTGGGGATGCTGAACGTCAGCTAATTTTTTGTGATTGGTATCTAGAACAAATTCAAGTAAACAAACATATTGCTCGTTCAGTAATATGGTCCGATGATGCGTATTTCTTCTCAAGTACTGGTTTTTTTAACAGAAACAATACTAGACATTGGCGCCAAGAAAACCCTCACCTCATATTTGAGCATGAGCAGGAGGGTAGGTAGGACAAATAGAATATAGAATTTATGGAGGAAGTCTTTCAGCAGGCTGGTATCTAGGTATATTGGAAGATATAGTTCCTGAACTCCTCATAGATGATGTTCCCTTAGCCGGCTTGAGCGCTATATATTTCCAGCAGGACGGAGCGCCTGCTCATAACTCCCTGACAAATCGCCTCTTTTTAGATAACCATTTTCCTGGAAAATGGTTAGGCACTCGTGGACCAGTAAGATGATCCTCGCGGTCAGCCCATCTGTCTATTTTGGACTTTTTTTGTGGAATTACTTACAAAGTTTATACCAAGCGTCTCCGTAACCCACATGTACTTGAAGCCATTACCGTCGCATTTCAAAATTTACAAAGACGTCCAATAGTACTCCTGAACGCTCTAAAACGAATAACCAAAATATGCGAATTATGTATTAGAAAAAATGGCAATTATTTTCAACAATTTCTATAGCCATTAAAAAAATGTCTGTTTAGGTTGTTGTTGTTAATATATGTTATATAAAAAAGCTTAAATTATTAATAATTATTCATATCGTTAAATATTTGGGTAGGTACATTGTTGGGTTAAAAAAAATGTTTCAAAATCACTTCAAACTTATTCAGAATAAATAATATCCAAAAATATTTCTTTTCTTTCATCAGCACTATTACTATTAAATAGCATAATGTATTTAGAGAAAACTGTAGGTTAATCAGCTAGTTTTAAAAATAAATATATATTATTATATATTTTTGGAAATCCCAGAAAATGCCTATTTTAACTAGATAAAAATATACGTAATATATAAAAACATAATATATGTTAGCTTTATAACTTTTTAGCGAAAATTATTTTTTTTTTAATTAAGTATGGCATTGTGCGCCATTTTTGCAATGAAATACTAGTTGTTTAAATGCATGAGACTCGTTTTAATTTTCCTTAGGGGGTCGGTCGACGTTCTTTTATTAGCAGAGATTAGTTTGTGTATTGTGGGCGCCAAAGTTCCTAGAGACAATGCGAACTGAATATGAATACTTAGATATAAATAAATATAAAGATAAGAATATCAGAAATTTGCCCTTATAATTCGTGTCTCACAGACCTGTATCTTGCGATAAATTAAAGAAATAAATTTCAAAACAACAATATATTAATTATACAATTAAATTACAAATACGCTTGATGGTATCATGTGAAATTGAGTTTATCGATATAATTAATTTACAAATATAATTATTTGGAATGATGTTTAGTAGGTAATGAAAATTAATTTTTTTTATTATGACAGATAAAAAATTGAATACAGTTGGTCTTTACAATACGTTTATCTTCTGAGTGACTGATACTTAACTTCGTTCAGTTATTATGTAACCATGCGATCGTATTGGGACATCTACTGGAACCGCTTCTGCCTGTTCCCAAGTTGGTGTCAATTGGGTTAATCGAGGACTTACTGGTTCTCCAAGTGTCGGCTCCCTCTACAGGTCTGATACAGCGACGTGTTTCCTTGCTCAGTTGTGCAGTCAGGTAGATTTATAACATGTAAGGAGAAATAAACAAGTCTTAGACCAATGTATACTGCTAATTAAATAATATTCAGGATAATATCATGTGAACATCAGTGACACTGTTAAACACATGAGGAAGCAATCAATAATTTGAAAATTTACTGGTTAAAGCAGATATAATCAGAACTTGAAGTACAATGTTAAGTTGAGCAAAAAATATAGACAACTACTGTTACTCAAGATATCATTTTCTTTACTTTAAAACCTGAAATTCAAAAGAAAATAATGACTGAAATTTAAAATTTAAAAGAAATTAAAGGAATAACGTTCCAAACCAGTGACGCTCGGTAAATTTAAATAAAAGATAACTTGAATTTGATAATAAATAGAAAAATAGAGGTACAACCTCTAAGAACGAGTCTTATAACTCAAAATAAGTGATTGCTATTACTTTTTTATTTCGGCCCTTGTCACATACACGATAATGGAGCGTAATTACGCCTCAATTTGATTATCGATAAAGATAAGATAATCACTATCTCGCATCGAGATAGAAATTTAGATAAAAGATAAAAAACCAGATAATATTACATATCTGAGATTAACCTCTCATAAATGCAAAGAATGTCGGTACATCCATATATTTAATACTCCTATATCGTGCGTCGAGCCAAAATTTACACGAAATCAAAACGAGATAGAATGATCGATGTGTACATTCAGCGTTGAGCGCATGTCAATGATTTCCGTTTGCCGTTTTGTTGTTTGTTGCCGTTTACCATATATATTTAATAAATATATGCCGTTTACTGTCGTCCATTTTGGTGTTTACTGTTTGCTTTGTACTTCTCAAATCGCTATACTTAACTTTGTTTATTGTTATTTCGAACTTTTTGCCGTTTTGTTGCCGTTTACAGTCTTTGATTTTGGAGTTTACTGTTTGCTTGATACTTTACTCAAATGCCTATACTTACTTTGTTTATTGTTATTTCGAACTTGGACAATTTGTCGGTGTGAACTTGTAGTGAAGATGCCAATCATAGAATACAATAATATAACTTAATTATAGATTTGTACATAAATGTGAGATTTTTCCATGAAGCCAAACAAATGTCGTCTAAAGAAGAATATATAAGACAAAAATACACTAAACTTATTTTATTTAAGGGGCCATAAAATTAGAAGAGTCATAATATAATGTTTTACGTTTTAACCCAAAAATATATAAATGAATATTCTGAACTTACATCCTGTTTGAAAATTAAGGTTCATAATGTTTTGTTAACGATAAAGATATTTCTATCCACCACAACATCTAGGTCAAAGTTATACGACAAATCAATTTCCTAAATTATATTGTTAACATAAATACTAATTTATGAGTAGGGCGTTTCACACTGACTTGGATTTCACAACGTAAGCGTACCATATATTAAATATTTATGATTTTAATATGTGAAATATACTAACTATTTGCCGCGCTAGCTCATGCGCAAATTAACCTTAGTACACATCAAGCATCTTTCCTCGGTGAACTGCAGTTCCATAGTAAACAAGCTTGACACACGATATAGGAGTATTAAATACATGGGTACATCAGTGTTGAGACGAGACAGGGCGAGTGCTAATAATTATATACTTGACGTAACAAATAAATTGGGAATTTAATTAAATAAGCCTGAAAAGAAAAAATATTAAAACCAGCAAGACTATGAGGGTAAATTCGGAGAATTTCTACTGACAATTCAATTTACGACCTTTGCAGGAATATATAGAATTTACTCCGAGAATTCACTCACAAATTACATGAATTTGATTAATGAGAGACGCAAATATTCACCAATAAATCGGTATTCTTACCCAACGGTCACGATAATTATTGAAGATGTAAGCTAAAAGTGTAATATAAAAATGCTAAATTCTTGCTTTAGTCAAATACGATTAAGCGAATCGGAAACAATTATTTATTATGTATTTAAAAATGAAAGCATTAGTTAAATATATTGCAAGATGAATTAAATATTTCAAGATTAAAAAATTAACACGCACCCGTCGTAGGTGTCTCGACACAAGATGACCTTTCCGTATTCAAAATTCAAGACGTTTGACAAATTATGTTTTCCGATGTTTTAATTGGATAATTTATATCATCACTATAAATCACGCAGCGTCAAGTTATAGAAATACCCAATATATATTAAATATAGTAATCTATAGTAAAAATGTAGGTATAAAATAGCGTACTGCCCTCCCAAAATTTGCTGACCACTCGAAATAAACCCATTCGTGAATAGATGTCACTGGCGACTCAAATATCGAATACCGAGAATCATTTGCGAATGAACCGAAGTTTTAGTGGAGCGGAATAAGCATATATTCCGTTACAACTTTAAAACGGATGGCTCGAGAAAAAACAAACTACGCCACTGGAATCTACGGAAAAAGTTCTATAAGAGTACATTTTCAGCTATTTAATAAGTTAAAAGACAACTGAGATACGGGGTGTGTGTCAAAAGTTTTAATTTTAAAATTCACCCGGTATCTCAAAAATCAAGAGGGCTATAAAATTTTTGATGACAGCATGTTTAGTTTCACAAAAAAGGAGCACAGTGTCGCGAAAGCCGCAACCTTCTTTCTTTAAAATTAAGCTAGATACGCCGTCAGTGTCGAAAAATGGACACCCTGTACAGAACACCTCTAAGCCAGAAGCCCCTGTTAATCTATAACATTTCTTAAGTTAAGTTCGTTTAATTACTAATAGCTGTCCTCACTTTTTGAAAACAGTTATGGTGAACAGACTGTTTACTTTGCAGGAATGTACAACTGATATTTAAAAAAGTTTAGCTGGTATTATAATTTAAATATACCTGGACATCACTCTAATTTTAAATGTTTTTGATTATTTTATCGCATGTAGACAATGATGGATTATTGGTACAGGGTTATCAATTTTATCTGCTGTCAGGGAATAAGAGAATCCTAATTATAAAGTGTGCGGAAAATGGCGGGAAGTGAACGATGGATTCAAAATGAGTTTAAAGTAAAAGAAATACTTATTACCTTTAAAACGTATAGATTTTCAAAATTTGTATGTATAAATTACGAGCGTTTTAAAACATGTAACTTTGGAGAATATTGTCACGAATAGTTTAGGAGGTTTGTCGCGTTTTTTAAAAGAATAACTTCTCAGAGAAGAGCCGCGTCGCGATTAGTACAATGACGGGGTCTTAACGCTTCCCTTAATCTACCACTGTATGTTCTATTCGTGAGGACACGCCTTGCTTAGCGTGCCGGGTGGTAACCGAGGTAGACCGGAGCCGAGTTACGTTGGGTAAGAAGAGATGATAAAGTAAGCACGTTTAGCTTATAACAATAACAGTGTATAAACGATAAAACTTTAACAACGACTATTGGTCAGAAAAATGAGATTCTATTATACCCGATTACTAAGGTACGCATGTTTTCTCGAGTTGAGGTACTGTTTATAGGTCTTTGTTTACTGTCTTATAATTATAGTTTTTCTAAAGAGTTTATTTAAGAGCACTAGGATATTTCACTAAACTTTTTAACTGACTATTTAGACACGTGTCTTTCTCAGAACACTGACAAACTTCTTGATTTGACTTTACTATGGTGGTTGTTAAACCTCTAGTCCTAGCAGTCGTCAAATGACTAACCGGTACCAGGTTTGGTAAGGAATAAAGGAGTAGAACCTAAAGCAGCTGTATAGCTAACTTTAGGAGCGAATAGAACCCGGAGGCAGCTATATAGCTAACCTGGGAGCTGGTTATAGGTGAGAACAAACTCTGGAGAACTGAAGGTTCGGTAGCGTATTTATATTAAAAGAGTGATGATCACCGCATGCTTAAGGTTGAAAATCGCTCCCGTTGACTGCTCGCGCTATTTATAGTTTGCCTTTAATGTGGATATAAAAATCTCCAAGTTCAAGTTCAAACTTAGGACAGGGTGATATTTCTTTAGTAGCTTATGCAATTTAGTAGATTACGATATATTTGAAAAAAACACACATAAACAAGTTGCAAACATTTTACGAACAGCTTTTTTACAAAATAATGAAAAATATAATTTAATTTCATTAAAAAAAAGAGATGTGAAAAAGAATAGTCTAATTTTACAATTTGTGTATTTAATAAATATATAATTTTGTTTTAGGTGAATTGGGACGAGATGGTCTCCCTGGCTTAAACGGCCAAGCAGGCGTCTCTATTCAAGGTATAAAAGGATTACCCGGTGACAGTGGGTTAGACGGCGAACGAGGACTAGCAGGACCAGCAGGATCACCAGGCCTTGATGGTTTGCCAGGTCGCCGAGGTCCAAAGGGAGTAATTGGTGATTACGGATATGCTTCGGACAATTTTAAGGGCGAGAAGGGAGAAGTCGGTTACATAGGTAAATTTAATTAATTTACATGGATTTATCAGAGCTCTAGTTTAATTTAGGTTGCCCAATTTGGACTATGTGATATATTTTGGTGAAAATAAGAAAACTGGAAAATATTACCTAACAACATTTAGGAAACATCTAAGGCCTATATGGTAGGCCTGTTAAATGAATTGTTTATTTTTTATTTTTATAAAGGTCCTTTTGCAGTAGAGACGAATTTCAATATGTCTTAATAATTCGTTAGCGTCTGCTATGTGCGCTTGTGTTACCAAAACCTGCTATGATTCGATGTCGCCCACATTGCAGCTTTTGTTTTCGCACTTAACACGCTATTACCTACATAGCAGTTTTTGTTATCATCTCGACACCTCCTCATTATTATTTATTATTGATAAAGTGCTAGAATAGTTGGTGGTATTTCTCGGTAGTTTTAAAGGCAATTGACTATTTTTTGTCAAAACGGTTGTGTATTTGTGCACATTTAACCAGCTTTGAAACTGAGATACAAGGTAAGTTGAACAATAATTATTTAAAACTTCAAATTGTGTAGAATGTAACCTTAATTATTAGTTATTATTATGCGATGCTGATAATCAGAATGGTAAGTTTTATTAATTTAGGTATTGTAGCAAACAGTGGGGTTATTTTTTATTGTGACAAACTCAACAATGTGAGAAATTTGAATGGGTACAACCAGAATTTTTTTTTTTTATCTTTAATGTATGAATGTTCGTACGGAACAGTTTAGAAGAAAGAATGCACAATAAAAGAAATTTTTTTAATATTTTTTTACAGAAAAATATGAAGAGAAGAAAAAAGAGCTTCACAAGAAAGCGACCAACTGTTTCTCATTTGAAGGCCACAAAAATCCACTTGATGAAACTATTCAACACAATATTCTATTTGAGCATTATCTAAATTTGGATATTACTAATATTTTCGAAGATATAGATGTGCATGGACATGGGCACGCATTGGAGTCATATTATAATGATTAGCGGCTGAAAATGAAGAAGTTTTATCAATGGCCATTAGGAAAGAAAGTTGTACGGGGAGAGGACAATAACGGTTCCTTAGTTTTAGAATTGCATAATGGCTTTCAAAAAAATATTGAAATTTTAGAAGGTGATATCGAGAAGGAAGTTTTATTGATGACAATTGAAAAAGAAGAAAACTGTACAGGAAAAGAAGGCAATAATGTTTCCCTACTTTTGGAATTGAATAGAAGAAAGTATTGAATTTGTAGAAGGTGAAGTCGAAAAGGAAGTTTTATTGATGACAATTGAAAAAGAAGACTGTACAGGGACAGAAGAAAATAAAAATTCTTCGGATGATATAGATAGTGGAGCTAAAAGTGATAGAGGTAAACAAGAATCAGTTAAGGAATCAGAAGACGGAAATAATTACATAGAAAAAAAAAATAAAAAGACGGAGAAAAATTGAAAAAAGCAATAAACATCAAGCAAACATAGATTTAAGACTAAGAGGAGTATAAAGGTATGAAATACAATAAGAAACGTGGAGAATATAAAGAACAATAAGAAGAAGGAATTAATATTCGAATATGTAGAATATTTTTTCTAAATACACTATCATTAGGAAGAGACACATTTAACAGATGGTTGAAGGCAAGATTGGTCAAAACCATAGAAAGTAATAATACTGAAGATGAACCCAATTAAAAAAAAAAACAGAAAAATAAACAAATGCGGCAATCGGTTATTGAATGGCTGGAGATTATTCCAAAATTTTCAAATCATTATTGTAGAAGCAGTTCTTCAAAGGTTTATGTAGAATATACCTTTCAATCCAAAAGACACATGCATTCTGTATACGAAGAGTGGTTCAAAAAAAATAACAAAAGGAACGTTGCATGTCGAGTTACTTATTCTAATATTATGGATGATCAGAAAAATCCATCCATAAACCTCATAAGGACCAATGTGACACCTGTTATGAGCATAAGATTGGAAATCTTTCTCAGGAGGACTTTGAAGATCACAGAAAAAAAGGAAGAAGGCAAAGAAGCAAAAGGAAAAAGAAGTCAGTGACAAAAAACTCGTTGTTACTATGGACCTCCAAAGTATCCTACTATGCCCAAACTTTTGGTATCAAAATTTTATTACAGTCACAATTTACAACTACATGAGTTTACTATCTATTGCCTGAATAATGCAGATGTATTCCTATATGTTTGGCATGAAGGAGAAGGAGCAGTTACGCCGAATGAGTTTGTTTCATGTGTATCCGATTTTATCAAGAAAAAGTATGACAAGTATGAAGAAATAGTCCTTATGTCAGCGAACTGTCAAATTTAGATGTGAACAATAGCATAATTGTTCGACAACTAATATTAGAATAAGAACACACGATGATGGAAGCAGACAGTGTGCACTCTACACTGGAGAATTTATTTATACCTCCGATATACAGCCCTTGAGACTACGTAATTCGAATGAGAGCAGCTAGTTCCAAACATCCTTACACTCTTTTTCAATTGGACCACACTTTTTTTTATTGATTATGGCACTCAATCCCATAATTTTACTTCCATTGGTCCGGGACGAAAGGTTGGAGATCCAACAGTGTCAGATATAAGAGCTCTGCAGTATGTACATTCTGGTGAAATACAATACAAATTAAGGCAAGCAGATGACTGGGCTAATCTTCCACAAAGAAGACTTAATAAACCTACTGCGACGTTAAAACCTATTTATAAGGCAGCTAGAAAAATAAAAAAGGACAAATCAAATGCTCTGCAGGAACTTAAGTCTCTAATACTCATTGAATACTATCCATTTTATGATTCTTTGTCCCACGAATAGTTTGATTTTTGTTAGTTTATAATTACATTTTTACTCTAAAACCCATATTTTTTATAAGTTTAATAAAAAAAAAACATGAATCCTGAAGTTTCAATAATTCTGCTATAGCAATCAAATAGCAATCAAAATCTACTATGGGTGCAATAAGGGATTGTTTCTAAAATTTGAAAAAACCGGAGATTGTGACCTACAAAATTTAATTTCAAATACAGTTACTACATAAAATCTTATACAATAACAAAAAACTAATAAAGTTCTAATGTTTTAAGACATACAAGATAAACACTTTTATGTGTATATTGAAAAATTACCTGAAATCCACATAGCAGATTTCGACTTTTCCACGACGATAGATCAATTGCTTACAAAAAGCTCCCATAGGTATGATTAATCTTGATAATAGTAAGAAATATTGGCTATTTCGAACGGTTGCTATAATAGTGTTTGATCACTGTATGATAGCTTAGGAACGATATTCAAATCTTATATTATGTCATAATGATAAAGCAATATTTATGTCAAATTTTGACAGCCGTTTTTAGTATTACAGTAATAATTTTATGTATACCTTACCAATTTTTGTCTTTTTCTCCACTTCAATGTACGTTTCTTTGGAAAATAAAGCCGAGTGAACCTAACGAAACTGAAAAACCTAAAAGAAACTGGAAAACGGTGGATATTTTGAGAAACAAACCTGCCTTTCCAGTTTCTTTTACGTTTTTCAGCTGAGGGTCATTAAACTAGCACTTGCTGTTTACACTCAGAGGCAGAGCGGCTCTATTTTCCAAAGAATCGTACATTGAAGTGGAGAAAAAGGCAAAATATAAACATGAATCCTCCTCAGCAATAGAGGACATATCTACGTAATTTTATGTTGTTAGGAATCCAAGGTCGTACTGGAGAAAAAGGAGAGGAAGGCGACGCAGGGTTCGATGGATTGCCAGGCCTGCCGGGTCTTCCAGGAGAGATCGGACTTTCCGGAGAACTAGGAGCACGAGGTTTCATAGGTCTTCCTGGTTTTAAAGGACCAAAGGGAGATGTCGGTGACTGGGGATTTCCTGGATTGCCAGGAGAGGTTAGTTAGTTAATTATTGGCATCGGTCATTTTAGGTAAAAATACTACATTTTAAATGCGTCATTCTGAAACAATATTATATAAGCAGAACTTTTAACCAACCAGCATTGTTTTTACCATTTATGACATCTCAATTTTCTTTATAGCAGAGATTGTTATTTTAAAGAAAAATCAATTTGTATGTTAGGTTGGAGAAGAAGGGCTTCCAGGTCTAAATGGCGCTTCGGGGCAATCTGGTCTGGATGGACGGAATGGCATGGCTGGTGTTCAAGGTGCAAAAGGAATTATTGGTGATACAGGGGAACCAGGGCTACCTGGTTTTGATGGACGAAAGGGTAGGTTAAAATTATTAAACCTTTGGCGAATGATATCCTATAAATATTGCAAAATAGAATCCGTATGTATAACTTTAAATTTCACACGTAAAGAACACTGCAACCGACACAATAATAAATATATAATATATTACATAGTAAATTGCCACTATTTTATTTGATACTAGGCAGGTATGACGGTTAGAGAAAGAAAAATTGCCTTTCTATCGTCGACGTATATCAGTTTATTTAAAAGAATGTCAGTAATCTGTTCCTCAAGTAAAATAATTAAAGGATGCTACGGCTAGAGTATAAACTTGGCCATATTTAGCTGGATAGTTTGAAAATTTTCTTACTTAAACAACGGTGAGTTGGATTAATAACCAACGATTATTATGTGAGGCGTGTTTTTCTTCGGTGAAAGAGAACCAATTGGAGCTAATCGAGGCATATTGGTTGAAGTCTATTTGGTTATTATGAACCAGTTTATCAAAAATAGATGGCTGCCTTACCCAAACTAGTTTATAATTTCAACGTCTTATAATGTGAACATGTTGTTTCCAGGAAATTAAATAAGCCTCCGACTCAAACTAACTCGATGGAATCTTTATACGTACTAAACTTCACTACATGTGCTCAATGAAAACCCACTTTTTTCTGTTGTAGGGCTCCCTGGAGCACCAGGTCTACCTGGAAGAATTGGAATTCCAGGTCGACCAGGAATACCAGGCCCTAAAGGTGATGCTGCAGAACCAGCACCACTACCCAGAAGCCGTGGATTTGCTATTGTGAGACATTCACAGTCAGAAATATTACCCGTTTGTCCAAAAAATACTGTAAAGTTATGGGATGGATTTTCTCTATTACACATTCATAGTGAAAAAAGAACCCAAGGACAAGATCTTGGTAAGCAGATTATAGCATCACGATGAAAAAATGGAGTAGTGAAATTGTCATAAGCTTTTTTTGATATACCTATATATGGTTTGTCAAAACAATATTGTACCTTTTCGGTTGAATCGACATGTCTGGCGGGATGGAATGTTGACAATCTACATGAAGAAGAAAGTAACCATATCTCTAATTCAAGATTGGTACTGATCGTATCAATCATATCAGTGTTTACACAGTTATTTCAATGATTTACATTTTTGTATTTGCCTTGATTTTGGTTTGGGTTGTCATCATTCCATTAAAATCATCGGTATTTGGGCACCACTATATTGCATAACGAACATGAAATGGTACTTATCTTTAACATCATTCGCTTGTAATAGCAATAGGCTTTTAGTAATGTTTTTTTTTATATTTAGCGCGTATTATGGCAAACCCTTCTTTTCTCATGCTAGTTGCTTTTTAATACTTCTTTATAGGTTTATAGCTGTTTGTTTTATATCATCCACAGTCATGTGGTAAAATATCTCATGCATGGTTTGAAAATCGCTAAAGAATAAGTTAGGAAAGCTCCCTGTAAAAACGTATTATATTGGAAGTGAAGTAAAAATAACTAATTCAATAATGGCTAAAATACCATTTTGAAGACAGTATGTATATAATTTAGTTTAGTTAAATAATATTTTCTGGAAATGAATAAAACTAAAAGCTTAAACGCGTTTTGAATGTCCAAGGTGGATAAAAGCCGTTTTGTTCAGACCAGTAATGAACAAAGGCATTTTTAAAGTAAAACTACTTACAAAAATATAATTTAATTTAATATTTTGTTATAAACGAAGTAATGTATTTTTCATTACAAGCTTAAAAAATGTAATATAACAGATTTTGAACTCGACTAACAAAAATCTAGCTTGTGATATTAAAGAATCGTTACTACTAAACATTAAACAAAGTTAATATTTTAAAATATCAATAAATTTAAATTTTGAGTAAAAACATTGGAAAAAAACAAATTAACCTGACAATCCACAACTCTAGTAGGTCTTCGTCGTTGGCGTCGTTTGCATCACTTTCTTTCTCGTTTATGTTTGATGGTTCTCTAAGCAAAAACTTGAAATTTTGGACAAAACCCGTTTTGGTAGTGACGTCCTCAAATATTAACAGAAGAATATGAGGTTAGGTCCAAGAGGTCCTTACAACGATTGTCCAAAAATCATTCATATCAATTAATGACTTGTACTATTAGAACTGCCCAAGTAGCACCGAACGGGTTTATTAAGTATTTTAAGGATGCGTTAAAACTGTGAAATAAAACTGCAGTTAAAACCAAATGGTTTTTAAATCAACTTTAAGGGTACATGTAAATTGGTTCCCAAACTAAGAAGTGTCAAACATAATTTGTAAATTGGTTCCCAATATTTTTGGTTGACTTGATCTTTATGTGTAAATTAGTTCCCAACATTTTTGGTTTACCTGACCTCTATGTGTAAATTGGTTCCCGAGATTTATCTAATAAAGCACGGTTTGATTTTTATAAATCTGTTTATTATACAACATACAACATAGTGTTCTACATTAAAAATAGCAACTAATACAAAATAATAACTTTCATAATTTCACTTTAGTAGGTAACAGCACAGTGAAAAGAAACACATTTAATAAAATATAGTCGACTAACTTCCTTTCTTGAATAAGATTCTATCATTTTTCCTAAAAATTTTTGGCGGTTCTTGTCTTTACTATTATTATATTTTAGCCGTAATATTGAGGCTTTGTAATTCTTTATGTTTTTCCAAAAAAAAAAAGTTAGGATGTGTTTTATAAAAAGACGCATTGGAATGTTTGTGAAAAGATTCACAGGCATTAGTAGGACGCGTAAGTTCAGCTGAGTTCTGAGAGCAAAGATATGGTGGAAAGAGAGAATCTTGTGTTACATAATTATCTATTAAAAAATCTGAATACTTTTGAACATTCTCGTGTGTTGGTGCTATCGCAAGTAAATCAAAAACAAAGCAGTCGGTAACATCATGAGGACTTAAAAATGTACGATCAAAAGTAATTCGTAGCCATCTACCAATTTCAGAATGTTCGTTTCTATATTCGGGTGTAAGGCCATATTCTTGAATTTTTCTATACCACGAATGGGCATGGTGAAACCGACATCCGATTATTTCTACTGAAGGAGAAATTTTCACCACTGCTTTATGGATGGCTCAAAATCAATAACAATTTTCGAAATTCTTAATGTAATACCATTATCCTTACAAATATTGATTATTAAGTTGAACAGATTTTATACGTTTCTGTTCGCGTATTTGGTAACAATGAAAAAATTAATGGAATATAATGCCCGTTACAATAACCATGTAAAGGAAAAAATTGGCAGAAAAACTGTGTGCAGTAATTAAACGTACCATCTTAATAAATATGTGTCACTTTTTCTAAGATCTGAATATTAGATTCACATGAAAATATCACTATCTCTTCAATTCTACTGTTACAAAGTAAAAACTGCTCACCCCTACAAGTTTGGATGTTTGCCTTGTCAAGGAAGTCAAATCTTTCCTGGATGTTTTTCGGTAAACTTGGCTGCATTTTTCTACGAGCAGTATAGATGTTTTTCGGACACAACCAACGTCAGATGTAATAATTGTGGATGGCAGATTTTCTTGAAGCACTCTGCGAATAATAATGGCAGGTTTTTCGGATAGGTCCTCTACAGCTTTTCGTTTGCAGGTAGTATTAACGATTTGACGGTTAACTCCCCCACAACGGCATCATGGGGATGCTCTTGTATATGTACCTTCATCCAAAGTAAGGACAAATAATTTGCACTTCCTATTTGTGCAAGTCCATCGCTTCTCACCAGTTTTCAGGAACTTTTGGAAAGCATATTTATAGTTATTAATAACTATTAACTGTTTTCCTCGTTCACTTGAAATTATTTCAAAATTCATGACGAACATACAACACAACTTTAAACACAAGTGATAGCCACAGAACAAAAATACAAACTAAAACTTCAATATCTATACAATTCCATCAACCTCCCCAACCCCCCCCCCCCCCCCCCAAATATAATTTATTAAGGGGAACCAATATACCAACGACCTTTCTGGGTTTGGGAACCAATTTACATATTATTAACAGATGTTTTAAACTACCATTTTATTTCCTACCTGCCGGGAACCGATTTACCAACACCCAACCTTATGGTTATAACAAACTCACCTTCATCATAAAATTTATATTAATTTATTTAACTATTTATTTTCAAATTTAGGTGCTCCAGGCAGCTGCGTGAGAAGATTCAATACAATGCCATATCTGTTCTGTAATCTGAATGACGTCTGTGATTATGCTAATACCAATGACTATAGTTATTGGTTGTCGACAACGGAACCTGTACCAATGACAATGACACCCATATATGGCTACGATATACAGAAATACATTTCAAGGTAAACCCATTCGGTAGTGTTATAAATATTAGCTATAGAATATATATTTTTCTCAGGAAAAAATTCCCAACCAGTAATATTTGGCTATATATCAAATGAAATTATAGTACGAATAGTGGTAGGTGCCAAATATATATTTTAATTTCCTCTTATTTATATGTTGTTTTCCTACATTATCGGTAAAATTATGGGCGCCGAGACTTAATAGTCAAAATAAAAATACAAAAAATATTAAAATTCAAGGACGGTCCAGGATGTTTCGCTGACAGAGTAAGGGGTAATTCACGGGCGGATTTAGAAATCTACTCACGAAGGAGTGAATAAGTATTATCAAGATTATTCGCCGGACTTTTGCCATTTTATTAAAACTATACTTTTTTAAACGCTTAGAATCCATATCAAATAATATTTACAAAATATTTTATTATAACATAGTTAACACAATTCAACAGAACAGGTTTCCTCTTATCAATACCTGGGTCATGAAATAAAAGTAAATAGACACAACCAAACACACGAACTTAGCAGGAGAATTGGTTTGACCTGGGCTGCATATGGAAAACTGAAACATATCTTTACATCCAACATTCTCGTATGCCTGAAACGCAAGGTTTTTGACCTACGGTGCTGAGACACTGACGATTAATAAACAATCTCGAAATAAAATCAAAATAGCACAGAGGAAGATGGAGAGAGCGATGTTAGGAGTGTTATTGAGGAACCAGATTGCCAACAACATAATAAGGCAACGTTCTGGCATGACCGACGCCGTGACGAGGATAAATCCCAGTTTATACCATTCGGGTACGGTATAAACTGTGGATAAATCACTTAAAATGGAACTTGGCCGGCCACGTGGCAAGAATATCCGATGGGCGGTGGACAAAAAAGATTGTTGAATGGAGACCGAGAGAGGAAGCGTACCGAAATCGAGGGCGGCCACCAGCTAGGTGGACAAACGACTTAAAGCGAGTGGAGACAAATTGGACGCAAGTGGCCCAGGATCGAAGAAATTGGGCAATGTTACGGGAGGCCTACGTCCAACAGTGGACAAGATAATAGCTGAATTTTTTTGTAAAATTTCGCTTTTTAATTACCACCACTCATTTGCTGGGAGAGGAGTTAATTAATCTCATTACGTAATATGTAATTGGAAACTTGGAGTTAATAAACCACACACCAAACTTTATTACTTTAATGGAATTAATCTGTGTACCTTCTTTTTCTAAGTGAATAGGTTTGAATATGTATTATTACAAAAAAAATTATAGCCTTGCTAAAAATACCCAAGTACTAATGCACATTGCATCTACCCGTCTCAACATGATAGATCATTTTACTACTTATACAACCTTAATGTATCATATGCTCTTTAAGTTGTTTTTTTAATGTGTGTTCCACAGGCCACGAAAGGCTAAGGCCTATAATACCCCTGAGGGTACCGTGACCTGTTATATGGCTTAAACCATCAACGTTGTCAATGTGTCGAAACATGCACACTTGGTGCACTTCACGGCACTTTTAGACAACGCAATAGTACTTCCACGATTGTTATTGCAGAACTACAATACTATAATACTCTGTTTAATTATGTAATATTTAATTCAATTCTTCAAATTTATCTTTTAGTTATGTGAATATTTCAATATTAATAAATTATTCTTTTATATCTAGTCATTTTCATTTTCTGCTTGACAACAGGCTTTTTTCAATGTTACCTGACTTTAAACTAGTGTCACCTAAAATGTTACACCTATGGTGCGTCGCCGGGAGAAACATGACGCAGGCGTGTCGTTGTGGCCATACATGAATGAAGTGTTTGATACGCTTCGGCTGCCATCTTCATCATTTTGATTCATTACTATATGCCCTCTTCACGTCAATATTTCTAATGCTGGCATGTAAACATTTGGTAATTTATGAATGGCCTGATCTGTCTATTGTTTTATATGTCTTTGGGTAGACATCAATGTAGTATAATGTAGATGAATTGAAAATAAAAAGAAATTCAATAACATTGATTCGCTCTGTTAAATCTAGTAGAATAGTGGAAAATCGGGACCATAGAGGGAAAGCTAGACTATTTTGCTTCAATTTGTTTAACACATTATTTTTCGTCTCCAAACTAAATACTTTCATAACTAATATATTGCAGATGCTCTGTATGTGAGGCGCCAACCAGAGCTATAGCGATTCACAGTCAAACCAATGATGTTCCACAATGTCCAATTGGTTGGGATGAATTATGGATCGGATGGAGTTTCATGATGGTAAGTTTTTTTAAATATTGCATATATCATGGAATAATAATAAAATGATAGCAAATGTGTGAAAATTAAAATTCTTGAGATATATATTTCTAAGGTTTCAGTCGTTTAAAATTTTTAACCCAACCATTTCTCATGATATTCGACTCTAAATTAGTTTAACTGTCTGTATATATCCTTCAAAGGAAAGGTCTATATCTACCTAGATCATACTTAAAGGAATTAAATGTATATTATTTTTTACCTATTTACTTAATAATATGTTTCGTCAAATTTCTACCCCCATTTCTTTCGAGTAAGCACACATAGCTAACTTTTTGGTAGTTGTCCTGTTAAAAAATTAAACAACATTATTTGCTTATTTGTCACATTTATTACATTACAGGCTCAAATATTGCAGACATGAGAATGTAAATATTATCATTAAAATTAAAAACTAAACTAGCCTTAAAATCTAAACATCAAGAAAGTAATATCAGATAAGAAAAAATACATAAAGCATCATAAGACCGTATAGACACAATGTATCATAATCACATAAAACTAACCTAATCAGACTTTTAAAAATCATCGCTAGAACAGTCGAATTTTAATCCGATGGTAGCTCGTCAACCAAACATACCTAATTCGATTAGAAATATTGTTACGTCCTACCTCTGTGGTACTGAGATTGACATATATAACCAAATGACAATGTTAACTCTATTCCATGCGTTTCCAAACTAGTTACCCCAATCAATATAAGTCGTTCCATTATGAGGTAAAGCAGAGATAATATTTAATTTATATAACAGAAAATTGAAAATTTAAATACTCAAATGACTTCTCACTAACGCAAAGTATGTGGAATTCGATAAAATAAATGTGAGTTGCAAAATTTTCCAGTCATGTATAAATTCTTAATTGAATTTAAGTTTATTAAGGATCATTCCATTCTTCTCAACACCAGACTGTTTGTTAGGAGTCCACTAGCATCAAGCGGACGCGGAAAACACCCACTTCTCGGACGCTTTTTCTTTGAAAAAATAGACTAAAAGTATGTATTTTTAATCGTAAAAGTATGTATTTTTCGGCCTAGTCTGAAAAGTACGTATTTTCCGAACTAGGCCGGAAAGGATTATATCCTGATTGTTAAATAATAGTAAGAAAATTTAAGGCGGTATGCTTTAAAAGAAGGCAGGTGATTATTCCCATATAGCAACGAAATAATGACTTGTCAATTTAACATTTACAAAGTTAAGGCATTTTGCTACGTAAAAGTTTGCGTTGTTTTTGGTCGCGATTATTGCAAGAAATAATGGAAAGCAGTAGTAATAGCAAGTTTGAAAATGTGCCTGACGAAATTTCCAAAGCAGCAGTAGCTGCTACAGCACAGTTTTTACCTGAAAAAAAACTAAAGAGTGTAGGTACAAAACCGTGTTCACAAAATGGGTGGATACAGAGAAGTGCAAGACTATTACAAAGGCTGATTTGGCGCAAAAATCTGAATTTGTTAAATCCTCTTCCCTATGAAGTTATGCTAAATTCTTAAAGGTTATCGCATTTCTGAAAAGGAGGAACGATTTCTAGAACTCTATCCAAAACTTCACTGCTGTTATCAAATTTGGGTAGACGTAGCATTTTCTGAGTTTCTGGATGGTATATCCACGAAATATTGGGCAGCAAGTTTCTCTTGAAAATCTTTTGTTGCTCTCGGCTAGACCAATTGAATGAGACGTCTAACGTCTACCTCAAACTCTTGCAGGCTTTTACCAGGTTTCTGATGTTGGGACTTTACTTGTGTTTGATACAGTTATCTTCTGTGGTGGTCTCCAAATCGTCTCTCCAGGACAGCTACAAGTAGATCGTATTTCCTCTGTTAGCTGATGGGAATGGTCTGTAGTAGTTCCAGGATAGATCCAGGAAGCGCTATCACTAGTGATGTAGCCATTTCTTCATTATTCCAACTGTTGGCAACAGCATCAGCTTCATATTATCTTTTGTACATTGTCCAGGATGGTTGACCGTCATACGTTGGAGGTTTAATATTCTATGCTGTGGCGAATACCCTCTCAGTGAGTCATTGATTTTTTAGCCTCGTAGCTTATGCTTGTAGATTCCTTATTTCTTTCTGTAAGTTTACGTATTCTTTTTTTATATACTTCCTTTTCAAATGTCTCATTTTGTCCGTCCAATATTTTATGTAATTTTCCTAGCTCGCCTATAATTAGATCCAGCATCCATTTCTGAAGCTGATCCAGTTTTATTTGGCTTTTATCTTCTTGGTCTTGTAAAATTTCCGAAGCCGGCCGGTCCTGCTCAATTTCCCCTTTAACTTCTTATTCTTGTAAAATTTTGTAACGTGGGTTCTGACAAAAGCACAACTTTTACTATTTTCAAATAATACTCTCTTTATTCTTTATCATTGTATACAATTACACATTAAACTACTATTATAACTTTATATCTAATAGATCTTTAAAATTCGACACCCAATGGTTAGTTGTATAGGGTAGCCCAAAAACATACAGATGGTGGCTAGCCGTGACAGTATGACAGTAATGAGAAGATTTTGTAGGAAAATAAATCTTAGTATACAACTAAAAATCTCAAAATTCAGTCCGGTAAAACCTTTTTTTCGGCAACTGTCCGGGAAGTACCTACTTCCCGGACGCTTTTTCTTTGAAAAAGTAGCATTTTTTCGGCCTAGTCCGGGAAGTGCGTACTTTCCGGACTAGGCCGAGAAGAATCACATAATTGTTGTATGAAAATCTTGGTAGGTATGGTTTTGATAAATGCAGTTGATCATTACCATAGCAGCGGAATAACGACTGATACCTATTTGACAAGAAATTAGTTGACATTTTGATTTTTGAAAATTTGCATGATTTGATCGCATAAGAATAAAGAAATGTGTTTCATTGATTCGTTATTCTACACGGTTGCCGAAAAAATAGTGTACGCAACACGTCCGAAAATAGTTTTTTCCGGACTTGTTACGTAAATTACTATTATGGGACTAGGTTCTGTAAAACCTTATTTCCGGACTAATATCAAGTATGTAAAGGTTTGTTTCATGATTTAGTATGAAATAGATAAAATTGTTTTGGTTATTTCACCTGGACGAATATCCTTCTGGACTTCTCGATATAGAATCAAATCCGCTCCGTCCTAGTAAACGCCCACCTTTAAATCTCTGCTTATATCTTCTTGTAATAAGATACCGCCGTTAATAGAAGCTTTTGGGCGAAAGATCCAGTGAAAAGCAGTAAACGGAAATGTGCAACAACTCGAGCCAAATCGTTGATGAACAAACGAACAAAATTGATCCGAAGTAGAGACCATCCAGAGGATACTGATTTTATTCGACTAGCGATTGAAAAAATCAACTGTCTGTTATGCGATTGTGAAGATAAGTGCCTATTAGACACCAAAGAAGTATTTACCATCACATTCCCACTTTCTATTAAGAGTAAATGATCAAGAAGCGTCCTTGAAATCAAAGTAGATTGAATCCACCTGCATTGCTAAGTCCAATGTGTTCCAAGTTCGTTTGACATGACCGTTCTGAAGAACATTATGCTGACTCTCAGAAACAATGCTTCGGAAACTAGATAATATAGCGGCTGTCACAATTGACTCGAACAACTTTGAACTACGAGATAATCCAGACAATGGTCAATAATTGGAGTTGGATCGACATACCTACACCGTTAAATAGTGAAGTTATAAATGCTGATTTCCATTTAATAGGGACACCGTAAATTATAAGAAAGGGCAAGTCAATGGCTACAATACATCAAAAATACTGGTAGAATATCATACTTACATTTCCATCTATGCAACCTCCCAAATATCATACAATACCTGTGTCACTGTCGATGTCAACCATACACAAATTAAATCAGGGACGTCCGCAACATATCTACAGTCTCATTAGCTTTGGCCGAGTGCAAGCCTCATATTTATTACCTCATGGCATTATTGTTATTTGTATATTTACTATTATTTACCGATCAGATCTATATTTTATATTCTGTAATTTTGTTGTCTGATTTACGTTTCTTCAGGAATATCATATGATTAAAAAAAATCAAAAGATAATGCTAATATTTATTTGATGCATGTGTAGTTACGTCGCGTCATGTCGGTTTATTACATATCTCGTTACCGCCGTCGGAAATAAGAAACATTTTTAAATATTCTTTGCATTTACCATTGTTGGGCAATAACAGTAATTTATATTATAATTATGGTGATTAATTTTCACTTACCTTTTTCCATTTCAGAGTACTGATGGAGGAGGTGGCGGCTCAGTTCAATCCTTAGTATCACCAGGATCTTGCTTAGAGGAATTTAGGACGAAACCATTCATTGAATGTCATGCGCATGGCAGATGCAATCATTACGCAACTGCTTTGTCGTTCTGGTTGGCAACTATTGACGAATATGCCCAATTTAAAAAGCCCGTTCCTCAAACCCTGAAGTCTGGATTCTTGACCACCAAAATCAGTCGTTGCGCAGTCTGCCTTCGAAGAATGTAAGTGCATATTTGCTGGATTAGTAACTACTAGTATTTGTTTTTATATTAATTAGAGGCTTTTTGCCAAGGATGTACAGCAATATAGTGGTTCATTTTTTAAATTTTATATGGAATGATACAAGCCCATATAGTACTGCAGTACGTCAAAGTATATTTGCATTTTTTTTATATTGTGGAAAGTGATTATGTCAAAATAAATCATTTCAAAGATATAAAAATTGTATTCGGTTTAATGTAGGTAGACATTTTGTGGTCGGTTACTTTTTTTGTTGGTATTGTCACGACTAACAACCGTCCGAACGTTTTTGTGCTACCCCATAGAACTAGCCGCCGCCGTGCCGCTCGTTTCTTTGTCTGTATGACTCATCGCCCGGCCGATCGCGAAGTTTCAGGATCGCTGGAACCGTTGTTTGAATAAAGGAAACAACGCTGGAATTATCTCAATGGCCTCGTCGAGATCATATAGAGTGACCTCGGAATACTTCCCGAATATTCGTGATAGATTTGAGATTATATATAAGCAGACCTAAGGCGAATGTTAGGAGTTAGTTCAGTTCAGTTAATCATTGAGTGTTGATATTAGTTGTAAAGTTACAAGAGTAGTATAGAGTGTTAAATTGTATACAGTGGTAGTGAATAAAGAGAGTATTAGTTGAAAATAGCAAAGTTGTAATTCTGTTAAGAACCCACGGGAAAAACGTAACATTTGGTGTCAGAAGTCGGATTGTGAAGGGACCGGACTTGCGAAGTATTTTTCGAGGAAAGAAGAGGTACCAGTACGTCAACGAGACCGTTTGATTGGTGGATTCTGGTAAAAGTTTATAACATCCTATGGTCAATACGAGGCAACAAACGGCAGAAATGGAACAAATTAATAAAATGTTGGCCGATTTCATGGAAAATCTAAATGCTGAGAGACAAATAGAACAAGACCGGCTGCAGAAAATTTTTCAAGATCAAGAAGATAAAAAGCAAGCGGATCGGGAAGAGGATGAACGTAGAAGGCAAGCGGATCGGGAAGAGGATGAACGTAAAAGGCAAGCAGAACAGGACCGGCTACAGAAAATTTTACAAGACCAAGAAAATAAAAGGCAAGCAGAACAGGACCGGCTACAGAAAATTTTGCAAGACCAGGAAGAGAAAAGACAAGCAGAACAGGACCGGCTTCAGAAAATTTTACAAGACCAGGAAGAGAGAAGGCAAACAGAGCAGGACCAGCTTCAGAAATGGATGCTGGATGTAATTGTAGGCGAGCAAGGAAAATTACAGAAAATATTGGACGGACAAAATGAGAAATTTGAAAAAGAAGTAAACAATATTCAAAAAGAAGTTGGAAATGTACAAAAAGAAGTTGGAAATGTACAAAAAGAAGTAGGAGACGTAGAGAAAGAAGTGAAGAATCTACAAGCAGAATTTACCAGACTAAAACATCAAGCACCCACCGAGAGGGCATTCACCTTAGGACAAAACATCAAACCTCCAACGTACGACGGTCAAACATCCTGGACAATGTACAAAAGACAATTTGAAGCCGCTGCTGTTGCCAACGGTTGGAATAATGAAGAAATGGCTACATCACTAGTGGTAGCGCTTCGTGGATCTGCCCTGGAACTACTGCAGACCATTCCCATCAGCCAACAAGGGAAATATGACATCCTTGTAGCTGTCCTGGAGAGACGATTTGGAGACCAACACCGAAGACAACTGTATCAGGCACAAGTAAAGTCTCGGCATCAGAAGCCAGGTGAAAACCTGCAAGAATTTGAGGCAGACATTAGACGTCTCATTCAACTGGCCTACCCGGGAGCGACAGAGGAATTTCAAGAGGAACTTGCTGCCCAATATTTCGTGGATGGTATCAGAGATCCAGAAACTCAGAAAATGCTACGCCTAGCCAAATTTGATAACAGCAGTGAAGCTTTGGGTCGAGCCCTAGAAATCGAGGCGGCCTGTAACATCTCCAAGCCAAAAATCAGGACCGTATCCCTCCAGGAAGAAAAGCCGACAAACAGCTGTGAATTAAATGAGATGGGTGAAATTTTGAAGAAATTAACGGAAGTTCTTCAGGCCACGGCGAGATTTCGGGAGCCAATGGAAGATAGGCCACGTAACCGAAATACATCAAATCAGTGCTATAGATGTGGCAGGACTGGACATTTCAAAAGAGACTGCCGAGTACAACTACGGTCTAGATCTCCATCCAGAGACGCTAGGGCCTCCAAGTCAAATCAGGAAAACTTCAATTAGTCAACATTGCGGGGCGGGTGTTGGCTAAAGAAGATAAAGCCCCCAGGATCGTCTCCATAAAAAGCCTAGGAAAAGCCGCCGACAGTCTAACAATTACAGGAAAGATCAACGGAGGAGCCATAACAATTACTGTTGACACTGGTGCGGCGGTATCTTTGATAAGGTCCAACAGAGTAAATAGAGTAGAAGTTCTACCCATATCAAAGAATGTATTGTTACGTACAGTTACCGGTGAAACAGCTGAAGTACTTGGGGAAATGGATATCGAGCTTCAACTGGGACGAATTAAATTACACCACACAGTGTTAGTCGCCGACATCGAAGACGAATTTATTTTGGGGATGGATCTCATCGGTCAACATGGATTCTCTTTTGACAACAAGCTTAATCTTCTGAAGTTTGGCACCGAAGAGTTCATCCTTAACAAAACAGATGATGGCACACCGACTAAAGTAGTGGCGGCATGTACTGTCAGAATAAGCGGAAATACCGAGCAGATAATTTTTGGGAAATTGGAGAAGGATTTTGGAGGCTGCATCGGACTTATCCAACACCACGATTTGCCTTGCAAACACCTCGTAGGCAAAGCACTAGTCAAAACCGACGGAGAAATACCGATAAGGATAGCAAATATTTCATCCAATCCCATCAAAATCAATAAAGGAGATGTGATAGCCTCTTGCGAGCCGGTGCAGTGGGTAACCAGTTGCGAAACGCAGTCAGAAGTAACACCATCGACAAACCCTAAGGAAGTGCTAGAACATTTCCAGAGGTCGTGGCATCATCTGTCTTCCGAAGAACTGAAAAGAGCTACACAATTTATCAAAGAGCAGAGCACAGCCTTTGAAAGAAAAAATGGCACTACTGGAAGAACGAACATCATAAAACATAAAATCGACACTGGAAGTGCTCACCCCATACGGCAGCATCCTCGGAGGCTACCAGTGACGAAGCAGCAAGAGGTTACCACATTAGTCAACAAAATGCTTGACGATGGAATTATTGAGGAATCATCAAGCCCATGGTCGTCTCCTGTTGTCTTAGTCACCAAGAAGGATGGAACTACCAGATTCTGCGTTGACTATAGAAAGCTCAATGACGTCACCAAGAAAGACAGCTATCCACTTCCCAGGATTGATGACACGTTGACGACACTAGCAGGATCTCACTGGTTTTCAACACTCGACCTAAAGAGCGGCTACTGGCAAGTAGGCATTGACGAACAAGATAAGGAAAAGACCGCATTTTCTACCGGAAGTGGTTTATATCAGTTTAGAGTTATGCCCTTCGGACTATGCAATGCCCCTGCTACTTTTGAGCGTCTTATGGAGGTTGTCCTACGAGGCCTCACTTGGAATACATGCCTGGTCTATCTTGATGATATAATGGTAATGGGAAAAACTTTCGAAGAGCACCTACAAAACCTGCATGAAGTTTTTACTAGAATCAAGAATGCTCAGCTCTTACTGAATCCAAAGAAATGTTTTCTTTTCCAACAAAAAGTTGAATTTCTCGGGCATGTCGTGTCATCAGAGGGAATCCAAACGGACCAACGGAAGATTACAGCAATCAAGGACTGGCCTCGTCCTCGCGACAAACATGAACTACGGAGCTTCCTTGGACTATGTACTTATTATAGAAGATTTGTTGAAGGATTTGCAAATATAGCTGCACCTCTACATAAGCTCACTGAAGAACGAGAAAATTATAACTGGGATCATAACTGCGATTCTGCGTTCAGGAAATTAAAAGCGGCTCTATGTTCTAGTCCAATATTGGGATATCCGGAACAAAAGGGTAAATTTGTATTGGACACAGATGCAAGCAACACCGGCATCGGAGCAGTTTTATCGCAAGTACAAGCAGGGGAAGAACGAGTTATCGAATACTACAGTCGAACACTTTCGAAACCTGAACGTAACTACTGTGTAACCCGAAAAGAGCTTTTGGCAATAGTACGGTCTATTGAGCATTTCCATCAATATCTATATGGGCAAGAATTTCTGATAAGGACTGATCATGCAGCACTTAAATGGCTTTTGGATATGAAACAACCTGAAGGACAGGTAGCCAGGTGGCTTGAAAAGTTACAACAATATAACTTTAAGGTTAAGCACAGAGCAGGGAGATTGCATAATAATGCAGATGCTTTATCCAGAAGACCATGTGCGGATAATTGTAAGCATTGCCAAAGAGTAGATCAACGAGAAGGAATTACTCCGATTAGGCTAACGAAATTTGAGGTTGAACAGCAGTGGACCACCGAGCAACTTAAAAAGGATCAGCTTGAAGATAGTGAAATAGAACTATTGCTAAGAGCTAAAGAAGAGCAGCAACCAAGACCAAGCTGGAGCGAGATATCAAATAAAGGACTTGCTTTTAAAACTCTGTGGGCTCAGTGGGACTCCCTGGTGGTGGAAAATGGACTTCTTAAACGAGCCTGGGAAAGCGCCGATGGCAAAGTAGTGAAGACACAGTTAGTGGTACCAAGGAGGAAGATATCGGAAGTTCTGGAAGAAGTTCATAATGGAAAGTCTGGTGCTCATCTCGGAGTGAACAAAACGATTGACAAGATTCGCGACAGATTTTACTGGGTCAACTACTGCCAGGATGTGAAATCGTGGTGTCGGCAGTGCTCAACCTGTGCCGCAAGCCAAGGGCCTAAAACAAGATCTAGGGGCAAAATGAAACAGTATAATGTGGGCCTACCGTTTGAACGTATCGCCATTGACGTAGCTGGCCCTTTTCCAGAAACAAATAACGGTAACAAGTACATTTTAGTGGCAATTGACTACTTCAGTAAGTGGCCTGAAGTCTTTGCAGTCCCCAATCAAGAAGCTGTTACCATAGCAGAGGTCCTTGTGAATAACCTATTCAGCAGATTTGGTGTTCCGTTAGAGCTGCATTCAGATCAAGGACGCAACTTCGAATCCAAGGTTTTCCAGAAAGTCTGTGATTTACTCAACATCCATAAAACACGGACTACCGCCTTACATCCACAATCAGATGGCATGGTTGAGAGGTTTAACAAGACCATTGAAGAACATTTGTCAAAAGTCGTAGATGAACATCAGAAGGATTGGGACCAACACATACCACTATTTTTAATGGCCTATAGATCAGCAGCCCATGACACGACAGGACTAACACCAGCCATGGTTTTATTTGGAAGAGAACTCCGCTTACCCTGCGACCTATTATTCGGAACGCCAGACAACCAGGATATGGAAATTCAAGACTACGCGGACTCCCTTAAGGAAAAGTTACTATACATCCATGAATTAGCCAGAGAAAACACGGAGAAAGCCAGCGACCGAATGAAGACACGATATGATCTCAAAGCTAATTCTATGGGATTTCAGATGAACGATAAAGTCTGGTTATATAATCCGCAAAGGAAGAAAGGAAGATCTCCCAAGTTAACGCCAGTATGGAAAGGACCCTATACAGTCATCAAAAGAATTAATGACGTTGTGTATAGAATTCAGCGTAGTCCCAGAAGCAAACTGAAAGTTGTTCACCTCGACAGACTGAAATCATATCACGGACATGAAGTATCTGATCGGGACGATCAGGTTTAAGAGGGAGGCAATGTCACGACTAACAACCGTCCGAACGTTTTTGTGCTACCCCATAGAACTAGCCGCCGCCGTGCCGCTCGTTTCTTTGTCTGTATGACTCATCGCCCGGCCGATCGCGAAGTTTCAGGATCGCTGGAACCGTTGTTTGAATAAAGGAAACAACGCTGGAATTATCTCGATGGCCTCGTCGAGATCATATAGAGTGACCTCGGAATACTTCCCGAATATTCGTGATAGATTTGAGATTATATATAAGCAGACCTAAGGCGAATGTTAGGAGTTAGTTCAGTTCAGTTAATCATTGAGTGTTGATATTAGTTGTAAAGTTATAAGAGTAGTATAGAGTGTTAAATTGTATACAGTGGTAGTGAATAAAGAGAGTATTAGTTGAAAATAGCAAAGTTGTAATTCTGTTAAGAACCCACGGGAAAAACGTAACAGTATTGATATTTCAAATTACTATTTGCCTAAACTATCAACTTCGGAAGCGGAGGGTTTTTACTCTAAAATGTCATAAACATTTTATATAATATTTATCTACTCCTATACTTTAATTGAATTATTAGATACTTACTACCTGCACTTTAATGAGATTCAGTACGATACGAGTTTAGGCCCAATCAAAATGCAACATCACAGCAATATTACGTAGATATCAAATATTGCCATGACCATGAGATTTAAAATTTACCAATTTGGATAGTTCATAGTTATCATTTACTTAAAGAATATTTCCTCAAGACTACCATAATAAATATACTACATTTAGCCACTCATATTTCCTCGCACCACAGATTCTTTGCTCGCAACATCGAGCATATGCCAAACCATGACCTATCAAACCAACCCAAACCAACTAGCTATTTATTATGGTAAGGTAGTGTGGTTCAATTCAAATATAAATATTTTAAAACTAGAAACGAATACTAAATAACAGCCATTTACTATTGTGCCTAAAAAGTTATTATCAAAATATAAACAGGTGTATAGTGTATACAAATTAAACGTATGATTCTTAATTTCCTGTATGTGGGTGTATGCAATAATACCTCGACAAGAAGGACGAAATGCTCACAAAATTTTAGCTCGTGAAGTCGTGGATGCGATTTGGAGTGGTGATATAGTAGGGGGGCTTGCGGGTGGAAGGGTAATCGCGATCGAGGCGCAATTGGTTCTAACATTGTCAAACTACTGCGATAGTAGCGAATATTAGGATGCCCGTATATAAAGAATGAAGAATGTATCTATTATATTACAATGCCTCTAATATTGTAAAAGCATAATAATATATCTTTCTATAAGATGTTCTTTCCTCTTTTTATAATGTGGTATTTCGTAATTTATTTATTTAATTATCTAATACTACCACCTTGTTCGTGCACTTTTCTAAAATAGTGCTCTCCTTATAGAGCCGGCAATAGCGCATCATCTGAGATAATGCAACAGAAACAAAACAAACGATTAACTTGTGAATTTGCCGATAATGGCTGCGGTAATTAATTTTATTTTCTTGCATTTTTCTGAAATAGGAACGATTTAGGTGCTTTTAAGTGCATGAAACGTACCTAATATTTCGTTTTATTTATATTTAGGTATACAATTTATATTGTTGGGCGTATTTTTAAACACATTGAATTTGAATTATAAGTTTTTGTTCGTGTTTAATTGTATGTTTTCTCCCAGTTCCGGCGAGTTTTATGGTAACTGATACTTAGTGTAATTATGCATCAAAAATTAATTCCTGGCTGTGACCGAAACTATAAAAATGGGCCTAAAGTTTATGTTTTCGGTTTTCCAAAGGACGTAAGTTCACGACAAAAATGGCTAAAAGCTATACCCCTAAATAACTTTGAGTCCACAAACCTGTTAATGTTTATAAGTTCTATGAGCTACCTCATTATGGCCCTGATCAAAATTGCTCTCAACAAGACTTTTCCCAAATTAAAATTTTATTGTCTCAAATTTTAATAAATGATGACCGATTTCAGGTTATTACAGATGTATTGTTGTTAATTACATATTTAAGTGCTATATTACGTTAAAAAATCTAAAATGTGACAGCTGTAAACAAAAATTGCTATATGACGAGTAATTTATTGTTGATCTCATTAATAATATAAATCGTGGAGGACTTTTATATTCCCAAGGACAAGTTTAAAATGTTGTATCTGTGACTTCATCATTCAGCCCTCTGTGTCCACTGCTGAACATAGGTCTCCCTAATCATTTTCCATTCCAATCGATTTTGTCCTGTTTGAATCCAGTTGCTCTTAATATCGTCCGACCAACGCGTAGGCGATCTTCCTCTACTTCGCTTGTTCGTTCTAGGCCTCGACTCAAGAGCCTCTCTTTCCCATCGATGCATCCATGCAACGTGGCCAGCCGAGTTCCAGTTAAGCTTCGTAATAGCTCCAACGACATCGCTGACACCGGTTCTTCCGCGCAAATCCTCGTTTCTTATGTGGTCCTTCAAGGTCACACCAAGCATGGATCTCTAAATCTTCCTCTGTGTAACTCTAAGTTTCTTAGCTGTTGCTGCTGTTAGTGTTAGGGTTTCTGAGCCATATGCAGCACGCACTGATCGAAAACCCTTCTTTCTAGATTTACGGGAATGTCACTCTTGAAAACGTCTTTAAGTCTTTCAAAAGCTGCCCATGAGAGAGGGAGCCTTCTCTTTAGCTCGCATGTCTCGTTATCCCTTGAGATGCTGACCTCATGGTCAAGGTACATATATCTATCTACCATTTGAATTTCAGCTCCGCCAATCTTCAAGCCACAGCTGGGAACAAGGTTTGTCATGAAATTTGTTTTTGACATATTGATAATAAGACCGACTTTTCCACACACCTCTTGCAGGTCCTGGAACATCAGTTGCATTTCTTCTAGATTGTCCAATAGCACTATATCATCTGCAAAACGTAAGTTGTTTAGGTTCTTGCCATCTATGCTTATACCTCTCTGACTCTGGTCTAATTGTTTGAATGTACTCTCCATGACTGTAATAAACAGTTTTGGTGACATCGTGTCGCCTTGCCGAACACCACATTCAGTAGTTATGAGGTTGGTATTTTCATGTAGTTTTACCGTCATTGTTGCATGTTTGTAGATATTGTGGATGAGTTTGGTACATCGGTAGTCGACTCTTCATTCCTGAAGTGCATTTCACAATGCATTTAGCTCTATTGTATCAAAGGCTTTGTGGAAGTCCACGAATGTCATTACTAAGCTCTGTTGTATTCGATTGGCTTTTTTGTAAGTGTTTTGACGCTTTGAAGGTGGTCATTCGTTGTAAACAGTTTGTAAAGATGACTTAAGAGGCTTATTGGTCGATAGTTCTCTAGTTCTGCTATATCTCCCTTTTTGTGAAGCAGGATTAAAATGGAATTATGCCAATTTTTGGGGACTTTACTATTGAATAGACAGAGATTAAAAAGCTCCTTTATTTTTAGCAGTAGATGTTGGCCTCCTATTTTTATTGCGTCTGTAACTATGATGTCTGCCCCTGGCGCTTCAAAATGTTTTGTGTTTTTTAATGCTAATTCTATTTCCTGTATGGTAATATCAGGAAGCTCTTCTGATCCCTGATTAACAATGCCCCCTTTCAATGTCAGGATTTCGGGTTCAGGATTTTCTTCGTCACTATCATCATATTGACTTTTGTAAAGGAGTTTATAGAATTCCTCCACTATATTTAATATTTCCTTTCTATTTGGTCGTAAGTTCTCCATCTTTGTTTCTCATTTTCCATATTTCTTCCCTTCCATTCGTAAGTTTTCTTTGGAGTACCTTCATGCTTTTGTTATTCTCCATGGTTCGTTCAATTCCTCTCAATTTTTATCTCCTTGTATCTCTTCTTATTGCCTTGGAGATTTGTCTGTTTATTTTCCTTAGCTCTTCCTCTGTGGTTGCTTCTTCACTTCTTTTGTTTCTTCTTTCTTGCATTAGTTCTCTAGTTTCTTCGCTTATCCTTACGTCCTTTGTGGTTGCTGAGGAATGTTTATCTTGGCTTGTTGTCAGGGCCTTCACTATAGTATCGTTTAAGGTGTTTATGTTTTCCTCTTAATTTATGTTTATATGTATTTTCGGTTCTTTTAATAGGTCATAAATGCATTGTTGGAATTTATAAGTATAGGTTTTTTATTTGACGTCTTGACCATTTTGTGTCACTCCTTTTTTAAATTGAGATGGACTTTTGCTCTTACTATACGGTGGTCACTGCCAGTGGTAAATTTATTTAGTACTGATACATCTTTGATGATATGTTTATTATCGGTTATTATAAAGTCGATCTCATTTTTTGTCATCTGTGACTTACATAACCTTTAATAAGTTAATAATTGAATTTGATGACATATTCCTAGAAAATTATAACAAAAGATTCGATTTTTATTTTGTAATTTTACCCCCCTGTATCTCGGAAGCAGAGCAATTTCGGACTAAAGTAAATTGCTTTAAATCAGCTTATTTGACCTCAGGAATATGTGGTAAAATTTTGCACAGACCTTTTAAGAGACACCCTGTATATTACTGTCGATTGGTATCATTACTTACAAACTTTAGTAGTTACGCAATGGGGATTGAGCCGCAATTTCGATCATTTTTTACATGTAAATCTCCATAAGAAAATCGCAGGTCCATCCTGGTCATTTTTGTTCTCAAGGCGCCAACTTGAGCTATAGCATATTTCTCAACCATCCTCGGAATCTCGGCCATCAATCATCGGAACCTCTCGGCCCCCCCTTCGAAAATACCTAAATTAATAAAGAGTTTTTTCTTCAAACGTCAGTAAATCCGTCATTACTCGACTGTGTAGGCGGCGGTAAAGTTTCGTTTTTCCTCCGCCGGAGCTTTACTTTTCACTTTTCCGCCGGCGGAGGTAAAAGTGTTGTCATAGCAACATAGATACAATACAAACAGACAACAAAATAAGCGTCAACAACTCAAGATTTATTAAACTACAATTTGTATTTATCACTCAATTTGTGACTGCATTTCTAAAAATCACTAATTTAGGAACAAATTGGTTATTATTTAATCGAACTTACTCAATAACTGCTTATCAATACGGAATTAAAACGCAATCGGAAACGCAATCTTAAAAAATAATTATTGTTGACAGTGTCCACTGACAGCTTTATGTTACATTATATTCACCGACACCGGTCTAAGCAAGGCCACCTACGACCGTGGTCTAACCCGCCTTGCGAGCCCATTTATCCTTAATAATAATTAGATATTATTACTATTAAAAAGAGATGTTTTTGCATTAATTTGTCGACATTTGAAGAAAAAACAGCAATTTTATTTGGAGGAAAAGTTACTTTTCATGGCTTGCTCTTTATTACCAGCCTCACTCCGTTCGGCTGTTAAACACGAGCGCGCCATGAAAAGTATCACTTTTCCTCCATATAAAATAATATACTATTTGAGCCTTGCGGGGATTGAACCACGAACCTTCGGCATGCGGGACCTGCATGCTACCACTAGACCACCGAGTCCTACACACACAAGGATCGGAAACTTTTTATTAATTTAGGTATTTCCGAAGGGTGGCCGAGAGGTTCCAATGATTGATGGGCGAGATTCCGAGGATGATTGGAAATATGCTATAGCTCAAGTCGGCGACTTGGGAACAAAAATTACCAGGATGGACCTGCGATTTTCTTATGAAGATTTACATGAAAAAATTGTCGAAATTGCGGCTCAATCCCCATTGTGTAACTACTCCAGACCACTTGAAAGCAATTCATTGCATCGTAAAGATATGGATAATTGGGTAACCTAGCAAGTAAGATTTGGCCACGCCTTCAGCCAGTCCAAATCGACCGATGAAATTTACCCGAGTTCCGAATCCTATACCGGAATGTTTAAATGCTACTGGGCTAACTAGTGGCTCGAATTTAAAAGTAAAACGCCGTTTTATATCGGGACACTAATACGCTTTGAAACATAATCTGCCTCAACGGCCCTCTTACCTTTTATTTTCCTACACTGGGGAAAATCTAACTAATAGACTATTTTTTAAATTTGTATTTGTATTTCAAATATATGGACATTTAATGGTAATTGATGGTATTTTTTTGAAACGCTATTTTAGTCATTAAAAGCATATTGGACATATCAAGTATAAGTAAAAAAAGGTATCTGTTTCTACAAATCGGGCTAGATTGTATAATCGAAATGCTGTATCTTATACCTGAGATGACACAATATTAAATTGCTTTTTTCTTAGAGGCATACTACCCTAGAAAAGTTAACAATTTATGTTTTTTAAGTTCTTTTATATTTTTTCCAATAAACAAAATTGTATCTAAAATAATTATAATTTCAGATCTCACAAAAGATTGATAGATTTGTGTTTTGTTCGTGACATATGATGGGGGCTAAGAATTTGTATATGGGTTTTGTTGCATTTGCAAGAGATAGCAACAACCGAATTAATTCTGATATTGTTTACCTTTTTATCAATCAATTGTTGGTAGTCGTTTAAATCAATATTAATTATTATGCATGCACTTAATAATTGAAACGTTCTTTTCAGACCAACCAGACAAGATAACATTCCTCCACCTGTGCAACGTAATATACTATCTCAATATCAGCAAAGGCCCACACCGCAACCTTACAATCCACAAAGTTACAACCCGCAGTACAGAAATCTTAACAATAGAGACAGACTTGTAGTTAGAAGGCGTAGGCCGCAATCATCGTTTTACACAAAATTAGGCTGAGAAGCCAATGAATTTTAGGAAAATGTTTCTATTTTAGTTTTCAGATTAGAGTCTTATGAAAGTAGGTATTTATTTGATGCATTTTAGCTCGAGTTTATGCAGTTCTGCTAAGTAAAATGTAGTCTATTTATTTATGAAAAAAAAGCATTTGATTTGAAGTTTAGAAAATATCGTCAAAATCAAGTTTTCAAAGAATTTAAGGCCTTATGGATGCTGTCATCTAATTAAAATAAACGATTTCGTACAATCATCGGCTCTCGAAATTTTCTATATTTCACATCTAAAGAAGAGTATGGCTCATATAAGTACTTATTCATTAATATTGAAATATTCTGTATAATAAATTCATTAAGAAGGTATGTGACGTATTTTCGCAAAGTAAACTTTACTATTTAAAAAAATTATATGTATTACTGAGAAGCTAGTTAAAAACAATGTAGGTATGTAATTATGTAAAAATTATATGCTTCAACATCTGCGTGCCATTTTGTAAAATAAGTAGAGATAGGTCTTAAGAGTCGTGATAAATATAAGGTGCTATATCAGGGTTATTTGTTTTCTATTATTTTTTCATTTTAGTTGTACTTGTACTTTAACCGAGACAGATAGGGTTATAAACATATTTCAAGGACACTGTTAGTAATATATTTAAAATAAAAAATATTTTTTTATGCTTTGTAAACAAGATAACAATCAGTGGTTATTTATTAGTAATTATTATACATTTTAAAGATTACCCTATGCTCTAAAGCTTATTCTAGCTGTAATAATAACAAGTAAAACGCTTTGAAAACATTCACTGCCATAAGTAAAGCAATGTTCTGTGTTACAAAATATTGAAACTAAAATAAATATATTGTTTTCATAATAAATCATTTATTTTCTTGATAAAACCATATATTATTATGTTAGTGGTGCGATTGTACGAAGTCAATTCAACTGAGTAAAAATAGTCATTATAAAACATATTCTTATTGTGGTGACACATATTAATTCAAAAGAGCTCTTCTTTTTTGGAAAAGGTAGATTCATTCGTGATCGAGATGGAAAAAATAAATTCAGATGTGTTTGATAAAGATAGTGTTTAATTAACTATTTGGGTAAGAAAAAACAAAAACAACTAAACATAGATGCCTATTTTTTTGCTAAATACACTACGTCCATTTATTATGGAATAGCTGAAAAAGTACTTAAATTTTAAATGCTTGTATTTTCATCAAATTTTGATCAATCTGTTCCATTTTTCGATTATTAGGTAGATTTACTCTTGAACTACAATACAAAGTGGTTTTCCTTACTTTAACTTTGTTTTATACAGGGTGATGTCGTAAACATCAAGGCATGTGAAATCATCTCATTTTAAAATTGGTGTTTAATAAATTCAAAGCAACAAACATTTGATTTTATTAGCGTGTTGGTTATATGTTTCCGTTAGGTAGTTACTGTACTAATTACAACACAGTGCTGTTCGTGTTACTTAAAAAAAATAATATTTAAAAAATCGTGATATTGCCAATTAATTATGAACTTAATACACTTCGTTGCTATAGTGATTTTCCGTGCTATCTTAGTGAGGTCCATAACATACTGTAACAGTTACAGCGCAGTACCGGTCGTGTTAATAAAAAAAATACAAACAACGTGATGTGGCCAATTATGGACGTACCTACATACGATATTTCAACTGAAGATTAAAAAAAATTGTACTTAAAAATTACACATTTATACAGGGTGATATCGAAAATATCAAAATTTGTTCGTGAAGCAAATTTTAAAATTAAAGTTTAAAAAAATTTAAAACAATAAAAATTTTATTCTATTAGCGTGTTTTTACAGGTTTCGGTTAGGCACTTACTGTACTAATTACAGCGCAAAACTAAGACTTCAAAGATCTAAAAGAAGAACAACTTAATTGCACGGAAAAATTAATATCGTGTATTTTCCCCACGAGCACTTATGACTGCTCGACACCGATTCTGCATACTCAATATTAAATTTCTTATAAAACCCTGGTCCATGTTATCCCATATTCTCCGCAGAGACAATCTTAGCTCGGCCAAAGTTCCTGGTGGATTAGCTTCTGCGCGAACTTCTCTACACATTCGGTCCCACACATGCTCGATTGGGTTGAGGTCCGGACTTCGAGCACACCAGTTGACTGTAGTAATCCCAGTGTCGGCTAGATACTCTCTCACTATCCTCGCTGTATGTGGACGCGTGTTGTCATGCATGAAAATGAAATTGTTTCCAATAAATGGAGAAAAAGGCAACATGCTCTTAAAGAATATCCGTAATGTACATGTCACTCGTTAAACGATCTATAAAAAATAATAAACACTTAAATAAGTAAACCACTTAAAGATTTCCACTAACTTTATTTTAACATGACACGTGTTTCGACGGTAACGTCTTTTTCATATGTGAATAGTTACACTAAAATATGCTAAAATTATAGTTCCGCTGTTGCAGGTAAATTACAAAAAATAATCTTGACCCAGGCGCCTTATGAATAGCAAAGGAAACAATTTAACAATTTCTAGGAAAGGTTCAATAACGGAGAAAACCCAAAATCAGTGCTTCGTAGGGTTTCAGTAGAGTCTCTTGCAAGCGATTAAGTATTGTTTGATTGCATAGTCGAACGATGTAAACATTTGACATCGGCGCCTGTAGCTTAGTACTGGTTGTAAATCGCTCCCTAAGGCATTGCAATCTTAGAAACCGATCCTGATTAGCACTTGCTTTTTCTTGGTTTACCTTGTTCCACTCTCCTTTGATTTGCGCCGGTTTCTCGATGTCGTTTCAAAATTTTTGAGATGAGCCCCTGGCTCTTATTCATCATTCTGGCAATATCATACTGAGACTGACCCTGCTCAAAGAGTCCTCTTGCATAAGCACATTCTTCAGGAGAAATGAACATTCATCTTGAAAAACGCTATAAACTTGCAAAACTTTCTCAATAAATTAATGAAAGCTGTCAATAAATTTATAAGTTTGACAAATTGACAATCGGTTACCTAGCAAAGAAAATCACTTAGGGAACGATTTAAATCAGTACTATAGTTGCTAGATTTAATATTGAGTATGCCAAATCGGTGTCAAGCAGTCATACGTGCTAGTGAGGGAAATACACGGTATTATTTTTTTCGTACATTTAAGTTGTTCTTTTAGTTCTTTAAATTCTTATTTTTATTGTTATTGCTGATACTGTAATAGTTATACTGTTATGCTTTGATACCCTTGTACAGGGTGTCCCAAATTCGAGCCTCATCATTGGGATCTCGGAAACTAGAAGAGATACGAGGTCGGTTAAATGGAGGCAAAGTTGCGCAATTTGATGCTGATCGAAATGCCACCTTACAAGTTTAAAAATTTCGAATACTTCCGAAGATTTTTGGAGAAGAACGAATATTTGCGATTTAGTTTTTATTTTTCTACGACTCTATTTGAATAGATATAACAAAATAAATTTCACATTCTCATTGCTACTTTTCCTGTTCTACAAAATGGTGTTATCAGATTTTCAAATCGACGTTTCGTCTTTGAGCTGTCATCATTAACTTTGTTTTTTTAAATACGGTCCTGAATTTTTTATTATGGATTTTAAGAGCTTATAAGGTCTCAAAACCAATGATGTGTCGCACTTATTCGAAAAATTCGTATTAATCGCATTTTCCATAAGAACTCATGTGTTAGAGAGAGACAGAAGATAGTGGCTCTTTTATATCGGTTTTTAAGAGCTTCTGATGTGCCAGAACGAATGATATATTGCTCTTTTTCGAAAACAATCATTTAACGATTTCCTGTTAAGATCTCACCAAAAATTTGTTTTCTGTCTCTCTCTAACACATGAGTTCTTATGGAAAATGACATTAATATGAATTTTTCGAACAAGTGTGATACATTATTGGTTTTGGGACTTTAGGAGCTCTTAAAATCCGTAATAAAAAATCCAGGGCCGTATTTAAAAAAACAAAAATAATGATGGCAGCTCAAAGACGAAAAGTCGGTTTGAAAATCTGATAACACCATCTTGTAGAACAGAAAAAGTAGCGATGAGAATGTGAAATTTATTTTGTTATATCAATTCAAATAGAGTCATAAAAAATAAAAATGAAATCGCGAATATTCGGTTTTTTGAGGCTCGAATTTGGGACACCCTGTACAGCATGCTTTTTCTATTATTTCCTTGAATACTTGTAGCTTTGCGCTGTAGTACAGTACCTACCTAACAGAAACCTGTAACCAAGACGCTAATAAAATAATTTTTTTATTGCTTTGATTATTTTAAACTTCAATTTTAAAATTCGCTTCACTCACAAACTCTGATATTTTCGAAATCACCCTGTATAAATGTGGAAGTTTTAAGTATTTTCTTCGATCCCTGTCCTGTACTTTAAACAGTTGAAGTAACTCTTAAGTCCATAATTGGCCACATCACGATGTTTGTATTTTTTTTATTAACACGAACGGCACTGCGCTGCAACTGGTACTGTATGTTATGTACCTTACTAAGATAGCAAGGAAAATCACTATAGCAACGAAGTGTTTTAAGTTCATAATTAATTGGCAATATTACGATTTTTTAAATCCTATTTTTTTTTTAAACACGAACGGCACTGCGTTGTAATTAGTACAGTAACTACCTAACGGAAACCTGTAACCAACATGCTAATAAAATCTAATGTTTGTTGCTTTGAATTTATTAAACACCAATTTTAAAATGAGATGATTTTACATGCCTTGATGCTTTCGATATCACCCTGTATAAAACAGAGTTAAAGTAAGGAAAACCACTTTGTACTAAGTAGTTCAAGGGTAAATCTACCTAATAACCAAAAAATGGAACAGATTGATCAAAAAATACAAGCATTTAAAATTTACGTACTTTTTTAGCTATTCCATAATAAATTGATGCAGTGTATTTAGATTCAATAATATTGTCAATAAAATTGATTATTTCGATTGCAATTGCGATTGATGGAGATACAATGAACACGTCAATACTTGCTCAGTGAATTTATCGTGAGTCTAGTCGTTTATTGATTGTTTGTGAACTAGTATAAGCAAACTAGATTTGGACTCTTTTGCCTTAACTTTGGCTGTCTGCAGCCAAAAAAAAAAGCCAAGACAGAAGTGAAGAGGAGGGGACGCTGGTCCAAAGAATGGTATAAACTGAGAAGCCGCTTTACCCATGAATATTTAATTTGCTACAAGTTCTGCGAAATAGTGAATTAGATGATTACAAGACTTTTCTCTAAGTGAATAAAAACAGTTTTGATACATTATTAGCATTAATTCGGCCAGACATCGAAAAGCAAGAACTGTAATGCGTCGTGAAATTCCTGCTAGTCAGAGACTTTCTCTAACAGCCTTTGGCATGGATTTGAAAGATTTGAAGTTTACCTGTGCCATTGCTCCACGTTCCATCAACGTTGGACGTAATCATAACGGAAACATGCGAGACTATAATCAATAAATTATATTCAGGCAAGTTTATGTTTAGGCGTTTATTTTAAAATGGCATACATAAACAAATCCACTTAAAAGGATTAATTAATCATTTAAAGAATTAAATGTCATCAAGTAGCTTGCTACAGTTTCTTCTTCAGTGTTTTCAGTCAGAACAGTAGGATAGTCACTAACGGTGTTGGAGTTATTCAAAGAATCGTGATAACTTTGTTGTCGGTGATAGCTTTGTTGTTGTGAGTGATATTTTTGTTGTTGTGGGTGATAATTTTGTTGTTGTATTTCAGAACCGTATAACGAGAATCCTGAATGTGTTTGGAAAGAGCGTTCAGGCGTACTAGCTGAGATATTCGGTGCAGGCGACCTTGAATACAAACGTCACGGAGTTTGAGATGATGGTAAAAACGCACTTCTTTCCTAGTTAACGCACCCATTTCACATTCAAACAGGATATCATTAATTACTTTCTCAGCATACCGTCGCTGGTCTGGGGCTAATCGGTTCAATTTCATAGCCCATCCCTGAGCTATTATGTCCGTTTCAGTGTCTGATGGTCTTCTAAAATATGTCGTAACTAACCCCACGAGTTCAGCTGTTAATGATTTAAGGTGCTGGTTTTTTTTCCTAGGGGGCACAGTCTTGACATCAGATGTCGTCTGGGGCTCTTGGGAGTCTTGAGTCAATGCGGTTGCTATAAAGAAAACAGAAACATAATATCATGCAAGATTAAAGCAGCTTATAAAAAAAGTTAAGTGAAAAATGTGAATAACAATACCTTTTTTTTATTTCAGGTTCGAAAAAATGCACAGGGACGGAAAGGAGTGGCGCAAGAGTTTGAAGAAAGGTGGAGCTTCCATAACTGTTTAGGAAGCGCCGATGGCAAACAAGTAGCCATACAAAAGCAATCTGGTTCTTACTATGATAACTATAAATGAACTTTTAATACTGTGCTTTTGGCTATTGTTAATGTAACTTATCAATCCATCGTGATTGGTGTTGGAGCCAGTGGACGAGTATCGGATGGAGGCGTTCTGAAAAACACACTATTACATTATTTTGGAAAAAAATTGTCAAAACCAACTAAATAACCCTGATCCAAACGAATTACCAGGAACAGATAGAAGTACCCTTATGTGTTCATTGGTGACGAAGCCTTCTTACTAACGCCAAATTTTATGAAGCTCTACAATAGATTTTGCCTGACAAATGAAAACCGCATTTTCAACTACAGATTATCTCATGCGCGTAGAATCGTTGAAAACGCATTTGATATTTTATTTTCAAGGTTCAAGATTTATAAAAAAAAATAATATAACTAACCCAAACTAAAAATAATAAAAATTACATTCAGCGCAATGGTTAATTACGAAAATAAATACTGGAATAATTGAAGTAGGTTCACGGATACAGGGAACACAATTGTTGGCAGATCTTCAAAGTATAAGGAGTAATCCAGCGATTGAAGCAAAGGAAGTAAGGGATAATTTTTGCGATTATTTCAGTACGTTAGTGGCAAGAAAATTGCTTGAAATTGTTGTAAATTGAACTGAAAATAAAAAATAAGGTAACCATAACCTTCCTAATGTAATGAAATAAATACATAAATAAATATTTAAACTAAAAGGAATAGTTTTTCACTCACCTCTGAACTTTCAGTATGTGTTATCTCCACTTGATCTTTTATAAAAAGTGGATCGATATAGTACCATAATGTAGGCTCCGGAATGTAATCACTAGATGCACATGATCGCTTTTTTTGGTCTATCTTCTGGAACTCCTTATTAAAATTTGTTCGTAAAATATTAATTTTCTGCCTGTCTCTTTGCTGCTGTGCTACTTGCAGCACAACAAAGTAGCACAGCTCTGCTGTAAGTCCTCGGTATAATTAGGTGTACACTTTTGTAACGCACTAAGTATTTTTTGGAAAGCAATATTTTTTTATTTTTGTTCAAATAATCGTTAGATTTTAATTTAAGGGCTATTAAAAGCAACACAAAGTTTCTATCCGCGATGTTTTCGGGTTCCACGGAGCTCGTCGGCGTATCCGTCATTATGGCCGTTTCGTAAGAAATTGTCTGAACATTGCCAATTTCTCAACTACACGATCAATAATTGGGATCAGTCAATGGTCTCCGTCAATTCACTTCAATTAAATTACCTATCAATCTCCGTTCAACGATTGACAATGGCATCAATCGCTTCCTACACGGTCAACTATACATCAGTTAGTACCATTGACAATATTATTGACTGCCTGCGGGCCGCTTATACTTAAATTGCAGACGCAATTAAGTGGCCCGCACACATAGAAAAAGAGTTCTCAAACTGAGGGAATTGACGTTATTCCAAGAGCATATTGACTTTGATATGTGGCAAAAGAATATTACTTTGTGTGGAGAGAAGAATTTCTTCACCTCAGAAAAGAGTTCTCAAACTGAGGGAATTGACGTTATTCCAAGAGCATATTGACTTTCATATGTGGCAAGAGAATATTATTTTGTGTGCGGAGACGGTCAATAATATTGTCAATGGTACTCACTGATGCATCTAATTGATCGTGTAGGAAGCGATTGATGACATTGTCACTCGATGGACGGCAATTGATAGGTAATTTGATTTAAGTGCATTGATGCATCCAAATTGATCGTGTAATCGAGAAATTGACAATCGTTCTGGCAGTTGCTTACCTGACGGCCACGATGGCGGATATGCCGCCGAGCTCCGTGGAACCCGAAAACATCGCTGATAGAGACTTTGTGTAAAATCTAAGGATTATTTGAACAAAAATAAAAAAAGTCTTGCTCTCTTTTGAAGATCTGTCAATGGTTGTGTTCCCTGTCTCCATGAACCTATTTCAATTGTTCCAGAAGCTGTATTTTCATAATCAACATCACTGCGCTGAATGTAATTTTTATTATTTTTAGTTGACAGGTAATTGTGTAAGTAAAAGCAAGCCATTACTATCTTTCGAGCCTTATCTGGTGCGAATTTGTTGTTTTTTTTTTTTTGAAAAACCTTTAACCTTGATGAAAAAATACAAAATGCGTTTTCAACGATTCTACGCGCACGAGATAATCTGTAGTTGAAAATGCGTTTTTCATTTGTCAAGGAAGATCTATTGTAGATTGTAGTGCTTCATAAAATTTGGCATTAGCTGGAATGCTTCATCATCAATGAACACATAAGGATACTTCTTATCTGTTCCTGGTAATTCGCGTGGATCCGAAATATTTAGTTGGTTTTGAGACATTTTTTTCCAAAATAGTGCGTTTTTCGGAACGCCTCCATCGGATACTCGTCCATTGGCTCCAACATCAATAATGAATGAATTGATAATTTGCATTAACACTAGCCATAAGCACAATACTAAAAGTTCCTTTATAGTTATAATACTAAGGTCCAGAGTTGGAGGGTTTTTGTATGGCTACATGTTTGCCATCGGCGCTTCCTATACAGTTATGAAAGTTCCAACTTTCTTCAAACTCTTGCGCTACTTCTTTCCATCCTTGTGCATTTTTTGGAACCTGAAAGAAAAAAGAATTTTATTCACATTTTTCACTTAACTTTTTTTTATAAACTTCTTTAATCTTGTAGGCTATTATTTTTCTGTTTTCTTTTTTCTTTACAGCAACCATTGACTCAAGACTCCCACGAGCCCCAGGCGACATCTATTGTCAAGACTGTCATGCCCCCTAGGAAAAAAAAACAGCACCTGAATCATCAACAGATGAACTCGTGGAGTTAGCAACAGTATATTTTAAAAGGCCATCAGACGCTGCGAAGCGGATATAATAGCTAACGGATGGGCTATAAAATTGAACTGATTAGCCCCAGACCAGCGACGGTATGCTGAGAAAATCGTTAATGATGCCCTGTTTGAAGGTGAAATGGGTACGTTAACAAGGAACGGAATGCGCTTTTTGGCAACCCCGTCACGTTCGTGTTCAAGGTCGTCTGCACCGCATGGCTCACCGTGTTGTACACCTGAACGCCCTTTCCAAAATGTCTCACATACATCATTTCGGTCATACTGTTCTCAAACACAAAATTATCACGACTCTTGCAATAATTTCAACGATGCCAGTGCCTATCCTACTGTATTACCTGAAAACACTGAACAACAAACTGCAGCAAGATACTTGATGACATTTAATTCTTTAAATGACTAATTAATCCTTTTAAGTTGATTTGTTTATGTATGCTATTTTAAGATAACCGTCCTAAAAATAAACTTGCCTGAATATAATCTCTTAATTTCTTGATTATAGCCTCGCATGTTTCCATTATGATTATCTCCAACGTTCGTGGAGCAATGGCACAGGTAAACTTCAAATCTTCCAAATCCATGTCAGAGGCTAGATATCTTAATGTTACAGAAAGTCTGTGCTAGCAGGAATTGCAAGACGCATTACAGTGTCTTGTTTTTCGATGTTTGGCCGAATTAATGCTAATAATGTATCAAAACTGTTTTCATTCATTCGGAGAAAATTTTTGTAATAATTTGGATCACTATTTCGCAGAACTTGTAGTAAATGCTCATGGGTAAAGCGGCTTCTCAGTTTATACCACTTTTTGAACCATCGCCAGCGTCTCCTCCTCTTCTTTTTCGTCTTGGAATTTTTTTGGTCGCAGGCAGCCAAAGTTATGGCCAAAATCTGTATTTGGCACCATTATATTAGTACACAAACAATCAATAAACGACTCGACTCGCGCGAAATTCACTGAGCAACTGATGAGGTATTGAAGTGTTCATTTAATCGCCATTAATCGCAAAGTGATGATTTCATCAATTTTATTGAAAATATTATTGACCGTCTCCGGTCCGCTTTAGACCTCGCCATAGGATGACTCTAATATAAATGTAGTTGCTTTTCATGCGTTGGGTCAGTTTTTGTGGGTGGCGCCCCGGAGCGAGCGGAGGGCCAGGCATGAAGTGTTCAAATATTTGAGGTCGAAACGTGACCGGCAGGTATTACATCTATGGCGAGGTCCTATCGCGTAATACGAGTGGAGATAGAGGAATGCGGTTTTCCTAAACACTGTGCTACTTTGTTGAAAAAGGAAAGATACCACTTACGGAGTTTTCATAGCCCTCTTAAGTGGCCCGGAAGCATAAACTGCAATTTATGCCTCCGGGCCATTTAAGAGGGCTATTAAAACTCCGTAGGTGGTATTTTCCTTTTTCAACAAAGTAGCACAGTGTTGGGAAAACCGCATTCCTCTATCTCCACTAATAAAGCAGATGCCCTCCAAACGTGTCGAAAATTGGACGCCCTGTACAGACACAGTCCTTTTTTTACCACGCATCATGTTTTTATAGGATATTATCTAACCAGGGAATAATTTCCCGTAAGAGTTCCTCTCTCAAGTTTGTAAATATGTGGGACATGATTGGTCCTTTACGGACGAATTAGTTCCTGGCGTCTTATCGCTGCATGTGTGAGATTATAACATAATATTAATGGATGACTGTCGTATTTAGTTGCTTGACAGACTTCACACAGGTTTATGACTGTTTAAAGTTTAGATGGATTTTTGCTGATCTTGACATTAGCAGATCTTTCATGCAGCATAAGCAGAGCTATTTTCAACGCAGCAGTGATTGTTTTTTTCTTCGTGGTTGTTCTTAATTATCTGTATAATTTCATCTTCGTCTATAACGTGGACTCATTTCTTTGTACACCTTAAAAGTTGGATTTCTGAATTTTTAAAATATATTTTAATAATATACATTTTCTACATATACACTACGTTTATTCCGATAAGTTCAGCCCGGCTTAAAACCAAGCGGCTTGGAAAAATGGACTAAAAATAGCGTATAATCAGTTGGGATTACTGTTCAAATCAAGTCCCAAATATTTAGGGTTCACTTCATTACGACAAAAACAAGGATTTAATCATGAGTCATCTTCAGGGCAATAAGAAATGTCATCGTCACCAGCTGAAGTTAGTTTTTTTTTTACTGCTTTATTATTTATAATATGCACCATGTATAAGCATTATGTAAATGATCTAAAGAATAAAGAAGATTCATTGAAATGATCTTTGCAACTCGAATATTTGAAACATGTTGATATTTAAGTCACTTTCAAAATTTATGAAATAAGCATTCTGTACTGAGATTTAATTTGAAGCGTTTTCACTTTTACGCGCGCTTGAAGCTAACGAAATAAACGTAGTGATAGATATATTTTGATCTTTGGCACAATCATTTCCTAAATAAATTTACTTAGATCTTCTTTTATGTTGACTTTTGAAAATTGTATCACGGTTTTCTCATTTGTTTTGTATAACTTGCTGAACTGCAGAATCAATGACCATTGCTGCATCGGTCGGGGTTATCGTTCTTGCATTAAAATGATTAGCCTCCCTCATTAAAATTAAGTTCCCCAGAAATGTAGTTTATCTTTCTTTTAGAATAATTTTTATTTACTACTTTATAAATAAATTCGAAAGTAATTTATGAGACTTTTATCGAAATCTTAACAAAGGTTGCCTGATTTACATAAAAAGAAAATAATTTAATATTTACATCTTAAAAAGGAAGTAAAATTATCTTTCTAAGCTACGTGAAAATCAATAGTCGTCCATAAAAAAATTTAAAAGTGAATGAAGCTGTCAGAAACCCGAATCGTTGAAAATAAAATTTGACTAAATATTTGAATACGACGGAAAAAGTGCTCTTAGAATGCTTTTACGGATTCCAAAACATTAAAGAAATTCTGGCTGATTAAAAATTGCAACCTTTCTGTTTCATTAAGATATCCCAAAAACTGCAATAGCTAGAACCACTACATAAATTACAATTAAGTTGGGGGTTTGGAACTTTGGGCAAAATGCACTACAACGGGGCTTTATCCCCAATGAAACTGCGCTTTTGCGAGTTTTAAGGAAATAGGTTTAAAATTAGTATACGAAACTCAGATTGACATTAAGAATAATTTCTTGGTGGCCCAAAGGACAAAACTGAAACATTGAAAAAAGTGGAATTTATGAAATTTGATGTATGGATTGTAACCAAAAATATGTTAGCCAAACTAAAAGATCTAGACAAATGAGATAAAAAGAACACATAGTTCATTTAAAGTAGGTAGAACAGAAAAATCAAGTGTTGCCAAGCATACTTTTGAAAATAATCATAAAAGAACAATTATAAATTTAAAATTAATTCATAATTCCCATAGATTATTGATGACGAAAGTAATTTATTGCCCAAGAATCAAAACATGTATACAATTCCAGAACCAAACATCTCGGCAAGCAGTGGTATCGTACAAGCATTTTTTACAAAAAATATAGATCGTTCAAATTAATGCGATCCGTAGCTCAAATAATCTGGCCTTGAGAATGATGCGGAATGCATCGAAACGTTGGCATTTGACTTAAAAGCTTATCAATAAAGACCAAACAAGCTGAAAACTGACTTTTAATAAATTATACAATTCTTATTGACAAAGTATAACAATGAGAAATGTTAATCCCAAACATTTAGAACAGTACATAAAATTTTAATTTGAAAACACACAATATAAATGTATATAAACAAGAAAGATAATAATAACAATCGAATGCTACAATAAATCACAAATGCGACTTAACAGGTAATAAAGTAATAATAATTATTAGGGCTCAAAGTTGGATTTGCATATCATTTGTTTCAAAAGACTCGTCAAAGGAATAAAATGTTTTTTTTTTGTAATAAATATGATTTGAGCAGATTTCGAAAGCGCACAACACTCGGAACATTTCTAAGTTCCAATCTAATGCAATTATATATTTTTTTCTTCAAACGTCAGTAAATCCGTCATTACTCGACTGTGTAGGGGGCCGTGAAGTTTCGGTTTTCCTCCGCCGGAGCTTTACTTTTCACTTTTCCGCCGGCGGAGGTAAAAGTGTTTTCATAACAACATAGATACAAACAAACAACAAAATAAGCGGCAACAACTCGAGATTTATTAAACTAAAATTTGTATTTATCACTCAATTTGTGCACTGCATTTCTAAAAATCACTAATTTAGGAACAAATTGGTTATTATTTAATCGAACTTACCCAATAACTGCTTATCAATACGGAATTAAAACGCAATCGGAGACACAATTTTAAAAAAATATTTATTGTTGACAGTGTCCACTGACAGCTTTATGTTAGATTACTATAGCAACAACCTGTGCCTATTCACCGACACCGGTCTAAGCCCCCTTGCGCACCCACTTATCTTTAATAATAATTAATATTTTACTATTAAAGGAGATGTTTTTGCATTAATTTGTCGACATTTGAAGAAAAAACAGCATATTTTATTTGGAGGAAAAGTTACTTTTCATGGCTTGCTCTCTATTACCAGCCTCACTTCGTTCGGCTGTTAAACACGAGCGCGCCATGAAAAGTATCACTTTTCCTCCATATAAAATAATATACTATTACACCGTTGTAAGCTAATGAATCTCAGACAGAATCACTATGGGGAGGGAAAGATGGATACCATGTACCACCAAGTTTAACGTTGCCTGTTAGTAGATCGTTGTAAGCGTTTAGAAAAGTGGTATTATTAGAGGCATACGAATGTATGGATATTAATAAATGCAAGAATACTTTAAATAGAGATAGAAGGCCTATTCCGTATAGTCCATTATATTGGTTGATCGAGAGTGACTGGTACAATTACGGATTGGTTCTTTTTTATTTCGCTTGATTAAGCAAACAGTTAGTAAAATAGGGTTAGCTAAATTGCAAGTTTAGTTTTAATCATCTCCTGATGATGCTAACATGGTTAGCGAAACGCGCGTCGAGTGCAAAAAAACTCTGTTTGGGTATTATGAATAAAACTTCTTGTAGGAATACATTGTCTAAAACTTTCCCCATTGAACCTTCTTTCTATCTCCCATATTTTCCAACAACATCGCAAAACTTGCGTCATCAATTTGGAACACACTGTTTACACTTATTTACACTGTATGTCCAAAATAATTCTAGTCTTAAAATAAATAATAAAAAAATAAAACAAGTTTGAATATTCTTCAGTACATATTTTTAGATGTCAATATAGCTAATAAAGTTAGTAATATTGAAAAAATAAAAAATGCAACCTTATAAATATGATTTTATTATTTACAAGTACTTTTATACAGTCACAAATGAATAAGTTTATTCTGCTTGATTACTTAAGGCAAAATAGGATGGAATTTCATAATCTACCAATGCTATGTAAATCCCTAAATAATAATAAAAATAGCCAAAAATAGTACATGTGTATCTGGCTATATTACAAGAATTATTTTTGATGTAAGGGTTTTAGAAAAAATATTCTTTTAAACCTATAAAGTCCCTTAGCACTCATTAATAGTAACATATTACATCCTATTCATATTTTTTTCACGCCAGCTATAAATAAATATTCTTCTTTACATAGGACTATTTACAGACTTGCTAAAATATAATAAACTGTTCTGTGTTAACCATAATTCCGATACTAAAATCATTATTATTGAGCATAGTAGTAATAACACCAGGCAATGTTTATGTATTCAAAGAAATTTTACATTCCGCTGAGATTTTAATCTGTTCACAATTTTATTTACGTTTAATATACCAAACATAGAAGAGTCAAGCACCAGACCAAAATTGTGAACATCAAACTTTCCAAAACCACAGTATTGCATGAGCCGTTGAAATCCAGAGTGGTCTAAGTCTAAAAATGTAGTTTTTAGATAAACTGCTTCAAAATCAAACAATTATTAGAAAACCCTCAAATACAATTTTAGATATTTAGCATTATAAAATGAAAAAATTTCAATAACTTAAATTATTAATTTAAAAAATGTATATATAATTTCTTGGTTTTTATTTTTTTATACTTAGGTCATTCTAGCTTGTAATTGTCTAGTAGTTTTACTGCACATTCTACATTATATTTTATTAAAATACTCACATTTTTGATCATATTTTTTATTTTGATCAATGCTTGACAGAATAGAAAGAAGTTTGTTTCAATACTTGTGTGTTAAAAGTCCTAAAATTATCCTGATCACATATATTTTAGTTTCTATACATTTTGTAGTGTAATAGGATATATTAATGTTTCTTAAATCTATTGGGACAAAAACAACCTGTTATTGAGAAATTGGATTGCTCAGATAATTCTGGTTCGTATCATTTTTACTTGTGCTAAATGGTCGTTTTCTGTTTCACTGCTTTACTCGTTTTTCATTCAAATATATTTTAAATAAACGAAGGAACAAATATGAAGTCTTTTATCAGACTTGTACCGGTATGCCTGTCAGCAATAACATGATACTTTACCGTGGACACTATAGCGGCATCTGTGAATGCCATTCAAACTTAATAACTTTAAATTGGGAAAAACTACATTTTTCACTCGAGCCATTCTGGGTTTCAACGACTCACGTGATGTCTTACACATTCCTGGCTAATTAGAAAAAATACTAAAACACAAAAGTTAACTATTTCTAAATACATGGTTTCTTTACATAAAAAATATCACAACATAACATTTTTGAAATACATCTGTATTGTAACCTACATCAACAGTACCCAGGAATTTCTCAAGTATTACTAAGAGAGTCAATGATCACTTAGCATACCCATTCAGCTCCAGTTTCGTATCTGTAAATTGCATATGGCTATCAATAATTTGGAACAATTCAGCTGGTTGGGGTAGTCTGCCACTCTCCAATTTAGACCAGATTGGAACATCATTAAGTGATATTTCAAATGCGCCTGAAGCTATTAACTGTCCTTCGATCATATTGCATAGGAAAAATAACATCATGCACGCATAAATTTTGTTTTCTATACACCATCTCCACCAAGAAGGTTGAGGTTGATTAAAGTAGTCGAAAATGTTAACTCCTCCAAGGATGCAGACAATTGCGACCATTTTAAGCGTTCCCTAAGAAAAATGATCTCATATAGCTTTCATAAGTTAATCAATATCAGGAATTAAAATTAACAACATTTTTAACATTTCGTATTTTTATTTCTATATGATTATAGTGAAGCTTTAGTTTCAGGAGGCAAAAAGGTCTTGAAAACTACAAGAAAAAAACCATATAATTTTACTTTATAATTATAAATACTGGAACTGCTTTAAGGCAGTAAATGGGTGTTATAACTTCAGATATTTGCATATAATAACAGTTCAGGAATTTAACCAGAGTTTATAAAAAAAATGTGGAGTCAATAAAGGTATATCATTTTAAAAACGTTTTTAAATTAATTTAGAAATTCTGTAAAACCATGCTGTTAAAAAAAAGAAATTGGACGACTACAACCTTACAACTTTTTTGTTGGATTGCCTCTTACGTCTATTTGAATCACTGACAGTCAACCCACAGGCCACCAGTTTTATTAAATATTTGGTATTTATTTATACTAGAAGTCCCCTTCTTATAAATAAATTACAAACAGTATTTAAAACATTTTTATAGTTTGTCGTTTCCTGACCTGGTCTTTAGAACTATTTCATATCTTCACAGCAATATCTAGATTATCTATTCAAATGGTTGCATTATTAACATATGCCTACTAGAAAAATTGATAATTTAAAAGTACTCTATTAGGCGCAAACATGGTCAATTGACGCCAATATGCAATCAAATAAAAAATTTAATAATCATGTATAGTAAAGCCTACAGTGCCCTTGAGTTCTTAATAGACTAGGAATTTCGCTAGTATAAATGTCATCATACTGTAGTAATAATGATGCGAACACATATTAATAATACAATAGAAAAGCCGAACTTATTGTGTCAAATTTAGATAGAATCATGCGAAATATAAAAGAACAAAGAAACGCAAAAGGGAAATATATTGTATGGTGCACGAATGAGTTAGTGCTCTAAAAAAAAAGAAAACCACATAAGCCCTAGAAAAGGTGCAAGAAGACTGTTTGCCTATTGCACTTCGTCGATAGTAGCATTGCCAAGTAATAGTGGGCACACCACCTATTGAGTTATTACTTAAAGAAAGACGAATTATCTATGAAGAGACAGACAATTCTAAAGAAGAGAGTTTTCAGAGAAAAGAACACGAAAAAAGACTACGTAATTCCCGATATTTTAGCCTTTAAGACAAATGGGTTAATATGTATTAACCCATTTGTCTTAAAGTCTAAAATTATTACAACACAGGAAATATATTCCATTTTAAAGTACTCTATGATCCCAGAACAAAATTTTACATATCCTTTTTCAATTCACAGAAAAAAAAAGAATATAGAAATTAAGTTTTTTTTTATCAAAACGTCATGTTAACACATTTCTTTGGCTACATATTCAAACAGTATAGGAGGTCTTTTCTGCAAATTTTGCGATATATTTTCTAAATTAGATGGTGTAAATCAGTCAACTATGTTGGGACGTCTTGATAGCTCTCCACTTAATAATTACTCAAAACTATTTGGAAACGTTAACATAGGAAAAATCGATCTATTACAGCAAAGCTGTTACAGAGGGATTTAATTTAATTAAAGTTTATGAAAATTCAGAAGTGGATATATGAAACGCGTTAGATCAAAAAATACAGAGGAGGGAGTAATTTAGCAGTAAGGGCTGCTAGTGCGTCCATATAGAATTATTCCTAACCTTTAGCAACTAGTATTTACTTATTCCAGCTTTGTTATAATATTTGAGTTAAAGAAAAATATTTGAGAAACACATCTTACAATGGCATATTAATTCTAGCTCCTCATATCTGCAAGCTATACATAGATTTAGAAACACATGTATTGTCAGAGATACCAAAAGCGAGACAAAAAAAATTAAAGATTCACATCAAATATTTTAAACCGTTATAGACATGAACTAATGAATGGACAAAAATATATTTACTTACAATAATTCTAACCAAAAACATGTACATTCCTGGTGGATCATAGTTGGCTCCATCTACAAGTATGAAAGGATATTTCTGATCGATAAGCTGTACATATTGGTCAAACATTTTTCTGTAGCCACAGGAATAACTAAAAAAATACAATCATTCTAATCAAAACTTCTATAGTAACAGCATATATTTATAAATTAGTAAATAATGCCTTCCATTTGTTTCGTTTCTTGGGAAATATGTCAATCTGAGCCTCATTTCCAATTCTAACCATTAAGTACTTAAAAACTCCTGTCAATATAACTATCGCATTGTATACTAACTACATAATATAGGTATCTTAATAAATTAGGTATAACCGCTAAGATTGCGTCTTACTGATTTGATTTTGTTCCCAAGGGAAAATCTGTTACTGACTCACCCTTGATTAGGGTGGTGGCTATATTTACATATAGTTTTAAGTTATTTTTATATTTCAATATCATAAAAATACCCCATTATTACACTGGTCTGACTCCACTCATTTACGAACACAACCTATATTTTTGATATTTGAAAAATTCTGAACTAAAGCAAATAGACTTAATAGAGACAAACAATCTCCAGATAGTTTGGGAATTAGTTTTTAATGGTCTTGTCAAAGATGACCCCTAGATCATCAATAATGTTGACTCTTGTAAGTTAAAAACGGAGTAGAAGCATAAAATTGGACTTTTCCTTCAAGAATGTTAAGACATTACAGTTTTGGCTTGATTCACACCATTCTCTTATATGAAATATAACCACACTGCAGCTGCAAGTCGTTCGCATAAAGGAAGTTATTGGCAACCCTCAAACGCATTACGGAGATCATTAATAAAAACGAGAAACAAAATTGGGCCCAGGTGCGACCCTTGAAGTACACCAGAAGTTACCTTTATTTCCATCGATAAAAGTCCATAAAATTTCACCACCTGGGTTCGATTGTTAATGTAGCTAGATATGCATGAAACAGACGGCCCATATATTTCTAATTTTCTGATACAAATAGTGTGATCTAATCTGTTGAATGCTTTTCTGAAATCAGAGTCGATGTAAGCACCAGAATCTGCACTGCAGCCAAGTAGTCTGAGTAAAGACAGAAGTTGATCTGACATAAAGGTCCTATCAGAAAACCATGTTGATTGTTAAAGAGTATACCTTGGAAAGTAAACAATGAAGAATTACCAACTTAACCAACAGGTATAGATGCAAGCATCTTGGCAATGCAGTTAAGACCAGATATTGGACGATAGTTGCATATTTCCTTCCTGTAACCATCCTTTAAGCTCGCGGTGACGTAAGCAATAGTCCAGAGGAAATAAAATTGATCTAAATCTAAAGGAAGCTAGAAAAGATAGCTAAATGGAATCAATAAGGTTGGACTGCAGTTTTTAATGAAAAATGGTGATCCCTCAGGTGATCTTATAAAGTTCTTAACATCATAGACCCAGAAGTGCACAACATTGTGCCTATGAAATAAGGAACTTACCTGACAGAAAAAATTAAAATAGCATGTAGAAAATGGGTCTGAAAATTATATTATATTTCAATTAGTGTTAGTAAGATGTATTATTAGGAACGTTAAGGTATTTACATTTACATTTCGGATTTAATTTCCCCCATTTTAATGTCGTATTGGAAATGTCTACCGAGGGTTTTAATTATTTTATGAATAAAAGGAAGAAATGATTTGGATGAGATTGCTCTCCATTGTATAATTGTTAGCGTTTTAAGGAGTTTTAAATGTTGGGAGTATGGCCATATGGCAAATAAATGCAAACAGAAGCAATATACATGCCACTATGTGTTGGCAAACATAGAGAGGACAAGTGTTCAATGCCAATGTAGTGATTGTCAATATAGGAATAATGTTCTAAAAGTAAACAATGTAAATTTTAACCATGCTGTTCTTGATAGAAGGTGCACTTCTTACCGCGACGTCACCTGGAGAAGGTGAAATTTAATATCAAGTACAATAGCATAAATAGACAGAGACCAAGACAAAAAGCTGATGATTTGCAACAATTGATATTAGAGAAAGATCGCCTTATATTATGTGTTAGAAAACCTATATTACAGATGACTTTCAGGATAAGCAACTGGCAACTACTATAACTTACTGTATGACAATTCTTGCACAGTGGTGAAGAAAATTATAACCTATGGACATTTCAGTTTGGATCAGTTTGAAGGTAAAGCTTGGATCACAAAATATTCTGTTGGAGCCCTAAAGGGTAATACCAAAGAATATTATAGTGTTACACAAAGAATTTTCTTTGGTAACAGACATATTTTTCAATTATTCACCACAGTTGTGAGCCACAATAGACCAAGGGTCGCAGTGGAGGGCCCCATATGGACCCACTCATGTGTACGAAATACGAATATTACAAGATAAAGCCATGAGAATTATATTATTTTGTACATGTTACACACCAATTAAAATAATGGTAGCGTAAAAAATAAAAAGACTTTCTGTCTGGACTTCCCACATACCAGTCTATACAAAAACTCTCCTGTTTACCATATGTGCTATTAATTTAATAAATATGCAAGTGATTTAATTTGGATACTACGAGTTTAGAACCACAGCTTATTCAATAACCAGCTACTCATCTTTATCGAAATCGGAAAGTTGGAGTGTCGGACACTGCGCATACCTGACAGTACCCTGGGCGGTTCAGTTCCACGGTCTCGTGATTTTTCAGACAATGTACTCACACGAAGCGAACTGAATTTAAAATGAATATTCGCTTCAAAATCCACAACAAATTCGTCCGAAGCTATACGGCTATCGCCCTAAAAAGACCGGAAATTTCGGATTTTTATACAATTTTGCGATTTAAAATCGTTTTCAAACGAATTTTAGACGATAAAACATCGTATTTTAAATTAAACTAACTGTCAAAAGTATTATTCAGATGCCCAGACGTTTAGAAAAATATTAAGGCAAGGCCCTCTTCTAAAATTTTCATTTGACTTTCCCAAATCAAAGGATATCGCCGCGCCGCAAGATAGTAGCTGGTTATTGAATAAGCTGTGGCAGTAGGTATATAGGAATTTATTGAACAAAAACTGTTTGTGGCTCAGAATCAGGATTTGATAATGATTATAAGTAAAGTTAAGACATTGTATGTAGAAAGAAATTAAGAATCATAAAAATGCATGAAGTTGGGCCTATTAATTAAAGCACTAGTATAAGATTATGGTTGTAAAATAAAATGGATAATTTGATAATTTTAGGTGTATTGTATTTCATTTCATATACAAGTGTTTTCTATTCTAAGGCTAGTTTTACACGGGCAATTTATTCATGAAGAAAATTGACAAGAGTAAAACTACAAATTCCCTTAAAATCTCGCATTAAGTTTTATCAAGTGTACCCTGAATTCAGTGATGCCAACCACAAAAATAACCCTCCTAATGTAATTGTTATGTGTGAAAGAGCAGATAGTAACTCTTTGTGTTTTTAAGATACAGCTCTGTTTATATTCAGATATTTTAATTAATAATTTGTTCAAGGTGTACACAAAAACAAATTCATACCATAGAGCAAATGCAAATTCTAATTCACGAAGAAACTGACGAAGAAATTCGTGAATTAATTCATAAATAAAATGCCATTTTTAGGTGTCTTGCCGATTCATTTACGCAAATTATTCAGGATTATTGATTAAGAATTGGATCTTTTAGTCTTTAAACTCAATTATAATGAGATTTGTAGGTAAGTGATTGGTTTAAGCTGGATTCGTAGTTACCCTAATATAAGCTGTATACAAACCATGATTCATAGTTGCCATAACATAAAAACTTGGGCATGCATCATGACATAAGTATCTAGTTTTCTATTTTTTTTTTATAGATTAGATTTTTATTTTGGTAAATGTTACGGCTAAAGTTCGAATTTGGTTAATCTCAACATTAACCGGATATTCTCGAGTTTAAAAGAAATGTAATGTTAATGGCTTGGTGGCTGTAGAGAGATCATTGCCTTTAAAGACAAAACTGGCCTCTGGGGAGGTCCATGTAGAACAGCTATAAATTGGTTTAATGATAATCTACGCAATATGCGTGGTGGCAATCAATAAAGCTAACCCGAACCTCATTGCAGGGAACATGATCAGAGATTATAGGCTACGTTTTCGCCAGCAAATTTCTCAAGCCGAAAAACAAGCCCATGATAATTTTATAACCCAATCTCCCAACTATCAAAGAGCAATGTGGCAAATCGTCAATAGTAATAAACCTAGTTCTTCTTTTGAAATTTCTCATTCCTTGACTGCAAATTCCCTGAATGATTGTTTTGTTGGTACAGCGGAAGAAGTGATTTCAACCCCTGTTGGGTCAAAATGTTTCTCTGAATTCCTAATGCAGCCCCCTAGAGAGGATCCCAGTTTTGCTTTTAGTACAGTTAGCTACAATGATGTTAGAAGCCTAATTGATAAAACAAAAAGCACAAAAAGTAAAGATAGCTTTGACATAAACATTAAAATAGTCAAATCTCTAAAAAATATTATCATTTACCCTTTGACAAAGATTATAAACTCGTGAATTAATGATGGGATATTCCCAGCCATTTTGAAGACTGCAAATAGTAGAGTGCCCAACGCAACGCAGTAAAAGCCTTCTATAAATGATTTTTGTGGGCACCTCGGGGTTACAAGCTGAAATTTTCACAGAATGAAGGCTTTATTATATTAATTCAAAATCCGAAGGTAATAAAAAATCACAACGGGCAAAAGGGCAGTATACCTAAAAATCGAGATTAAATTATGAACGTGTAGGATATTAAATTATGAATGTTTTCATACAAAATTCACCTACATTTTTGTACGAATTATATTTCTTTATCATTCCTTGAAATATGCAGATTACATTGGCCTTTACGGAAAAATAAGTCAAAAAATTGAAATATCTCCCTTCGAACCTGGGCAAAATCTGATTGAAATATACTCATTTTTGTCTTCACCTCCGAATGAAGGCTCAAATCAAAAATGTTTATTCTTGCAAAAAGTTTGCCTTAAGTATTTAGAATACATAAGTGCATGAATACATCTTTTTGTCTCAAATGGTAATGGAAAAATAGAATTAACCGTAAAAAAGTAATTTTCATCTAGGTGCGACCGTCCGATCTTGCGCTACCCGAGTACTCTCGTATCTCACTTTTCTTCATAGCTTCCCCTCTCTCGCGCTTATTGTACAATACAATAAGTGCTTTTACACCATTACGGGTTAGAATACTAATAATAATAATAGCTATTATTAATTGAATAGTCAGTGAAGACATTTTCGATTATACTGAAATTCATTTTTCCTATACGCTGCTAGGTAATAAAGAAGTAGAAAAAAAATCATATGCATCATGCAACTGCTATTAAAAAAAGACTAGCTTTTATTCAGAATAGAAAAACTGAAAATGTAAAAAATCTTTATAACAAAATCTATTTATCTTCAGTGTCTGTATCTTCTTCAGGAATAGACACAATGACTTCAATATTGCCTTCCAGAATTTTATTTGCATGAACCTATGCAACCTATTTAATTTCTTCTACGTGTACAAGCTTTGCTTTCATACAATCTAATAAAAAATTATTTAATTAAGTTTTATTATGTACCGATTTAATCTAATAATAAGTTGACTTTTTACATCCAAAACAGTGGAATTTATTTATCCACTCTGTTTTTAGTTAAAAAAAAAAACAGTTAACGAACTTTTTATCTGAACGAGCACTCTCATTAAACGAATTTCAAGTTCGCAACTATAGTGGGGGATTTACCAATATTTTTGATAAGAAAACAAATTGCGAACCAATTGACAACAAATTACTATCCTCTATAGTCACGAAGAAGCTGATACTAGGATTTTGTTGCATTATACTCTCTGCTAAACCTTGTATGTATTATTTGACATGCAAATTGGATTCCAATGACACTGATGTACTTGTACTTCTGGTACATGTAAAAATACATATTTCTAGAGAATTTGGGGTAAAATGTGAAAGAGGATATGTGACCGTTCATGACATGAACCTAGAAGAAAAACTTGCAAAAAAATTACCTGCATTTCATGCTCTAACGGGTTGTCATACAACTCGCCAGTTTTCAGGATTAGGAAAAATAAAATGTTGGAAAATTTATCTAAATTATTCCGATTATTTAGACGGTATTGGGTCCAGGAATTTTCAGATGGCATGTTCAATAACATAGAGAAATTTATCATAAAATTATTTTCAACAAATCCAAACATTTCGTCTATTAATATTTTCAGGACACTATTGGCCTCTTCATCGTTAATTGAAAAAACTAGCCCCTACCAAAAATAGTTTAAAATTTCGCAGTATTAGAGCACATTATCAAACTAAGGTGTGCTTCAGTTCTTTAGAACCAAATCCCCTATTACCAGAGGTGACAGAATGCGGATGGAAATTTAAGGAGGCAGGTGATATCCAAATTATCCCCAATTTTAACAACACCAGCATTTCCTTCGGATGTACTAGTATATTATTTTATATGGAGGAAAAGTGATACTTTTCATGGCGCGCTCGTGTTTAACAGCCGAACGGAGTGAGGCTGGTAATAGAGAGCAAGCCATGAAAAGTAACTTTTCCTCCAAATAAAATATGCTGTTTTTTCTTCAAATGTCGACAAATTAATGCATAAACATCTCTTTTTAATAGTAATAATATCTAATTATTATCAAAGATAAATGGGTTCGCAAGGCGGCTTAGACCACGGTCGTAGGTGGCCTTGCTTAGACCGGTGTCGGTGAATATAATGTAACATAAAGCTGTCAGTGGACACTGTCAACAATAATTAATTTTTTAAGATTGCATCTCCGATTGCGTTTTAATTCCGTATTGATAAGCAGTTATTGAGTAAGTTCGATTAAATAATAACCAATTTGTTCCTAAATTAGTGATTTTTAGAAATGCAGTCACAAATTGAGTGATAAATACAAATTGTAGTTTAATAAATCTTGAGTTGTTGACGCTTATTTTGTTGTCTGTTTCTATTGTATCTATGTTGCTATGACAACACTTTTACCTCCGCCGGCGGGAAAGTGAAAAGTAAAGCTCCGGCGGAGGAAAAACGAAACTTCACGGCCGCCTACACAGTCGAGTAATGACGGATTTACTGACGTTTGAAGAAAAAAGTATTTATTGCATGTGGATGTAAAAAAAGGTAAATTATTATTAGATTAAATAGGTACATAATAAAACCTAATCAAATAATTTTTTATTAGATTGTATGGAAGCAAGCTTGTAGACGTAGAAGAAATTAAATAAGTTGCATAGGATCATGCAAAAAAAAATCACTGGAAGGCAATATTGAAGTCATTATGTCTATTCCTGAAGAAGATACAAACACTGAAGATAAATATACTTTGATATTATAAATATATTTTTTTACATTTTGAGTTATTTTATTCTGAATAAAAGCTAGTCCTTTTTTAATAGCAGTTGCATTAAGTATATGATTTTTTTTTCTACTTCATTATTACCTAGCAGCGTATAGGAAAAATAAATTTCAGTAGAATCGAAAATATCTTCGTTCACTTTATTCAATTATTAATAGCTATTATTATTATTAGTATTCTAACCCGTAATGGTGTAAAAGCAATTATTGCATTGTACAATAGGCGCGAGAGAGAGGAAGCTATGAAGAAAAGTGAGATATGAGAGTACTCGGCAAGCGCGAGATCGGACGGTCGCGCCTAGAAGAAAATTACTTTTTTACATTTAATTCTATTTTTCCATTACCATTTGAGAAAAAAAATGTATTCATGCACCTATGTATTCTAAAATACTTAAGGCAAACTTTTTGCAAGAATAAAAATATTTGATTTGAGCCTTCATTTCGGAGAGAATGCGAGGTGAATACAAAAATGAGTATATTTCAATCAGATTTTCAATTTTCAAGTTTTTGATTTATTTTGCCGTAATCTGCATATTTCAAGCAATGATAAAAAAATATATAATTCGTACAAAAATGTAGATGAATTTTATATGAAAACATTCATAATTTAATATCCTACACGTTCATATAATAATCTCGATTATTATTGGAAAAAATACTTAATCAACAAATCAAGGAATACTTTGAATCTAAACTCAAACTCAACTCAAACTCAAACTGGCTTTATTGTCTCAAGTTATAAACATTCCTTATTGACAAAGCAACTAACCTAAAAAATAATATAACTAATTTTCATTTAACGTAACAAATAAAACTATATCTAACTATATATATATGAGATGCAAAATTGTAGATATATATAATCACGTGTATAGACAGAGATATAAATCAAACATGGATGAACTATAACTAATCTAGACAGTCATCCATTTTAGGACAAACGGTCATTCAAAAATTCGGCGATTGAATAATGAGCCTCCACAACTAGCAATCTTTTAACCTCCCTTCGAAACCTCTTTCCACAAGCAAGCTTTCTCAAATTCAGTGGAAGGTGATTAAAACACTTCTTACCCCTGTATACAAATGAGTTCTTAAACAATGTACTGGAAGGTATTGGCAAATAAGCCGCATTACGTGTAGAGTAAACCGATAGAATTAATCTCGCCCTCATACTTTTCCCGGACCACACACACCATCTCCAAAACAAAAATACAAGGTAAAGTCAGTATCCTTCGCGGTACAAAGAATGGCCTGCATGACTCAAGGGGCCTAGCATGATACAAATAACGCAATGCCCTTTTCTGTAATACAAAAAGTAAGTTGAAAATATGGTCATTACAGGCTGCCCAAAAACATATACCATATCGTAAATGGGATTCGACCAATGCGAAATATACACTTCTGGTAGTGGCCTCGTCCAGCTCCCGAGCAACCACCCTTATAGCGAACCATCCTTTGGACATTTTATTTGAATTTTGCATGATATGTTTGTCGCATCTCAATAAGTCATAAATGAGCACACCAAGAAATTTGACAGAAGATATGTTATTTAATGGGGTAGAGCCAAGTGTAACATTATTTACCGTACACTTAAATGAAACAATATTCGTTTTGGAGATGTTGAGTGCAAGACAATTGGCGTCGCACCATTCCCCTATGTGGAACGAGTCCGCATTCACGCCTGCCTCCAGGGAACCGCAACAACGATTGTGCCACAAAATCGTTGTATCATCCGCAAACATCGTGAAACTGCCCAAAATGTCGATATTTGGTAGATCGTTCACATAAAGAAGAAACAGCAGAGGCCCCAAGACCGATCCCTAAGAAACTCGAATCCAGCAGTAACCCGCTGTTCTCTCGATGTTTCATCACGGAAAACAACAGCCTGACCACGATTAGCTACATATGATGCCATCAATTCCAAGCACCTACCGCGAAACCCATACACTTCAAGTTTGCGCAACAGTATTCCATGGTCAACACAGTCGAAGGCCTTTGTGAGATCACAGAACACTGCCGCAACAGCCTCTCTGTCATTGAGCTTCAGATATAATTTCTCCAGAAATAAAAACACAGCGTCGTCGTTGGTATTTTTTGACGTCCGAAAGCCAAACTACAGGCTTGTAAGTATTTTATGTTTATCCAGGAAATCCACCATACGCGCCTTAACAAGCCTTTCAATTATTTTGGCCAGTGATGGAAGCAAAGATGTCGGGCGTCTCCACCCTTGAAGAGCGGAATCACTTTAGCCGATTTTAAACTAGACGGGACTCTTCCCGTTGAAAAAGACCAATAACCAAATAACCTATTTTTTCAAAACCAGTTTGGTTTTCATGTCGGTAGGTCTAGCACTCTTGCCACAAACACACTGGCTTCTCATATTCTTGGAGGATCTCTCTTAGAGAAGCTTAAGTTTTACAAATTTCACCCTGACAGCGTCAAGATGCTTGAGTCATATCTAGATGGTAGAGCCCAGTATGTATCTTTTAATGGTCATAAATCAACAAGAGTTCCCCAGGGCTCGGTGCTCGGATATACACGTTTTCTTACTTATTTAAAAGACCTTGTCAATGCTGTGCCTGATGTAAAATTGTTGCTCTTTGTCGATGACACGACCATTTACTTCACATATAGACGCGACTTGAAGATTGATAGTATTGTCTCCAACATCTATAATAGAGTGGAATCCTGGTTTGTAGCCAACAAATTGTCCATAAACGGTTCAAAAACACAGACACTGAACTTTTCCATATCACAAAAGACTCCTAGACCAGAGGAGGCATCTGCATCGATCCCGGTAAGACTTGGGCTGAACATATAAATGGGCTATGTGACAGACTCTCAACTATTATTTTTCTTGTCAGGAACCTCTCAAGATGTGTTTCTAGACTACACTACCACAGGCTTATCATGGTTATTTCGCCTCTCAGCTTTCTTATGCGCTCTTAGTCTGGGGGCACTCTGCACATACTGACCTGGTGTTTGGTCTGCAACGCAAGTGTGTGAGAATAATAGTGGGGCTCCAGTATCGGGAATGCTGTAGAGAGAGTTCTGTGCAGTTGGGCATTATGACATTACCTTCTCTGTAAATATGTTCTATATTGTTGTGGAGGATTCATTCTTACCCTGGAATTGATTGCCTTTGGCTCCACAAATGATTGAATTTGGTTTGAATTGTTATAGAGCCACTTTGGCCCAGGCTCAAGGATGTAAACTGACACTGGTCACTAAACTTGCATAGTGACCCTAATGAAATGTGTACCTAATTTCTTCGATTCGGTATCTAGTCGGATACCTTCTCTATCTGGAATAGCAGATACGTGCTTGCGAATTAAGCAAACGGATTCAAATATGAATAAGGAAGGAAGAGTTAATATTTTAAACCTTTTAAAGAAATCCTGGCAATGAGTTCTACTGTTTAGTCTCAGTGAGCATCGAACATCTCTCTTTTGTAGTTTGAAAATACGCTCAAATTTAGTCACACACCACGTACCCCAGAATGGAACGGCAAATCGGAGGTGCGACTCAAAAAGGGCATAATACACTGTTCTAGCAGTTGACACGTTAAGCTCCCTGGAAACAATTCTTAGCGCAAAACAGGCAGAACTTAATTGTTTTGATAAGGCATCGATGTGCAAGTCTCACTTTAAATGGTTGTCCCCAACAAGCTCCAACAATTTCACAGATTCAACGACGTCAATAGTGGTGCTATTAAGTATAAAAGATTGCAACGTACTTTTATATGACAAAACTTTAGCTTTAGAAACGGTGAGGCACAGGGAATTAGAGTCGCACCATGATTTAATGGTGATTAAGTCACTAGATACAGTTCTGTGAAGCGCCGTATATCCGGGTTGCTCCAAATGAAACTAGTATCGTCCGCAAAGAGACAGACTTTACCACCAAGCAATGTCATTGATAAACAGGAGAAACAAAATAGTGCCTAGTACTGAACCCTGGGGTACTCCACAATCTATTGGCTTGAAAGAAGACATCGACTTATCAACCCTCCAAGCTGACTTCTGTTGTTAAGATATGACTGAAACCATTCGAGAGGCACCCCTCTGAATCCGTAGTACTGCAATTTGTTAATTAAGATATTATGATTTACACAATCAAAAGCTTTAGAATAAATCACAGTAAATTGTTGCTGTAGAGTGATGGTTGTTCAGGTTGGAGTATACATAATTAAAGAGGGAAAACATAGCATCATTTGTGCATTTGTTACTTAAATATCCAAATTGATGGGTAGTAAGTATTTTATCTTCAGAGAGAAAAGATAGAAGCCTTTTTTTTAACCAATCTCTCAATGATCTTTGATAATGTGGGAAGGAGTGCAATTGGGCGAGAGTTCGAAGCTTGGTCTTTATCTCCTCCTTTATGCAAAGGAATAACTATTCCCGTCTTAACAGTTTGGAATGCCCCATTTTGGATTGACTTGTTAATAAAAGTAGTAAGATGGTTTAATGTGCATTCCGGCAGGTTTGAGAACATTTTCAGAGTAAGCTCATCAGTCCAGATGAGGATTTATTTTTAATGTGTGTAATTTTGCTGTGAAGCTCAGCAAATGCTACAGGCGTAAAGAAGAAACTGTGCAAATTCACATTAGCATTAGAGAGATATGAAAGTGGATCATGAGAAAGAGTTATGGTGTTCATTAAATCTTTAGCCATATTTACAAAGTAGGTAATTGTTTAGGTTCTCAGGTAAATTAGCGTTTGTGCTAGACGAAAAAGTCCTATTTTGCTAGACGAAAAAGCCCTATTTCTTAAGTCATTCACAATAGACCATGATTCGTTACTGGATTTAGCCAGCCTCATTATAATAAATGTCCTTGGCAGCTTTTATAGTTTTATGATAGACTTTTCTGTAAAGTTTCACGTAATCATGGAAGAAGACGCTGTCCGAGTATTTTTTTAGGTGAGATAATGAACACATGTTCTTTGCAGATGTGCGTAAGCCTTTAGTTGACCAGGGGTTATGTTGTTTAATTTTGATAGGCCTAAGCGGAAAGGACTTGAAAGCCAGAGTAGATAAAGTTTTTATAAATCTAGAAAATTTGGTATCGACATGATCAGACAGGACAACCCAGTTAGTTGTTAGACTAGGTGCTTGAAATTTAGAAAATTTTTGTCCGAAAAATACGGCATAAGTTGCGCGAAGCAATTTTGCATTTGGATGTACTGCCTCATGATAAGAGAAACTCGAGTTAAAGACAGCACAGTCAACGAATTCTAGTTCAAAAGATGACACGACATAGTCTATAGTACTAGAACTAGTTTTAGTTCTTCTACTTGGTGAGTTAATATCCAGGATTATACCAAAAGAGTCGAAAATGGCCCGAAGGGATTCTTGACCAGCACACACACTGGAAAAGTCAACATTAAGGTCGCCACATAAAATTAATTTGCGTTTTACAGGCAGGGACTCAAGCAAGCTCAGTAGTCTTTGACTGAATATATGCATGTCAGCGTCAGGTGTTCTGTAAATACAAACAAGATAGAGGTCAAATGCCTTATGATAGACGATGGAAAATTCAAATACTTTCTCACACAATAAATCATCGAACTTAGTCACTACCGAAAAGTCGTTGTTAGTAGACATTATCATAGTACCTCCATGAGATAAATTACTTCTATTAAATCTAGTTTAGTGATATAATTTCTCACAAACACAGGCTCATCAACATTCTAATAAAAGAAATAATTCGTCTGTTTTGTGGCTTAAGGACTGAATATTAATAAGAAAAACGCTAAGCTTGTCATAATCCAATTTTTCAGAGGGTGCTTGATCCTCTGTTCGCGTCAATCTACCTAAATATTCCCCCCTCTAACGGAGAGCCAGTAGCAAAATAATTGCTATAACTTTCCCAAACCTTCTGAAGGTGTCGAAGTCTCTCCAATGAAAAGAAAGACCTGAAGGCAGAGAGATACGTTTCAACCTCACCCAAACCAATACCGTAGGCGTCATGGAAGCGATAATTTATTTATTTCGCCGTCCAAAGTGAGTTTAGCTATTCTCCCTTATTAACGTTAAATAGAATATTAGAAAATGATGCAACGTTGCCAATTTTATAAAAAAATATTATTTATTTAAAGACGATAAACTTATAAACCCTCCTGACAACTGGGCGGGCTTACGGCGTTTGTTTACTATTTGGGAATGTTTAATACTTCACTTCACGCATGGCCCTCCGCTCGCTCCGGGGGCGCCATCAAACAAAACTAACCCAAATTGACCCAAGGCACGCCCAAAATCAAGAAAAAACAACTTGAATCAGCTAGTCCTGTTGACTAAGAAACTAACACTGTGTACACTTTGGGAAGGCATTTGTGTTTATGTCGATATTAGCCGGTTGATGTCCGACTCGGGCTGAAGATAATTTTACATTCGGACATTAACCAACTAGACATGTTATGCTCGATATTGTCAACTAGCATGTCCATTAATATAAAACAGAAAGAATGGTATTTACGCTGAGAGATTTGGGAGCGAGTGACCCTATTTATCAAACTAAGTTTCTTAGAGTACACATTGACTACCAGGCACAATGGAATGCACATCTGGAGGCTGTGGCCGTAAAACCGAACAAGAGCCTTTTTCTGCTTCGTGATCTTGCAGATAACATTTCTGAACAAGCACTTAAATCCGCTTATTTTGCCACCTTTCATTCCCAGTTATCCTATGCTACTTATTCTTGTGTGGGGCCGTACCCCAAATACCAAACGTTTGTTTGGCTTGCAGAGGAAAGCTGTTAAGGTGGTCAGTGGTTTGGGATTTGGAGATGACTGTGGGGAGAGTTTCAAACGCTTAGGTATACTTACCTTGCCTTCCTTATATCTGCTGGAGAATCTTCTCTATGTTATGGGGAACATCAAATTATTTACCGCTCATGACGTGCATAATTACCAAACAAGAAACAGATATAATTTAGTACCGGCATATTGGAGACTAGAGATGTCAAAGTGGACCGGGATATTGGGCAATTAAATATTTTAATGCTCTACCAGTAGATATCAAGAAATTGCCTGTAGTTAGATTTAAGCAAATTTTAAAAACAGTTTTAATAGAAAATACATTTTACTCTCATGATGAGTATTTTCATTATTTTAGTACTTACATATTTTTAGATTTAGTGTGTTTTAACTTCTTTTAAATTAGGATTTTTTGTGTTGTATTAAGTCTTCATATTTTTTATGTAAATTATTATTGTTTGTTTGGACACATGTACATGACTTTTGTTTGTCATATAAACGTTAATAAAAACGGAAAACGAAAAAAAAACGGATAGTATCTTACTCCAGAATGTCACTGAGGCAGATGTTATAAGTGCCTTAAAGAAATTAAAAAACAAAGAGACTGCTGGCCCTGATATGATACCCTCATTTCTTTTACGCGACTGTGCATTGGCGTTAGCTGCATCACTTTTGCCGATATTTAATTTATCTCTTAGAACAAATAAGTTCCCTGAGAAGTTGAAAATAGCTAAAATTTGTCCAATCTCAGGGTACTATGGATGCGGTATTCAGTCTGTTAGAGAGTGTGTACTTGGGTTTGAATGAGGGATGCGTGGCTGCGGCAGTATTCTGTGACTTCTCAAAGGCATTTGATTGCGTGAATCACAGAATACTGCTGGAGAAGCTTTATTGTTATGGTTTTAGGGGAGTTGCCTACAATTGGCTATATTCTTATTTATCTGACAGAAGGCAGATTGTTTACTCTAAGGACAGGTCGAAAGAGTTATCAATAAGGCATGGCGTACCACAGGGCTCTGTGCTCGGTCCTGTTCTTTTTTTGTTATATTTAAATGCCCTAGCTACTCTTAACATAAAGGGTCGTTTTACCATCTTTGCAGATGACACAACTATTTTGTGGGTTAACAAGGATTCGACCTTAATGTCTAGTATTATCTCTGACGACCTTCAAAAAGTTAAAGAGTGGTGTGATTCAAATTGCCTTTGTTTTAATATCAGTAAAACAAATATTTTATCTTTTAGGTCTGACTTTCACAATTTAAATGTAAATATAAATAACAGTTGCTTATCAAGTAAAAACCATGTAAAGTTTTTAGGTGTATATATTGATTCAGAGTTAAAGTTTAAGGATCACATTTTGGCTCTGAATAAAAAATTGGCAAGTGGATGTTATGCTGTAAGAATAGTGTCTGAAGAGCTAGGGTTATCGATGGCTAAATCGACCTATTTTTCATTAATAGAATCGCACTTAAGGTACGGAATTGCTTTTTGGGGCTTTTGTTGTAAACAGCTCTTTAACACTGTGTTTGTTCTCCAGAAAAGAGCCGTTAGGTATTTATGTAGGGCACGGTTAAGAGATCACTGTAGACCTCTTTTCTTAAGAGAGAATATTTTAACCCTACCGTGTATTTTTATCTTGGAGACAGTTACTCTGGTACATAAAAAGTACAAACATTTTATTAGCATTAACTTTTATAATACACGTCATGCACATAATTTACCACTGCCAATTCCAAAAAGCACTTTAACAAAGAACTCCTTAGTGTATGAAAGCATAAAAGTGTACAATCATCTACCGGCTGAATTAAAAACTCTGGATGATGTTAAATATTTTAACAGAAATGTCAAAAGAATGTTAAGGTCAAAAGCTTATTCAGAGCATGATCCTAACTGGAGATTTTAATCTGCCAAAGGTAGGTTGGGTTAATGAATCAGATGGGACTAGAGCTGTAGGACAAATCTCAAAACAGGTAGAAGTCCTCTCAAACTATTTCGCATTTTTAAACTTTTTGCAGTGTAATGCTATACCCAATATGTCATCAAATTTTTTAGATTTAATCTTTAGTCCTAGTGAAAATTTAAATGTATCTTTAGTTAATAACCCTCTTATTCCCTGTGATAAGTTTCACCCTGCCTTGGAACTTAATATAACCTTAAATGATTGTGCGAAGCCCTTGGCTTATGACTATTACTACTACAATTTTAAATTAGCACGCTATCAGGATATCAATTTGTTTCTTTCTGCATATGATTGGTCAGAGATTCTTAATGATTGTGATATTAATGTGATAGTTGACAAATTTTATACTGTATTGTCTTTAGCTGTGGAGTTATATGTTCCCAAGTGTAGAGCCAAGAATCCTAGGTTTCCTGCCTGGATGTCACCTGAACTGAAGAATATGATAATCCACAAAAAAATTTGCATAAAAAGTTTAAGAAAAGTAATTCTGTTTCTGACTATTGTGCTTTTACACAGGCTAGGGAATTGTGCAAGCAACTATCATCTATTTCTAGAAAAAACTTCATAAATAATATTGAAGACAATATTCAGTGTGACCCAAACCAGTTTTGGAAGTATGTCCACACAAAAAATAAGGATATGGTTTTGCCTCTGTGTATGTCTTACCAATCCAATGTTTCGGAGGACCCACAGGAAATAGCCAATATGTTTGCCTCATTCTTTGGTTCGCTTGCAGCGATGGTGAAGGAATTCCATATGGTGTCTCCAATGAGGTCAACTATCTTGAATGTCTTGGCTACATCGACATGGATGTTATGGATGTATTTAATGCTATTGAGTCCCTTCGTCCCAATTTGCCTTCTGGACCAGATGGCATTCCTCCTATTTTTATTTACAGCTGTCGTTTCGTTTTGTGTCCAATTCTTTGTAAAATATATAACACCTCTTTAAGCAAAGGACAGTTCCCTGACTATTGGAGGATGAGCTTCGTTACACCAATGTTTAAGAATGGAGATAGAAATAGAGTTGAGAACTATAGGGGTATTAGTAAGATCTCATTGTTTAGTAAAATGCTTGAAAGGATAGTACATAATAAAATTCTGCCGTTTTTTATCCAAAAGCTATGCCCTGAACAACACGGTTTTATTAGTAAACGATCCACTGTCTCTAATTTGATGGTCTATACTGACTACCTGACGGAGGCCTTGGAGAAGAAGTGCCAGATTGATTCTGTTTACACCGATTTCTCCAAGGCCTTCGACAGGGTTAACCATGATATCCTCCTTCAAAAATTAAACAATTATGGTGTTTCGGGTTGTCTTTGGGACTGGTTGAAAAGTTATCTTTTGGGCAGAAGATTTGTGGTGGCTGTGGGAGATGTTTTGTCTGAGGTTGTAAATGCTATGACTGGGGTTCCGCAAGGTGGTCATCTGTCGGCATTATTGTTTGATTTGTTTATTAATGATTTATCAAAAATTGTTATCTTTTGCTTTATGCAGATGACTGCAAAATATTCAGGTCAATTAGGGATGTCTCTGACTGTGTCTGTATGCAGGATGATTTGGATAGGTTTGGAGAATGGTGTTTGGGAAATAGATTAGATTTGAATATTGAAAAATGTAACATCATGTCTTTTTATAGAGTTCATAATCCTTTAATTTATAATTACTCTTTAAATGGTAAAGTTTTGAGATTGGTGGAATCTGTTAAGGATCTTGGGGTCACATTAGATACAAAACTGTCATTTAACCTTCATATAGAACTTATTACAAACAAAGCCTTAAAACTATTAGGATTTATTAATAGATCCCTTAGCGAATTTAACAACATATATTGCTTCAAGGCTCTTTACTGTTCTTTAGTTCGCGCGATTCTTGAATATGCAAGCCCACTTTTTAATCCATATTATGCAAAATATAAGTATATGATTGAAAAAATTCAAAGAAAATTCCTAAGAGTGATTAACTTTAAACTACAAATTCCCCTAGAGCAGCTCGACTATCAACTCTTACAGACATTGCTGAACATCGATTCTCTGGAAGACCGAAGAGCTTTGTTGGATGTTAGATATCTTTTCAAAATTATGACTGGCAAAGTGGATTGTCCCTACCTCCTCGAAAGGGTTCCGTTTGCTGTTCCTCAGAGAGTGACTCGTAACCATGATCTTCTTGTTGAGGGCCGTCATATTACAAATTATGGCCAGTCTGGCCCAATCACAAGAATGATTAGGCAGATGAATCAGTTGGATTTGGATCCATTAAATTTAACATTGCCTCAATTTGATAGACTTGCAAAATCAATTATTTGTGGTCGCTCATGGCACTAGGCTTGGTCATTTGGATTTTTGGCTCTATATGTGCTTAAATTTTAAATTTTTGTATGTTTATTGATTTAGTACCTATGTAATGTGTTTTAGATAGTTGTAGTAAGATTTTGACTTTTATCGTTGATTGCATTATGTAATTATTATAGCTTATATTAAGGTTTTATTTTGTAAATGGCTTGCCGTGTAACTTGAATAAATAAATAAATAAAGTAGATGAATTCTACAGTGACACTTTTTAAATATTATTTTCTATATATGTGTATGGGTATGTATGTGTGTACACACATGTATGTGTGTGTATGTGTGTATATGTGTGTGTATATATGTATGTATGTATTTATTTGTAATTACTTATATGTATGTGGTTTATCCTTGTTAGTTGTTGATGTGTTTTTTTTGTATATTTTATTTTATACTTAGATGACTGTACTTAAACTTTTTTATATCTATATTTCGTTTATATGTAACATTTAGATTTATTATTTAACTTTTGTTTATTGATTTTGTTTAGTTTTAATTAGCTTTTTCAATAAGAAATTAATTCTTCCGACAATAAAGCATTTTTGATTTGATTTGATTTGAGAGTAGCAGCATAGAAAACTATATAATACTCGTCATGAGAGTAAAATCCTTTCTAACTTTTCGAAGGCATTTGAAGTCTGTGTGCATGACAAATTGTCTTATCAACTTAAACATATAATTTCAGAAAAACAACATGGCTTTTTTCAAAAAAGATCTAAGGTTACTAATATGGCATGCTTTCTGCAAATAGCATATCACGCAATTAATAAGATGAGGCAGCTAGATGTACTGTACACAGACTTCTCTAAGGCTTTTGACCGGATCTTGGTTTGTTAGCTCGGAAGTTGGCATTGGTTGGTTTTCATCCCAACCTTGTTGCATTTTTCACTTCTCATTTAAAAAATAGGCTTCATTATGTTGAATATAATGACTTTAAATCAGCGTCAAGTGGTGCAATCCAGGGTAGCAACTTAGCCCCAATGTTATTCAGTATATTTATCAATAATATTGTGGACATTGTTGAGTGTGATTGCCTTTTATTCGAGGATGATTTGAAACTTTTTTGCATCATAGATTGCCTGGAGGGTTGTCTAAGGCTGCAGGAGGATATGAATAGAGTCCTTGAGTAGTGGGAGGGAAACAAATTACCCCTAAACTGCTCCAAGTGCAAAAAAATTACTATTTTCATCCTCAAGCAAGAGATCCTGTTTCCTCATACTCTCAATGGCGCCCAGCTGCTTGACTGCAGTTCAGTAAGAGATTTGGGCATTGAAGTAGATAAGAAGCTTACATTTAGCAAGAACATAACTCAGGTCACTGGCTCTGCTTTAAAGTCTCTTGGGTTTCTCGTTAGATCTTGTTCGCAGTTTGAAAACATGTCTAGTTTGACTGTACTGTATGATTCTCTGGTTAGGTCTAAGTTATTGTATGGCCCTGTGGTTTCCCATTTACAATGTTTATGTTAATAGTTGGAGTTTGTACAGCATAGGTTTTTGAAATTCTCTCCTTTATACCCCGAGAGAGGTATTAAGCAGGAATGTCTCCTGGAGAGATTCAATTATTTATCACTAAAGCTCAACACTTTTAAGCCAGTTGCCTTTCTGTGCACCTCATGCCAACACCAGGACACATCACCTGTTTTATCCTCCAGTAAGTTTGACTAATCTGTGTAGTAAGGCTCCTTTATATAGGGCATGTAGATGGTTCAACCAGATAAATATTTTTGATGTTGATCTCTTCAGTAATTCTGAGAACGCTTTTGAAACAAGAATAGGTTCCTATTTAAATTTTATAGATTTTTAATTTGCTTGTTATTTTATTTGCTGTGCTTATTTTTACTTGTTTACTAGTTTTAATTACTATAAGTGTTGTAGCTAGTGTGGGCTTTTATCTGTTATAGTGCTCATACTTAAATATATTTGTATTTTATTTATACTGTCTTGTAATTGGGATTTTCCTGTTGGACAATAAACAATTTGAATTTGAATATCAATTGAATTTGAAAGTACGTTGATAAATAACTATTCAGATGGATTGGTCTATAATGCTCTTCTGGTCTACTCTCTCTCTCTCTGTTGTTCGATGTCAGTACATTTCATGAGGAATAACCCCTGGGACATATCAGATATGCATTACTGAGTATTCTGGCAATACTTACCACCTTATACTCAACCTGAAGTCAATAGATGACAATCTTGTTTTTTCTATCCATCTCCCACAATTACCTAACTGAGCAACGCAACTGGAAAAAGCACAGAGTAACTGCACGACTAGTTCTTATGTGACAATATTAACTGGGTAATATTGAGATTACCCTATGGTTTATTAGAACAAAAAAGTGGATATTGATGGAGTTAAGTTGGATTTATAGATTTACATCACATAAGCACATTACATTAAATGGTTGGTGAACTTCTTATGTCAAGCTTATGATGTTGCATCTTATGTTATGTCAATCTATAACTTGCCTGACTTAAATTTAAATGTCTAACTTCTTATGCTATGCTTATACTATGTCAATCTATAACTCCAGCTTTATTATAGCTGGTGCAACAGTAACTATGAATCCAGCTTTAATCTGCTAAATAAAAAGGTACTTAAACAAATATAAAATATTATGACCATACCATAATAACCTTTGCAAAAATAGCGACAGAAAAGAAAAATACCTACCTGAATTAAAATCCTTTAATATCTTTGTTTACTTATGAATTTACTTACCAGTAAAGAAATTTCAAGGTAGGAGCCCCTGCATTTTGGCTGAGTTTAGAAACTGGCACGTCTATATCTTCCTGAGCTTGGGCTGATTTATTGCTAATGTAAAATAGAAGCAAAACAGAACAAAACGCTAGAATATAAGATAATTTACTTCCTATTGCCATTATTTCCAAAAAAAATAAATGTTGAATAAAATGATCACCTGACGTTTATAATCAAATAATTGGAATGACGGATGACGGTTGACGGTTTGACAGTTTTGACCATAGATAAAACACTTAAGAAAGTTTTGACACTGGCAGTCACTCACATAACGGCTCCTACGGCCTGACGAGTCCTCAGTTGCGCGCGCATCACAATGATTCTATTTAGATTTATTATCTTTTTCACTTTATTCATTACCCTCCGCTCGTTCCGAGGCGCGCCGACTAACCCAAGGCATGCCCAAAATCAAGAAAAAAAATGTTTAACAAACATAACCTTTCAAAAAAAGCACGTCTTGCCACTGGAATCGAACCCGGACCGCCGCACCTAACAGCGTCTAACCACTGCGCCACGAGGCATACTACAAGCAACTCTTTGGACCATGGCATAAGGACATCTATTTCTCAGAAATCTGTTTATGATACACGCGCAAGACCAGAACTCGTCAGACTGTAGGACTCGTTACGATCCTTAAGAATAAAATATATGCCAGTTCCTCATAAGAAGTTGCGGGGACTTGGTCACAGGGTTTCAGAGTTGTTATACATTTCACTACACGCATGGTCCTACGCTCGCTTCGCTCGCTCCGAGCAGCAAGCAAACGAAATTAACCGAAATTTGAAAAAAGAAACACATAACTTGGAAAAAAAAACATCCACGGGAATCGAACTCCGGCCGCCGTATCAGAAACACAGCATCAAACCACTAAACCACGAGACCACTTGAAAGCAATTCGCTGGACCATGAATGTAATAGGCCTGTGACCGGGGTCTCCGAAACGTCTACTACACAAGACGTTGCCCAGACGCATATATTTAATTCTTAAGGATCGTAACGACTCCTACCGCTTGACGAGTCATGGTCTTGCGCGAGCATCATAAACATATTTCTGTCAAATATATGTCTTTATGGTCCTGAGAGTTGCCTTCAGGAGGCCTCGTGGCACAGTGATTGGATGCTCCGTTTCTGATACGGCGACCCGGGCTCGATTCCAATGGCAAGACATGCTTTTTTTAAGGTTATGTTTGTAAAACGATTTTTTCTTCTTGATTTCGGCATGCCTTGAGTTAGTTTAGTTTGGTTGCGCCCCGGAGCGAGCGAAGCGAGCGGAGGGCATTGCATGAAGTGGAAAAGAAAAATGTAAACATTGTGATGCGCGCGCAGCCCAGAACTCGTAAGGCGGTAGGCCTCGTTAGCATCCTAAATAATAAAATATATCGTTGTATTCTTTACTCAAACAACGGATATATGCTGCTTGCACCGAGTGCGAGATTTCAGATACTAGTGCACTTGTGAATGGGAGACGCGTGATTGGCTAGCTACATGAGGTGACGCCATGTCTTCGCGATGCAACCAGTTGTTTGTAGGTCTAGGCACGTAAGCTGTGGTCTAGGGGTCTGCATGGTTCGCTTTCACTGCGACGACTCTGGTTCAAATCCCATAGGTTTTTTTTTTAAGTAAACAGTTTCTCTTGATTGTTGGGTTTCTCTTGGGTTAGCACTTGGTTAGTTTCCGTTTCTTGAGCCCCAGAGCGAGCGCAGGGCCATATACCTGCCAATTACAGGTCTTTAACCGCATGTATTTACAAGTGCACTAGTATCTCAAATATCGCAGATCGGGTCACATGCATTGATTTGTATAGGAGTGGATAAGCAATAAATAGACCAAACATGGCAAATTTACGACCGCGAAATGTAAACAAAGAGATTTCTATTTGGACTTGCGCATTAGAAAATTTGTGGTTGCACCGTGAAGGTAAATAGGCAGGCCCGGACTTCGAAAGTGATTATTTCACCAAATATTCGGTAGAGGAGTCTTGCCGATTGTGAAATGGGCCCCAGTTAGCATAGTGAAACAAACAATAAGGTATAAATAAGTAATACTTATAATAATTAGAGTTACTTGAAATAGGAAATCCTGGGTATTTTGCCTCTACTACTACAAAACACAACCATACACTTTCGGGATTCTATTTTGGTAGCATCGCCCATTGTTTATGTGCGTATTGTTCAATTTAAACGAAAATCAAAATAGGGTACGCACAAACCACAAACGTGAACCACTAAACTAAAACTAATTAAGCAACTACAGACACTATAGGTCCAAAGAAAGTAAAAAAAAGTAAAAACTCGAATTATTAACTCAAAACGCCGCGCCGTCAAAACGAAAACACGTCAAAGACAAAAGCCAAGTTCGATCCTGACCGACGCCTGCTGAGACGGCAAGTGTTCTAGTGCGCATGACAAGACGGTATCTTCTTTGTTTACGTTTTTCCATTTTGCGTCGATGTTGTCATGCGCAGAAACCTGTTTTTTCGCCCATAGGTTGCCACTTTTGAACAGTGCGACAGGCGGCTATTGCTTATCCACTCCTATACAAATCAATGGTCACATGTAGAGTTGTCAACTCTGGATGGGAATTCCGGGAGACGTGTCAAATTCGTACCGCTTATTTAAATAGCTTAAACATTACTCCATTGTCTGCATCTTCTTTGAATGTGTTTTCATCACTAACCGTCAACATCCTCAAACACTAAATCGCGGATTCTCAGTCAAACTTGTCATTTTTTCGGGTAGTAATTTTAGATCGCAATTTGGTCATAATTGTGTGTAGTCCGCACATGTAATATAGAAATGTCAAAAATTTGCATTATTATATTGTGAATAAAATAGCAGTACCATAATGCAAGACAGTTTTCATCAGCTTTGAAGGCTTTTCAAATTATTTCTGCAGTCGCCCTATATTCTTTCAAACACCAGTCAATTCAAAAAAGCTTGTGCACTATGTGCGCGTATCTGAAGTGAAACTTCTTAAACTTTTTTACTGTTACTGCTTGGGGGCCCCCTTTCGGGGAGCCAATGGCTCTGCTGCAAGGCAATACGCCAGCACCGCCCTTCGTCCGGGGCTTAGGGAGAGGTAGAGCTACCCTTCTACATCCGTTACACCTTATTCCGGTTTGAAGGGCCTTAATCGGTGGGAACCCCAGTAAGACGGGCCTGAGCCCCTGGTGATTCCCGACTTGTACGTAAATATAAGCAAATGCACTGCACGACTGAGCTCCTATGAAAGGGGGCTTCGCACACTGTAGGTATAACCACTTTCTGTCAGAGACCCCAAATCCCCGTAGGATAAATCCCCGACCGCCAAACAGGCCACGCTACCGCGAACGGAAATAACCCTGGGGTCCTAGTAGGAATCACCCTCCAATAAGCGACCCACCCCTCACACCATCCAGCCGGCACGACTTTCCGGACTCCCCCCGCAGGATTGAAACACGTTTTCTAAGCAAAATGGCTTCCACTACCCGTGCCGAATTCTGTAATCCGTTTCCAACGTGCTCATCCTACGACGGCAGGACCGGAAGTGCTTCTTAAACTTAAACGCCCTCTGCCCTGCCCTAACTTTATACATATCATAACGGATTTGGTTAAAAAGTAGTTTTTTTTTAAATATACCACTCAATTAACAAAAAGGGAAGGCCTAAATGAAAAAAAAAATATCCTTCATAAAAGTTTCGCTCATATCTTGACAAGGTAAAAGAGTAAATCCCATATTTTTTGCTTGTAAACTAACAAAGATATCACAATAGATAATGGTTAATTTCCTTCCCTCTCGTCGTGTCGCGACCTTCGAATTTTACTCCCGGCGCGCGTTAAGTAATTTCACTTCAAAAGTGTATCTAAAGCTGGAAGCAAAGAAAGCCATTTTGTAAACACATGGCGGAGAATACACTTGTACTCTAAATGAGCGAAATCGAATAATTCGTTGTGCTTTGCAGTTCGTTTGCAAACGCGGAAATTTCGCTGTTAAGTCTCAATACCAACGATTCCACATCCAACTCTAAAACTTTTAATGCATCTCTTACAATTGAGTACAATGTGGAACTCATACTTGGCCCTCAAAATATTCGGGTTATCAATTTTATGTTTTGGAAATAAAGAACTGAGTTATGAATCCGATAGTTGACGGAAGTAGTATCTGCAGTCTGCAGATAGTGAAGATGACGATGCCCTTTGCCCAGAATAAGCCGTTTTTCTGTAAAACTTTACGGAGCTGTGTTTTAATAGCGTCACTAGTCTTGATAAATGTCAACCAAACCTGATTTCAAACCATCTTGAAGTGAAAACCATTGCACCGTGACTAGATAAAAATGTTGTGACGCCAATTTTCGGAGCCGGGAGATTCTTAAAATCAATTGAAAGCAATTCGCTGGACCAGAAATATATGATGTGTCAACAATGTAATGCGGGCGCAACTCTGAAGCCCTGTGACCGGGGTCTCGGAAACGTCTACGGTTGCACTTCATCTTCTTTTTCGCATCCTGTTTCATCCGTTTAACTTTCAGCTAGTTAGTGCAGACTGTTTAACTCTAGCGTTATGCCACAGTTAGCGATATAAGTATCAAAATTTACTAATATGTGTGATCGTTTATTAAACATTACACGGTAACAAACGGCTTTACAAAAAACCGTATTTTTCTTCTTCTTTTTTTTCTATTCTTTTCCTTGGTTTTGACTTCGCTCCTTTCGGGCAAATTGTCAGCGCATTTGTTTGTGTCCAGACTTTAGTCTAGTCCAGGTATGAAGTTGATAGGACATTCCAAGAATATATGATTTAAATCTTCTATTTGTCCGCATTCACATTTTCGTGAGTCTCTGATGCCCATCATATGCAGATATTTTCCGGTTAAACTTCGACTTCTTAGAATCAGTTTGTATTCGTTTATAAATCGGATCCGTTCGGCTAATTAATTAAAACATATATTTAAACAATATTGCAAAGTAAAGGCATGGCTTCTCTAACCAGATCGGCCCGCCGAAATATTCCGGCCGATCTGGTTTGATTAGATAGTTTTCTAGATTCGGACAGTAAACCCCGAAACCTGCTTCCTGCTCTCTCCTGTCAACTGACGCATGAATATAAAATTCTATATAACTTTTCAAGAACTTACCCTTAAAATCGCTGAATTCCAATCTAACAAATGGCTCTTGTTTCTTAAATTTTGTGAATACTATTGGTATATTAGTTTTTCTTTATTAAAATGCTAAGTTGGGGTTTGGAACATTCGGCAAAATGCGCTACAAGAGTTGCCAGACGTTTCGTATTTCCATGGACGTCTCGTATTTTTGCTCTAACCGCCGAGACAGCCGAAGTCCCGTATTTCGGCAACGTACTACAAAAATGACAAATTAATGGAAAATTTGATTAATTTTCTATTTCTGTTATATGTTTACAATGTAATAGGTTATTTTGGGTTCTATTAAAACTATATTAGAACCGTCTTGCTTCATTTGTCTCGGTTAAATCATCGAAACTCAGTATTTTTGATAGTTTGTCTTAACGTAAAAACAAAAATCTGGCAACCAGCACACAGTTTTATCCACAACAGCGAAACAGAATGCACTTGACGCGCGTTTCGCTAATCATGTTATCATCATCAGGGGACGATTCAAATTTATTATCAAGGTGTGTGTGTTCAAATGCCGATATTCGACGAGAATCGGAATCGAGAATATCGTTTATTTCTCGTTACTCTCGGGTGTACTCTATAATAGATGTGTGTCGATCTGGATGGACCCGGTCCAAATGAACGAATCCAGTAATGGAACGAGTCGGACCGAACCCGCCATATAATTCGGACACGGTCCACTGCCTGCTTTAACGGAGGGAAAATAGCGGTGCGAGGACTGCAAGCGATGCCGCGTGTCGTGGATCATGGTGATTCGGTTCGGATGAAGCATCGATTTATATGTGTGGAGTAGTCGAGTTCCTTGAATTAATTCCATTCCGTGCGAGTCCGTGGCGGCAGCTGTACGAATTTTTGTTTGAGAAACCAGAGAAACCTTTTGCGTAACAATCGGGCATGCATTTGTTTTTAAAAGTCATTTTAAAAGGTTGCTTTTGAATTTTAAATAATACTTTTTTTACAGTAAAAAAAAATTTAGTTCAATAGATATATAAAAACTAAAGAAAACAGCAGACACTTTTTAAAACAAAATATATTTATATTCTTTTAGATATAAAATATAAGCTAAAAGAGCTCAGTTGCATTTGATATCGAAATTGTTAATTTTGTATTATTTCATGCTGTTTATTTAAAACCGAATTCGCATGGTTTTAAATAACCATGTTATTTTTAATTTAAATAAAACATTTAAACTTCATAGTCCTAAAAAGAAAAATGCAGCTTGTGCGAAAACTCACATCGGCAAAACACAAACGTAGGTGTTTCGCGGCGCGGCGGTAACCGGATCAGCCGAACCGGGAAGCGATATTTCAGTTCGTATTGCACTTGGGAATGCATGCGATTTAAAGACCTGCAATTGGCAAGTATATTGCCTCAAGAACAGTGGCGGCTATTCAGCGGAAGTAGGGGAAGTGCCACTTCCTCAAGAAAATGTAATTTAAAAAAATACAATTAATTCATTCATCAGTAAAATAATATATTTTAAGATTCAATGATAAAATTTTCTTAGTTTAGGATTAATCTGTTTCCCGTTACCCCCCTAATAACTAATAATTCAATTATTTTCAAATATTAAAATCAATGCTTCATGAAACAAGAACAAGAATTTCGCCACCTGCACATGGTCCGTTAACTCCACTATCGAATAGAACAGAGGTGAACCCACATGAAAATGTCTATTTCTTTTCGCGTACGAGCCGATAGCAGTGACAATCTCATTATCATTTGTCTAGACCTTTAAGGAAGAGGTATCGCTAAAGAGCCGTCGAGTCATCAAAAGTATAAGCGCAAGCCATGACAACGATGACGTCGTAATGGTCGTACATTTGTTTGGTTTGCAATGATTGGAAGAGTTGGCGTGTAGCACTTCCATTCTCAGATCAACGCGTCCAACGCGAAAGCACGTTGTTTCGCTTATTGCGAGTTTATTAAGGGACATTCCGCCGTGAATTCTTGGAATTATTTTTTATTTACGTTCCACGGTTGATCCATTATAGTATTATACAAGAGATATTTTCTATATATTCTTGTTTTAGTGTGTTTTTCGTAGACATGTGATTTGTATTAGCCAACAAATCATTTTGTTGCTAATACAATATGAATATATTTTATTTTTTGATGCTTTACCTAAAAAATACCGGTAATAATTATTAAATAATTTTGGCAGTTTGGGCGTGGACCCCAAAAATTTTTCGCTGTTCCTTCTGTCGATATCGGTAGCTCTTCCCCACTTTTCAAAGCCGCGAGCCGCCACCACCGATCTCCATATATGGATAAGCACAAACCGTCTGCAAGCGTCGAAAAATCATACCAATCATGGGGAAAAAAACCGGGTTCTGCGTCGGACAGAACTGAAAATAGGATAATTTTACTCATGCGCACAAACACCGAGAAGCGACAGAACGAAATCAGCTCATAAAGCTTTTACAGTTCGGTAATCAAAAATATTATCAAATTTCTTTGACCTTGCTTGTTGCTTGCGCTTGAAATAATTCTTTTTTCTGTGTTTGCCGTAATGGGTTTCGGAGTTTCGTTTCGTTCACTTATTGAAGTACATACGTGCGTCTGAGTGGTTTATATTATCGTTTTCGTTGAAAATAACTAATTTACTCCTGGACATCTAGTTTAGTTTATTATTATAATAGTTCGTTATTCGTGTATTTTGTTAGTGTATAAGTTGGTGTAGACGTTAGGAATATGATTTAAAGACAAAAGACCTTAAAAGACAATGGCGTCAACTGCCAAGGTCGAAGAAAATACTCAACGGTGTTTGATTTGGTGTTGCCAAACTAAGGGTAGAATACCAGGGTTTTCTTATTTTAAGTATCATTTTCTTTTAAGGATAACTGCAGCATTACATACAAAATATGGGAATAATATCTTAAAAAGGGTTTATTTACTGTCCCGATGCATAAATAGCAGTGAGTTTATTCAGTTTTATCATTTTGTATTAAAAGAGTCTTCTTATGGGTAGGATGGATTTTAATTTACTTTGTTGAGGAGCTTTGATGCTCTAAACAGTTTTTTTTAGATCCGTAAATGGGTAATTATTGTTCCCCATACTTGTTTCTGCTATTTTAAAAGGTTTTTAAAAATTGTTTTACATACTACATGTATGGGTTCAATAATATAGAAATGATCCGTTGGGGGAGCTTTAATTTTTTTTCCAATATTTACCCCCTTCTTTTAAAAATTTAGGACAGAAAAGTGTAGTGAGTGACGTAAAGTACAATTTGTATGTCTTTTCTATCTGTAAAGGTAAAGAAAAAATAAAAGAAGGGAGTTAAAATTGGAAAAAAATGGTAAAGTTTCCCCCACGGATTACTTCTATGTTGAACCTATAGAACAGTTTGTAAAATATTTAAAAAAAAAAATCTATTAAAATAGCAGAAACAGGTATACGGAACAATGAGGGAGTTTCATCAATTTTTCGATAGCCCATGAAAACTAAGTGGACACGTGTTTTTTCTTTTTTTCATAAGGCGAAAAATGAGGCAGATACGCCTTGAAATGTGCTTATGACGTCACAATACACATGAATTATTAGCGTTATAAGATCCTTTACACAAATAGTGCACTATATAAAAATCGGCCTTTCCCATTGGTCGATCCGCATGGCCCTCCGCTCGCTTCGCTCGCTACGGTGGCTCAAGAAAAGGAAACTAACCAGGTGCTAACCCAAGACATACCCAAAATCAAGGAAAAAAGTTGTTTAGAAACATATTCTTTAAAAAAAAATGCAACGGAGTTCGAACCCGTGTTTTCCACGATGTAAACCTCTACACCACAAGAGCTCTCGATAGAAATCTATTGCATCACGCAGACATATCGTAATACGAGATGGATCGACCAATAGGAGAGGTCGATTTTTACATAGTGCACTATTTGTGTAAAGGATCTTTAAATGCGAATTATTACGTCACACCATGCATAGTATATCTATATATACAAAACTAAAAGCTGGCATAGCTCTCGTAATATTCATATTTAGTGGAAATAAAAAAAATACTTATCGATTTTTTTTCACTGTTGTAATAAAAAATAATCAGTTTAATTTCTCAGGAATCTTCCTAATTACTCTTAAATGTTTAAAGGTTTTCATGAGCATTTAGACGTGTGTATAGTCTTAAGAAGTTTGTATCTTGGTACATACTACCTACATATTTTGTATTATTGGCTTTTTCCAAATAGACTACTACTACCTAATGTAAGTTAATGTAAATAAAACGTTTATATCATGATGTTTTGTTTTAATAAACCTTTCTTTGCCCCAAAGTTATTTTAGCTATTCAATGCAACAAAAATTCATATTTTAAAAAACTAAGAAAAGGTGTATTTCTTGCCTACAGATTGTGGTATGTAATGTGTGAATGCAAAATACTTTAACATTACAAATCTCTTTTAAAAGTAGTACCTATTCAAGACTAACTTAAAGAGAAAGTAAAATTTAAGGCAAACGCATATAAAAAGGGTTTTATTAGGAGGTGCTTCCATTTTTTAATATTTTTGAATCAAAGGGATGATTTTAAAAAATATGTATATTTGAAAATTTACAAGTTTCAGTGCTGCGCCTGTGTTACACCAGATTTTACAGTATAAATCATTTAAATTTTCTTGGTCATAAAATCATTTGGGGCAAACTTGTTAATATTTTTAACAAAAAAAAAATGCATGCCACATATAATGAATGTAAAAATTAGGTAGGTACCAAAATATTTGGTAGTATTTTTTTTGCATACCTATCAATGGTTTATTCCTTAAACATAATTATATACCTACTGTCATATTTTTACATTTTTTAATTGGTTTTTGTGTCGCCCAGGGACGAGGAAAGAAATAGTTTTTTTTTTGTCTCCAAAACAAAGCAAGATTCGGAAAAATAGCAAAAGTTGTATATTTTATCGGTTGGTCTATTCTATTTCTTTTAAAAATCAATGGCTTGCAATTTTTCCAAATTCTTAAAATCCGGACCTGTCGCTTATTCGCGGCCATGCGGTGATGAAGCACGTGGAATCGATCGATAACCTGCTAATTGAAACTGCGCAGTCTCAGAATTACCTTCTTTTGTTTACATCTGAAGACGCATGAATCAGTATAATTTGGATCGCTTTGTGCTTATCCATATATGGAGATCGGTGGCCGCCACTGCTCAATCACGCGCCTTTCATTCACAAGTGCACTATGAACTTAAATCTCGCTACCGGGAAGCGATCGATAGGTATGTGGTAAGCCAAGAAAGAGAAGTGAACCGGGTCCACCGACGGACCCATTCGGGTGGACCGAATCCATCAACGGACCCGAACCACCCATCACTACCGGATAATCTCCGAAAGGCGTAAAATTTACCCTTGTCTTTATGATGCAACGAATTGCTTTCAAGTGCTCTGGTGGCGCAGTGCAGTGGTTAAATGCTGTGTCTGTGATAAGGACAGTGGGATGTGGATACGGCGGACTGGGTTCGATTCCCGACTGTTTTTTTACTTTTTTAAGGTTATGTTTATAAAAAGTTTCTTTCTTCATTTTGGGTATGCCTTGGGTTAGTTTTGGTTAGGTATTGTTGGTTGCGCCCCCGTATCGAGCGGAACGCCATGTGTAAATTGAAATATTATACAATCAAAACAGTAAACAAACACAAGTTCGGGAAATCGTCGAGTACAGCCGAGAGTAACGAGAAATAAACGGTATAGTATACTCTAGAATCGAACCCTGGTCGCCATATCAGAAACGCAGTATTTAACCACCGAGCCACGATGTCCACTGAAAACAACTCTGGACCATAAAAACACCTATTTGTCAGAAATGTGTTTATGATGCCCACGCAAGCCCAGGACTTGTCAGGTTGTAAGACTCGTTAGGATCCTTAAGAATAAAATATATGCTTGCCCCATCAGTAAACGTTTCCTGTACCACATCAGAGGGCTCCAGAGTTGCGCGTGCATTACATTGGTGACAAACACCATATCTTTAAGGTCTAGCGAATGGCTGTCAACTGGTCCGTAGCTCGATGGTTGGTTGGATGCTGAGTCTGCGATACGGCGGCCCGAGTTCTATACCAGTGACAAGACATGTTTTTTTTTTTTATATTTAATATCATGTGTAAAAAGTTTTTTCTTTATTTTGGGCATGCCTTGGGTTAGTTTTAGCGTTGTTTGAATAAAGGAGTAACTCAAACAACGATTTTGGTTAGTTGGTTGCGCCCCTGTAGCGAGCGGCGTGCCATGCGTGAAATGTACAATATTATAATTTTTTTGCCGAAAATGTGATGGGCGCAAAACTCTGGATGTGTAGTAGATGTTTCCCGTACCATATCAGAGTTGCGTGCGCATTACATTGTTCACAAACTCCATATCTTCAGGGTCTAACAAATCGCTATCAACTCGTCCGCAGCTCAGTGGTTGGATGCTGAGTCTGCGATGCGGCGGCGGCCCGGGTTCGATTCCAGTGGCACGGCATGTTTTTTTTTAATATTGTGTAAAAATTTTTCCTTCATTTTGTGCATGCCTTGGGTTAGTTTCTGATGGTTGCGTCCTCGTAGCGAGCGGAGGGCCATGCGTGAAGTGTAATATTGGATATTTTTGTCAGCAACGTGATGCGCGCGCAACTCTAGAGCTCTCTAACAGCGACAAGGAACCTCTAATGTGGTACGAGCAGGGCAACATCTTGTTACCCCATCCCTATTCCCTACTTTATATTTGACAATTTTTATTTTGACATTGACAATTGAATTGACAAATTTGGATTTCTAATTTCTTCTTGTGACTCGTGGAGTAGGTTTTACAAGTTTTATTTTATATTTGTGTAGAAATTTATAATTTTAACTTTAAGAAAGGAAGCAATGGCTTCGAGACCGGTTGTATCAAGACGTCCTGTCGAAAATGAACAAACTATAGCGTATGTCCAGGCAGATGGCTTGGTAAGTTTATAAATATGGGAAAATATCTTGACCGGGTTTAATTATAATTTTTGTTTATTGTAGGCCCTAATGAAAATTGTAAAACATTGTCACGAAGAATCGACTACTAACATGGATATTGCACAAGGCGCTTTGTTGGGCTTAGTAGTTGAGAACCGTTTAGAGATCACAAACTGTTTTCCATTTCCAAAGCAGAGTGATGAAACAATGGACGAAGAAGAATATCAACTTGCTATGATGAGAAGACTAAGGAGGGTTAATGTTGATCATTTCCATGTAGGTTGGTATCAGAGTGCTGACGTAGGTAACTTTTTAAGTCTCCCTTTGTTGGAGTCCCAATACCACTATCAAACATCAATTGAAGAGTCTGTAGTTCTGATTTATGATACACAGAAGTCATCAAGAGGATTTTTGTCTCTCAAGGCTTATCGCTTGACTCCTCAGGCAATTGAAATGTACAAAGAGGGTGAGTTTACTCCTGAAGCATTATTAAAACTGAAAGTTGGTTTTGAAAATTTATTTACTGAAGTTCCCTTTTACATAAAGAATTCTCCTCTAACAAATATCATGATGTCTGAATTGGCTGAAATGGTACCAGAAGAAGAGGGCTCCAAATTTTTAGATTTGGGTACAGCTACTGTATTAGAGAGCCAATTAAGGTGTTTAATGGATCGCGTTGATGAACTCAACCAAGAAGCCATCAAGTTCAATAGATATCAACAACTTGTTAGTCGACAACAGCAAGACAAACATCGGTATCAGCAAAAGAGGGCACAAGAAAATGCTGCAAGGGCTGCTAAAGATGAGCTTCCACTTCCTGAAGAAGATATTAACAAACTATTTAGACCACATCCAGTTCCACCTAGGTTGAATCCAATGATAATAGCAGGACAAATAAATACATATAGCCATGCTATTTCCCAGTTCTGCTCCCAATCTTTGGCGAAATTGTATATCACCCAGTCTCTTCAAAATGCTAAAGAGTCGACCTCCAATAAATAAGTTGATTTTGTGAAAAAACCTGTTCTTTTTTTGATATTACAATATTGTACCTATTGTTTTCATTAACAGAAGTAATAAGTTAATAAATAAAGGACTCAAAGGCTTTTATATAAAAAGTTATGTCTTATTATCTAATATTAAGCATTAGTATTCAAGACCTAATTTCAATTGGGTAGGGCCCTGGGCAGTAGCAAATTTTAATTTTCCAATATAAATTCTGAAGAATAATGATTATTGTTGCCTATCTTAGGAACTCCAGCTTGATTTTAAGCTAAAAATATACTGCATTCTTAAGGTTAAAATTTACCTTCATTTTAATACAAAAATAACAGTTTAGAGGCTAAAAAATGGATTAGCTTTGATTTAAAATTTTCATTGTAGATGCCTAACGAGTACAACAATTTTTCATCAAGGAAAAGTATTTTTTTCTAAAAAAAATCATTTAATTTTTATTTTAAATATACCTATTTATATTTTATTTTTAAAAATGATGTATTTTTGTGGTGACTTCTCTATTATGGTTACTGAGATTCCCATACAGAGACTCGGATTTGCAGCACCGTGTATAATTAAATTCATATTGCCCCAAATCCCTTCATAGGAAAAATAGTTGACCAACTATTTTATTAAAAACGAATTACCTATGTCACATTTTTTCTTAATATTTGTTTCATTTGATTCTTTTCTGTTTAAACCTTTTCTGCCAACTACATTTTACCTAAAGGATCTAAATCATAATCGAGGTTCTTGCAACCATCATTATCGTCTACATCAAAGAATAAAATACTACTATCATTCTGAATAATACAATACTAATTAAAATATCTGCCCATTGTAATTTGTTATTGACATACCATTTTAATAGGTTCGCTGTTTAATTTGATATGTTCGCTCTACTTGTAACATTAATTTCTTGTAATGCCACTTTTTGTTTTAATACCTTTAACAAACAGACTTCTGATTGTTAGCCCGATTTTTCTAAAGAAGAATAATAAACTTTTTTTCTTGTATAATATTGTAACTCAACCAGCATTCACGTTCACGCCTAGCAGAGCAAAAAAATACCCTTACATGCAGGGGCGTATTAATTAACTTGTGCCCCCAAACTTGGGAGGATTCGTCAGCTCAAAAAAATATAATAAAATAATACCAGCCTAATAAACTTAATAAATCAGTTACATTAAAATAACTTTAAAGGTCAAAAGTATAGAACACGAAGACGAAAATGACCAAACTTATACGGCAGTGGTACCTACTTTAAAAAGAAACTAAAAAAATGTTTCAAGAGAATTCCAAAAATGTCATCACTTTTTCAATTTTTAAGGAGGTATGGCACTTTTGCTATGATTTTCAGTGTTTTAATGGCATTATGAGCTTTAAGGATATAAATAAATAGGAAATATATACAAGATAGGTACTTGCTTTTTTATTAATAATGAACCTTATCTGAAGAGCCTGAACTCGTAACAAGTTATTTTCCTAATATAATATATTTGGAATACTTTGATGCTTTAATATAACTTAAGACTGTTTTAGAAATTTGTAATTTTTAAACAGTAAGTAGTATATGATTTTCTTGACATTATATAAAAAATATGATTCTGTAAATTACCTATTAACAATTTTTGAACACTTTAGTATTAACCAATGGTTTTAGCCAATAAAAAAACTTAATAATATTTATATTCACCCCTCTATTTTAATTTTATTCTACAGGAAAACTTAAATCGATTCTGATTGGCTCAGTGGGTAGGGGAATTAGGGTATACTCTTGTGGCTTATGGCCGAAGTAAGCTCCGGCGAGATTAAAAGTCCCAGTTCTGATTCAGTTAGCAGCGATGACGACGTGGAAAACTGTATCAAGCTGAATATAACCTTTTTTTTTGTTCATCGGAAGGAGGTCGAATTTAGGGATCCTTCTATGGACAAAGAATTTGTTCAAAGAGGAAATTCACGTCCACAAAATACCTCGGACAGTGCTCAAGGAATACATATGCTGTTCTTTTACAGGGGACAATTTTCCAATACAAAGCCGATTACAAGAACGAATTGAAGCATTTTTTCGAATATGTTTTTCAAGGTCAGATAAAATATCCTTCTGTAAGGAAAATACTTTCTATGAATAGTTTATACTGTTCTCTAGTTTTCCAGTACACTCTATTAAGGAGGGAGATTTTCAGAAATTTTAGATGTTTTTCAGGATCATGTGCTCAAGAGTTGATCCCACTGACATACTGGATAAGTATCACCATTATCAAACAATAAGCTACTGCATAATTTTCAGAATGTTTACACTCCACCGGAAAAGTTATCACTCAATGGGCCACTTTTACCTTTTTGGTTAGGTTTAGGCAATACATCAAGGGTAAACGAGCTAGATACCGTATCTATGAGCTATGAACAACCACTGTTTAAAGAACGGTACAACCGAGGGTACAACAGATGGTTATGTGTTAAATATGAATATTTATAAGGACCATTCTGAAGAGGTCGTTTGATTAACAAAGACAGAATCATTAGTATTTTTTCTTATGAACCGTACTTAGAGCGTGGACATCATTTAGTGATGGACAACTTATAAAATAGCGTCAATCTCAGAGACTCGTTTGAAGAAAAATAATTCACACTACTGGTAAGTACTCTTAGATCTAAGAGGCGGGGGATTACGCTCAAAAAGAGTGAACATAAATGGTAAAGGAAAGATAGCATTTATGTTTCGAAGGGGCAAAAGCAAGACATGCATTGCATAACAATAAAGTAATAACCGGAGATAAGGAATGTTTCAAAGGGGCGTGACAAGCAAGACATCCATTGCATAACAATAAAGTATTAACTGGAGCTAAGGAATGTTAGTAACAGATTTGGAGAAATTAAAATAAAGGCAGTAGAGTTCGCGACGTACAACGATTTTATGCCTGGAGTAAATCGGTATGACCAGATGACCACATGACACCAATTGGTCTGTCTGAAAAATCATTAGGTGGTACAAAAAGATGATGCTTCACTTAGTAGACATCTCAATATGGAATTCTTATTATCTCTTCAAGAAATACTATACAAATATTACTCTTCTTGAAAATAGGGAAAATTAATGCGAGAACTACTTAGTGTACCTCATGACTAGCATGATGGGAGAAAACTAGTACTTACTGTGCTTGAAAAATAACAGACGAAAAGAACCCAAATATATTAGGTGCAAAACAGTTCCCGACCAGCCTTCACTTTGTATGGTACCGTGTATTGAATTACATAATACAAATAGACAGTAATACTATTATAAGCACTTAATATCTGCTTTTGGTAGCATCTGTATGTATTTTTGAAGATAAGAAACAGAGAATTCAGTTCTGATTTTTGAAACGTCATATGGTCGCTTTTGATTTTTTTCTGTAAAAAAACACCATGAGATAAGATTATGGCAGCGGCGGCGATCTGGCAACATCATGGGATTCTTGCGAACATGTTAACTCATATATTAGGTATTTTACTTACTTGTATCACAGCTTATTCAATAACCAGCTACTCATCTTGCGGCGGCATCCTTTGATTTGGAAAAGTCAAGTGAAAATTTTAGAAGAGGGCCATGAGTTAATATTTTTCTAAACGTCTGGGCATCTGATTAATACTTTTGACTATTCGTTTAATTTAAAATACGATGTTTTATCGTCTAAAATCCTTTTGAAAACGATTTTAAATGGCAAAATTGTATAAAAATCCGAAATTTCCGGTCTTTTTAGGGCAATAGCCGCAGCTTCGGGTGAATTTGTCGTGGATTTTGAAGGGAATATTCATTTTAAATTCAGTTCGCTTCGTGTCATTACATGGCCTGAAAAATCACGAGACCGTGAAACTGAACCGCTAAGGGCACTGTCAGGAGGCGCAGTGCCCGACACTCTAACTTTCCGATTTCGATAGAGATGAATAGCTGGTTACTGAATAAGCTGTGCTTGTATTTTGTATTCCATTATACTGGGATATTCATATAAATTCTCACTGAAACCGTCATAAAATCACCAAAAATAATGTGGCTAATCTTGTGAAATAAATGCACCCATTTTATTTGTGTGTTTCATACAAAAATTAATATACTTATACTAAAATGCCTACTTAAGTTATTTAATGCATGTAAAACTGAAACATTCAAATATTAGGATATAGGTGAATTCACATTATCATCTAAAGGATTCTTATGATCACTCATATTTGGCTTCAACTCATAATTACATATTGTTACTCCATGTCTGTGTGCTTCAGTAAATTCACCCTTTAAACCAATGTAATATATGATCGTGTGTTCTTCACCAAAGTTGGTAGGAAAGTGAATTGAGAGATGATTAACATTGTTAAAGGTAACTATCCTGCAAGAGAAAAATTGTGTCAGCATTACGTAAGTGTAATAAAATGATTTTTAAGCCCATGTAACATGGTTATAAGTCTAAATGAAATTTGTAATATATTCGTAAAAAGACATGGTACTAATTTTTTCTGTGAAAAATTATTGTCTGTGCATCCTTATTATGTAATAAACTTGTAAAGTGAATAATGACAATGATTAGAACAATTTAAATGATTAGTAAATGCAATACAGTAAAAAACTCAAGCGCTTTGTCAAGTTTTGAATTCACTTTGACAAGATTACAAAAATAATGTCATATCGTTTAATTACTGTTACTGTGGTCTTTTAGGTTAGGTGATATTGAGGTGTTATGAGGTAAATAATTGATTCGTTTTTGAGATGCGATATATCTACAATTTGGTATTATGTGTTTAGGAAGAATTCAATGACTTTTGGTCATTAAAGGTTTAGTTAATTTTTAAGTGTCTCTTATCAACTTCAGCTTTTAACAAAGGCAACCAGGCGTTATTAAAATTAACTGAAGCTGAAAATTAAAGCACTTTCATTAAATTTACGTTTTTTAGATAATGTTTCCTTTGCTAAAATACTTGAAGCGTTTCACTGTATTCTGTGATTATTATCAAATGCATCTTGACAAATATGTGATTTGTGGAATTGCGTATTTTTATTATAGGTTTGGTGTTCTTTTATACGTTTTGATAATGGTCTACAGGTTGCATCTATATAAAATTTGTTACATTCACATGGGATGTTATAGATCATTTTTTGTAATTTCGTTTTCATTGAGTGGTTTGGTTTTTGGTAGTTTTGATATAAGGGTGTTTTCTGTTTTGAAAATAGTATGAATGTTAAATTCGTTACCTATTCATTTTATTTTGTCTGATACACCAGGAATATAAAGAATGAAGAGGTTCGTAATAGGTCTATTTTGATTTTGTCTAATATTTGGTTGTTCAAACTCTATAAAGCATTTTTGAATGAAATCAATAAGGAAGTTATTATTGATCAAAACATTTCTTAAAAATTATCTTTCTACGTTGAAATTTTGATTATAACAAATTATTTTCATTTGATAGGCTTTTTACAACCCCCTATTTATACATTATTGGGTGATTTAATTTAAAATTTAAATATCTGTTTGTATGTATATAGTTTTGTTTTGAAATTATTTGTCTTTTTTTATAAAAATGTTAAGGAATAAGAGTTGTTCATTAATTCTTTCTTCTATAATGAATTGGATTGTAGGTTCTTTCGTGTTAATGTGTTAACAAAAACAAAACTACTCAATAAAAATGAAATTACAAAAAATGTAATCTATAAGATCCCATATGAATGTAACAAATTTTATAATAATAATAATAATAATAAATTACTTTTATTACAAAATGTAAAGAAATGAGTACAAATAATAGTGTTCAATACAACTCTACCAGGCAAGGCGCAGTCTAGCCAAACAGGCTACTCTACTGAACCCTGCTCTATCAGACAATATAACTTAAACGTTCTTAGAATTAATACATTAATCAAGTGTTAATCACAATACCAGAGAGATAATTTTACGAATGATCCACCCGCCACCTGAGGATTTCTAAACTAAACACATGAATAGTTACCAATTAGGAAGAAAAAGAGAATGGAACTCAGGAGTCCTGAAGGCCATGAACATATGTCTTATACCGAACCATAAATTGTTTCTCATTAAGTGAAGTTAATTCCTTAGGCAAAGCATTAAATAATTTTATAGCGTTGAAAGTAAACGATCTCTGAAACATGGCATTCCGATGGTGTGGCATGGTGATCTTATTGTCATACCTAATGTTCCGCGAAAGTATATTTAAACGAAACACAAATCTATTTTTTATGGTAGTGGGTAATGCTGGATTTTTTAAAACTTTTATCAAGAAGTTTCCGGGATGAACAGTTCTGCGATCACTCATTTTCAACCATTGAATTTCTTTAAAAGTGTGTGAGATATGGTCATACTTTCTTTGACCATATAAAAAATAAGGGTCCAACAACACCCGAAAAAATTTTTATTTGTTATGAAAAAATGTTGTTATGAGAAATTTTTTGAAATCTATTAATAAAGTATGAATCTAAAAGTTGTAGTGACTGTTCCTGGATCCCAAAATATTTAAATATTGCCAATAATAAATCATGATTAACGGTATCAAAGACCTTGGAAAAATCAAGAAGGAGCAACGCACTGCTAAGTTGCTTGTCAATAGCTGTAATGATATCATCGGTAACACACACCAATGCTACAGATGTAGCCTGTAGTGCACAAATTTTATTAAATAAAGATGAATGCGTTGCTTCAACTTCTGTTATTTTTTCGCCTTTGCTAAAAGCTGAAGTTGATATGGGACACTTTAAAATTAACTAAAACTTTAAACAAAAATCATTGAATTCTTCCTAAACATATTATTATAACACCAAATTGCAGATATATAGCACCTCAAAAACCAATCAATTATTTACCTATTAACACCTCAATATCACACTAACCTAAAAGACCTGTAACCATTATACGATATGACATTATTCTTGTCATCTTGTCAAAACTTAACAAATTGCACGAGCTTTTCACTGCGAACTAGCCATTTTCGTTTTCCAGTTCTTTTAGGTTTTTCGTTTGGGTCAGTAAACTAGCATTTGCGGCCTCATTCTTCAAAAAGCGTATAAATGGAGTGGAGACAAAGACAACAACTTGTCAGATAAACATGAATCCTCCACAACAATATAGAACATATTTACGCTAAAGCCGAAATTGTGCAGGCCCAGCTGAATAGCGTTGCCATTTGCCTGTTGGACAACTTTAAAGCAAAATCATACCTCGTATTTCTCTGTATTTTTCATTCGGATTCATAGAAATTTCATGGCTATTTTCAGTAAAAATTTTGATTTTTAGAAATTTTCGTAAGGGCGATTTAAATTTCTAAAAAATCGGAAATAACCGACAAATTTCAATTATGTCATATATCAGCAAATGACCATTTATTGTAAGATATCGATTCTCCAATTGTGCAGTCTCACTGCATCCACAGTCATTTAAAAATTGGCCCGATTCCTTTGCTTTAGATAAACAGGTTAAAAAGTCCTTATTAAAGCCAGACTTGTATTAAAGAATAATGCTAGTTCTTAAATAAGGAAATTAGATATATATTCTGTAGAATTTAAACTTTCTTGCATTTCTTGCATTTAAGCATTCTTGCATTATCTTAAAGACCTGGTTTCTGTCATTTGTGGAATAAATTAATAAATATGTTCAAAAACCATTTTGAACACGTCTGCAAATCTAACGATTTAATTTTTGTACAATTTAACATTGCACGCCACTGTCCTCGCATTCCAAACAATTTAAAACCATGGCGATACTACTAACGCCATCTCTTGTTTACCACGTTTATCCACTGCGCTAGACAGTCTATAAAGCTAAAAGTTAAGCGTCCTCAAAAGGCCTCCGACCAATCATAGCGCTTCCCGCTTTATCCGGGCGGTATTACTAGCGCCATCTGTTGTAACCACCTTTAATCATTTGGAGCCGGCCGCGCATCCTAAACTCATCTGACCAATCATAGCGTTTCCCGCTATACCCCGGCGACCGAGTCGACCAATCACGGCGCATCCTACAGGATAGCCAGTTCACTCAAATTAAAATTCCCTAAAATTCACATCTTTAATATTCAAATTTCATGAAAACTAATCAGCAGATTTCAACCGGATTTGTATTAAAATTCATAATATTAACGGGTCATGTTAAGTTTTTACACAATATCTCTGTATTTACATTATTGCCCTTTCCATGCCGAAGCGGTGCATCTTCTCCCACCAGAAGGGGCGGTAACAACTTCTTCAAGTTGCTCTAGTTCCCACGTTCTAGAATTCAGTATTGAGTAAGAAGTAGTCTCTTGAACCTCGACCAT